>CM052892.1:74172019-74330501 GCA_028534135.1 Potos flavus | reverse complement strand
TCAGTCTATACGGAAATACTTCTATCTAAATTTAGTAGGAATAACTTCTGGCTTAAAGAAAAGTTTATTCCAATGTGCAAACCCAGTTCCCAAGATATGCCAATAGAAACAAAAAGATAATTTCAAATCGAAGCCATTACTAAGAAAAATAAATACCATTTGAAGTAATTTTCTTACCTAGTCTAATATTTAGTGTACATCCATCTTTCTTATACGAGAAGGATCTCTGAGGGATTAATGGAAAATTTGCATTTGAACATATGATTTCCTTTAGTTCTATAACTTTAAATGACAAAACATTTACATAACGTGATTTAGTATTTGATCTTTGCATTGTAAAAGTTTTCAGATTTCAAGTTACATAGAAGTACGAGAATTTTCTGAAAGATTATGATGGTAATATATTTAATTTTATTTTATGAATATATATTATGATATAAACTACTGATACTCAGATCTGGTCAAGATACTATTTCTCCTTTTACTTACTGTATTTTTTTATTTGATTATTAGAGTCCGTGTGTATAATTTATACACACACACTATATACATAATATGTTTTTATTTATACAAATATGTATACGCACATTAATAGACATTTCCTGCTGATAGTATTAATGAGCTTCAAAAAGATTAATATTTTTAATGGAATATCACTGGACATGAGTTCAGCTAAGTTACTACTTGAATAAATGTTTTATGTGTTATTAAACTAATAATGCTAGGGATCTATTTATTGTTAATATTTCAGTGGCACATGGACATGGAGGTGGAGGATTAGCTCCAGTCACAACTCTGAGCTCATCATACTTTGATCTTTCTCCTAATTGCATTATCATGATGTTTCCTTGTGTGTCTTCATTCATTTAAAACTCTTACTTTTCTGGGGCCCCTGGGTAGCTCAGTTGGTTAAGCATCTGCCTTCGGCTCAGGTCAGGATCTCAAGTCCTGGGATTGAGCCCCGCCTTGGGCTCCCTGCTCAGTGGGGAGCCTGCTTCTTCCTCTGCACCCCCCCCAAATAAGTAAATAAAAAATTAAAAAAAAAAACCCACCTTTTATTTTTCTTCATTGCTGTTCTGTAGAACCACATCATTTGTAGAATTTTGGAACCTGAACCCAACTTGCATTTGAGGATCAAAACCTTGTGATTATAGTTAGTGATATTTTTGTGCTCATTACAACATAGTTTATTTTATACCAGACTTTATAATAATTAGCCATTTAAGAAGCTTTATTTACTCACTTCTCCATAAAATAACATTTGTGTTCTTATAATTAGATGGTTATTTATGGAGTTTTTTTTCTTCTTGTTAACTAAATAAGATTACATTAATCATTTTTTAGACTGTGATATGAAAGCTAATTTTTATACCTTTCTACATATATATTTAGTAATTATATATGTTAAACAGCTCTTGCTAAAAGTAGATCCCACCAAGAGACACAAGGAAAATGTGTTGAAACTAATATCCTTTATAGCTCTCCCTCTTTTGATTAATGTAAAACACTGTCATTTCTTTCAGTTACCTGGAAGGAAATTTGAATGTCCATCTGCTGCGATAAAAGTCAAAGTCTGGCCTAGTTTATGTAATTATAGAAAGTTAAGATTTGTTTAAGAGTTGGAGATGCTTTGATTTCTTTATTCTTGAGTTTGCATGTTTATGGATTCAGTGTAAGGGAATTTCTTTTTTCTGAAAAGATGAATGGATGGGGAGCCTGGCTGTCTCAGTCGGTAGAGCATATACCTTGATCTCGGGGTTATAAGTTCGAGCCCCACGTTGGCTGTAGAGATTATTTAAAAAAAAAAAAAAAAATTGGTGGATGAATGTATTTAGTGACTCCAGAAAATGCTTCTGCCCTTCTTATTCCTTTGCTGGAATGGTACCAATGGCCATTTATTCTGTTTTTGTTAATTTGTGTATGTGCACTAGTTACACATTCTTTTTTTTTTTTAAAGATTTTCTTTATTTATTTGACAGAGAGAGAGAGGCCACAAGTAGGCAGAGAGGCAGGCAGAGAGAGAGGGGGAAGCAGGCTCCCCGCTGAGCAGAGAGCCTGATGCAGGGCTCGATCCCAGGACCCTGGGATCATGACCTGAGCTGAAGGCAGAGGCTTTAACCCACTGAGCCACCCAGGCGCCCCCTAGTTACACATTCTTAAGTAGTATGAGTGAAAAGATCTAGGAGCGTGCATGATGCTTGTCCCCCTGACACGGTTCTCAGGCTTGTGTCAAGTTTTTTGAGTGTGAATATTCACACTCTGTGAATAGACGAGCAGAATGTCTCTCTCTCTCTCTACTGCTCATTACATTTTTAAAAATACAAATAGTAACTAAAAAATACTGCATCTCGCTTGTTTTTCAGCTACCAATGTATCTCAGAGATTCTTTTTCACATCAGCCCTGAAAGGGCTTCCTTGTATTTATGAGAAATGACTGTTGCAGAAGGTGGCGAACTGCCTGTCTCTCATACCAAAGGAAAAAAAAAAATTTAAATAATGTTGGATTCTGGGTTATGGCTATATAGAGGTAGAAAAGCAAAATAGTCACCTCAGATGAAAATTTCTGTTTAATTATCATATATAAAGATATGCTTGGAAGAAAATCTTTTAATTTAAAAGTGTGCATAAATTATGCATAAATCAATTGTTTTATATATTTCATATATTACAGAAATAATCATTTCTATTTTTAATAATTTTCTTAGTCTTCCAGTTAGTCTCCGTGATAAAAATAAAAACACAAAACAAAACACTTCTCCACTTATTTTGGCAGAAGCACATAATGTCCATTAACGATCGTAGCATTTTGTTTTCCTGTGTTGTTTTCTCTAGGCCAACTCGAGCCCTCACTTGAATCTCCTCAGAGAGAGTACCACAAATCTTCTGCCTCCTGTACTAAATCCTAAATTGACTGAAGGTTCTAGGACCTCATTTTCCAAGCACTTAATAAAATGGGACTTTGAGTGACTGGTGGTCTCCATCGTTTTATCTCTGTTCCATTCAGTCGTCAGTCAGTTCCACTCCACTGTAGCCTTGAAGCCGATAAGATCTAGAGGCAGTAATTTTACGTTTAAAGCTGTAAGACATTCCACTCCTAGAAATCTTGATAAACTAGAAGGTTAAGACAAACAGAATGACAGCGGCCTTCAGCCTCTCCTGAGCATAGCTGACGGGTTCCCCTGAATTTCTAAAGCCAAGTGTAATGAGTTATTTTAATTTTTAGCCATTTCCTAGTGAAACAGGATTTCAGAACACAGGGGTGTCATAAACATGCCAGAAAGGGGTAGATTCTATTTCCTGTGAAATCTAGATTAGGAAGGTTTCATGTTTGCAAATTCTACTTAATGAATATGGAAATAAGCTACGTTCCAGGTGACCTCTTGTATAGCTTTTGCTTTATCCTTGTATTTATAAGTCACGTTTCCAATTAATTTACTAGTTTGAAACTACTCTAGATTTTGAAGGAGGGAAAAAAAAAACACTCATGTTTCGCTCCTGGAGACCAGGTAATCCAGATAAAATATGAAATGGCTTGGTGACAAATTAAAATACACAAGTCATTGTCGGAACCATACAATTTTTTATTACATTTTTATTTTAATTCCAGTAAGGTTAACCTACAGTTTTGTGTAGTTTCAGGTGTACAGTATTGTGATTCACCAAGTCCATACATCACCGGCTGCTCATCACAGCAAGTGCCCTCCTCCATCCCCATCACCTATTTCCCCCATCCCCCACCCAGCTCCCCTCTGGTCTCTGTCAGTTTGCGCTCTATAGTTAAGAGTCCATTTCTTGGTTTGTTTCTCTCTCTCTTTTTTTCCTCTTTGGTCGTTTGTTTTGTTTCTTAACACATACGAGTGGAATCGAATGGTATGTGTCTTTCTGTCTGACTTATTTTGCATAGTATTAACCTCTCTAGCTCCGTCCATGTTGTTGCAAATGGCAAGATTTCATTCTTTTTTGTGGCTGAGTAATATTCCATTGCTTATATATATACACCGCATCTTTTTAATCCATTCATCTATCAGAGGACACTGGGGCTGCTTCCATTATCTTGGCTATTGTAAATAATGCTGCAATAAACAGGGGTTGTGTGTATCCCTTTGAATTAGTGGGGTTTTGTTGTTGTTGTTGTTGTTGTTGTTGTTGTTTTTGTATATTTGTATATTTTGTATACTTGGGGTAAATACCCAGTATTGTGATTACTGCATCATAGGGTAGTTAAGTCCATAAGATTTTAATACTGACTTTTCCACTGGCCCACATCTTTTCATTTAATGAGGGAAAATACAACACAATGCCTATGACTGATTACGTTTTCAAATGAGAGGAAATTTCTCCGTGTTCCCATGTTTATCAGTTCATCCTCCAGAAGCATGTGATTTGATTACCACCCCCTCAGCATGCATGGCTACAGTTGTGTTTATTGGCCACAGAATTATCTGGTTTCTTTTAAAACCTAGCTATTGTGTTTGATCATAACTATCCGTACCCATAAATTTCACTGGCTAGGACTTTCGTAATCTAACTGTAGAATGTTAGAAATAATTTTACACATTTATTTTAAATTTACTACTTGTAAGTTTTAGTACCTTTCCCATCTGCCTTATAGGAAAGGAAGATGTGAGGTTTTTAATCATGCTTTCAAATTACAAGAAAGATGTAGTTAGGTAAGAAAAAGAAAATATCAAAATAGAAAGGAGATAAAGAGCTCAGCATTGCAGACAATATAATTGTATACCTGATAAAAACCATGAGCAGCAAATGAAAAACTATAACAAATAATGAGAGAATTTAGTAAAATTAATATTCAATTAAATTAGTAGCTTTTCTAGATACAAACAACAGTAGTTAGAAAATATTATGGAAGCAAAGATCTCATTTATTATAAATTTAAACTACACCATAATAAACTAACAATATATGTGCAAGATCCAGCTGCTAAATAAAACTTTAAAGTTCCTAAGGGACCCAAGAAGAAGTTTGCATAATTGAAAAAGAAGTTTCATTATCAAACATTTTGAATCTTCTTAAATTAACTTTAATATTTCAATATGAACCCAATCAAAATGCCAATAGATTTTCTTCTTTTTATAAGAAAGGCTATTTATGTAAATAAACATGCAAGAATAGTGAAGGAACTTTTGTCAAAAGAGAAATAATGGAGAGTGGGGTGGAATGTTAACAGCCCTACAATTTGATTCAAACATACTGTAAAATTACAGTAATTCAAACAGGATCATTGGCATATGAGTAGATCCGTGTAGACCTGTGATGGACTAGAGACCATAAACAGGCCAAAAGAGTGTAGGAATATCGTGTGTGGTAAAGGTAGCATTGCCTATAAGTGGAGAAATCGTGTATATCAATAAATGATGTTTGCGACAACTGGATAACTATTTAAGAAAGAAAAGTAGATTTGTTCCATCCATTTACTCCTTATACAAAAATTAATTTCACTTGGATGGAAAAATGCATTTGTCATTATCCTTTCGTAGTGGTGAAGCATGATGTAAAACTCAGAAGCTACAAAGACTCTCTCTAAAAAAAGCAACTACATAAAGGGGAAGTGTTCCCTATGACAAAAACCACAGTAAAGGCAACAGTGAAACAAGCTGGCATAAAGTTTTGAGACATTATCTCTGAAGAACTAATTTGTTTAACGTATAGAGACCACTGTTATAAATCCGTGAGAAAAAAGAAAAAGACCGGTAAATGGTGAAATTATATGAATGAGCTCATCCCATTGAAAAGGAAATGAAAAATAAACCGCAAAGAGAGAATGTTGTTCATCTCTCACGCAGATGAAGCTGGAAAAGTTAGTCAGCCTTGCCAAGGGTGTAAGGAACCCAGCCCTCTGGCTCGCTGTGGAGAGGAATCTAACCTGGCACAGACAGGATTAGAGAGCACTATGGAAATTTTTATAAAAATTGAAAATACACATATCCTTTGACCCCAAGAATGTACTTCTAGTAATTTATCCTACTGATAAAACACTTACATATATGAAATGCTGTGTGAACAACCATATTCACTGTAGAGTTCTTTATAACGGAATTGGGAATAGGCTAATTGTCCATCAGCAGGGAGTTAGTTAAATAAATTTTGGTGCATTTGTTCATTCAGTGGGATTTTATACAGCCAGTCAAGAATGAGGCAGGATGTGTATGGACGCATGTGGACGTAGAGGAGACATACATAGATAGAGATCTAGAGAGATGGAAAGATCTCCATCCATATTGTTAAGGGGAAAAGCAAGAGGTAGTGTGTGTGTGTGCTTAAATAGAAACATACATTTGCATATGCTTATATAAGCACAAAGATATCTCCAGAAGAATGCATGAAGAAAAAAAAAAAAAAACGTGGAGACATGTGAATACGTTATCTATTTGAAAAAAGTGATTTACTATTTGCAAAAATCTCGAGCAAGCCCTTGATGATTATCTATCTGGTCATGTTTCCCGAATGCATGCAGCCGACACAACCCTTCCTTTACCAGCCCAGTGTAAAGACTGCTGATGAGGTATCACAATTGAAATGAAATCATGTTCCTGGAAGAAGTCCTCCTTTATTAGACTGTGGGAAGTTCAGAGAACAGAAACTGGCATTATATTCAGTACAGATCTTTGGATCCACTCTTATTCAGTCGTTTGGAGCGGAAGCGAATGTTTTGTGTCTGTATTCATGTACTCGGAGTCTGGATTATTTTCTTTAATCACTCACTCAGATGTTTATTGAGCCAGCAGTGTGGACCAGGCACGTGCTTCTGGGAGTATGAAGGTTTACAATATGGATACCGGAGTCAGTTCTGGCCTACCCAGAAAGCTGCCTAATCCTCAAAGGCAAAAATGGAAATCCACAAATAGCCTCCAGATTTCTTTAAAGTGGTTCCTTTCACTTTTCTCTCTTACCACCTTATTTTTTGGAATCACAAATGTTAATGTGTTATACATTGATTAATTTTAGATTCACCAAAATTTTATCTTCTAATTATGTTGCTCATTATGAATTGCAAAATTGCCTCAAGGTAGGGTTGGATTGGGTAGGAAGAGTGTGAAAGAGAAGCAAAACTCCAAATAATACTTACACTTCAAAATTGCTCTTTGAGTTCCCTAGCACCATTGTAGGAATGAATGCCCATTCTCTCCCTGCTTACTCTCCATGAAGTAGTAATTGCAGTCTTACCCTGACAAAGAAGAAAATTTTTGAGAATATTTTACTGCAGTGTTTCTCCAGCTTAGTGTGCCTTCTCTGGGGCATTGATTAAATACATCACTGGACCCCTCCCCCAGGGCTTTTGATTCAGTGTGGAGAAGGGTCCAAGATTTGCATTTCTTACAAATGCCCAGGTGACTCCTATCATACTGATCCAGGACTACGCTTGGAGAAATCCTCTGTTTTAGTGATTATGCAGACTAAATACGAAGTGAACATGTGCTTTAGTACTCAGAATAATCTGCAGAAGGCAGATTTGAAATCTTATACATGTGAAAATGTGAACTTGGCCTTAAATCCTATCACTTAATTCTAACCCAGCAGGTGCCCAAAGGGTAGTTCTAGCCCTGAGTGCTTATGGAATCGATGTCTCAGAAAATAGTTTCATTGTCACACACCGATAATGCCAGTCTTTTGGGTCCCGGTGAGGGCTGAGGGATGTGGGCTGTACAGAGTGATCAGAGGAACCAAAGCAGCAGACTTGGTTTCAGTCCACCAACTAAAGTCAAATATTCTCAGAACACATTCAATTTATGCAAGTTTTTTTAATCCAAATTTTTTTTTTTTTCCTCATAAGTATTTCAGAATAGCTTCAGGTGGTACAAAATGGCCAAAACGTCATGTTGAAGGCATAACAATTTAAATTTTTTCTCTAGATGTCATAAAATATGTGAATGGAGAAGACTTTATATAGTTAGACATTTGCAAGACCTAAAACTTCTTTGCTCTAAATGCCGAGGCATGTAAGATTAAGATTTCATCATTAGCTACTTTCTGGTTCAAGAGGAGACAGAAACCAAAGCTCGCTAGGAGTGTCATCTGGACATTTTAAATTGTTTTTAAGACTTAAAGCAACAACGTGTCCTGACTCTGTCAGAGTTGATTTCTTTTCAACGTCGCTGTGGTGTGATGTATTTACATGTTGATTTCTGTATCGTCTGAACGTACAAAGAGAGTAGTATCATATTCAGACCCTTAGCTTCCAGGGGAGCGTTACCATCTGCGTTGTCAAGTCTCCTGGGCCCAAGAGACATCTCTCACCAGAGCTGTAGAAAAAGGGATCCAGTGACCTGCAGGGAACTCATTTAGCTGCTTAGTGCGAGCATTCCAAGTTTTGGGGTCACAACCCACAATAATAAATACCTTTACACCTTTACCCCGTGGCGCCGTGCTCACACACACACACACGCACATACATACATGCATGAGTACACGTCTAGATGTACCCACGTATAGGATTGTGTATATACATGTATCATTCATACACAGGTGTCTGAAAGCAGAGTTCCACAGAATATTTACGCATACGCTGTGCAGGGACATCTGATTATTTTCTGCTCTATTTGATGTCACTGATTTTTCTCAAAATGCCAATCAGGACCCACATAATTGATGCCATCACCCGCAAACGGGTTGGACCTTACATTCTGAAAAGCACAGCTTTGGGCATTGAGGAAGAGAGCAGAGCTTTACTTTTGTGTTCTAGTTTGTTGTTGTTGTTGTGCTCTCCAAGAGCCACACTTTGGAAAACCCTGTGTTAGAGTTATTATAGAGGCTAAATACAAAATGAAAGTGTTCTTTCCCCTGATGTTCCCAGTTGGAGTGCTTCCTGTAGGAAGTCCCTCCGGGCCACCCAGCCCGTTCCCCATGCATACACCAGGAGCCTGTCATTTCTGTCAGATAAGTGTGGTGGCTACGAGTTCATGTTGGTCATCACAGATACCTTTTCTGAACAGAAGCCACCAAGTAGAAACATTTCTGCCTTACTTGATCTCAAATGCAAACAAAATGTGAAGTCTTAAGAGTTCAGGGGAGCAAGTACCCCAAAGGAAATTTCCAATCTTAATAGTAGTCTCTTGATTGGATTTCTCTAAAGAAAAGGAAAAAAAAATGCTGTTTTAATTGGTGAGATTAATACAATAACCTGTATGAACAAGAAAATGCAATTATTATACATTAAAGATAACTATTTTTGTGATGATTAAAATGTGACTATCCCTTTAAAACTTTACGTTGCTTTTAACTTGATCACTTTGAAATCATTTTCAAGTAATACTTACCATATTTAAACTCTTTCCTATTAGAAAGTAATATTCTTGTTTGTTAATAGTAAACCATTTAGAAAATGTTAATTTTGCAAGCCACTCCCCAGAAGTCTTTCATTTGATATATTTGATGTTTTGATTTGAAATATTCCATGACTTATATTTATGTTGTATTTGCATAAAATGAAAATGATATTGAACTTTGAGGGATAAGTCTTGTATTCTAGTCTCATATTTAATACCTGTGTATCAAGAAAATCCCTCAATCCCAGAGAGCCTCAATTTTCTAATCTGTGAAAAGGAGATAATATTGCTTGCCTTTCCCACTTCACAAAGTTGCTGTGAAGATCGCAAGAGAATTAATGTAAAAAAGGCTTTATAAACCATAAAGCATTATAATATTACTTCTATTTTTAAATCACTTTCTTTAACAGTTCTAGAAAGGAAATAGTTTCTACCAAGAGACCAATTTTAATTATAGCGGTAGTTGAATATATCAATCTTGACCTTTATTCTTTAAAATAGATTAAAAAGCCATTTCAGAGTTAAGAGAATGTGCCTTGACCTATAAAGACAACGAATAAGGTGATATAATTATTCTTTTTCCTTCTGCCTTATTAGCATGTAATGGAACGACTGGTTGATATTTACATTAAGAGAGAGCCCTAATTGTCCACAATGTGATACTCTATTTGAGTCATTGTATAGGCACACATAAATGGATATATAAATCACATGTCCAAGGGAGCCTCTTTTTTTACCCCATGTCACTCACGCAAAAGACTCGTCACCTCTTCACATTTCCCGGCATTTCCAACTGCAGTTTACCTTTTTGACATTATCCGCTGCCCCTAAATGAACCCTGTACTCCAGCCAGCCTCGATTACTTGTACCTGCAGGATCTGGGAGCGGTAGAGCTCTTCCTGAAGATCTTGTAGGGGAAAAAGCTGAGGTTTTAGCATCACACTCTCCAGAGCACAGTCACTCAAAGCCTCTTTGTACTTCCCTGTTCTCCCCAGTCTGCCCGTTCTGCGCGCAGGTGAGGGGAACCCTGACCTCCGTCTTCCCAGATCCCCACCTCCTGTAAACCTCCCGACCCACCAGCGGAGCACCTCAGCCTGGGAGCAAGTCTGCAAAACAAGGGTCACCCTATAATAAAAAGGGCCATCCATAATGTTATGGGGAAGTACGAATACCAATTGTAAATAATAATAGGGAATTACAAATAATGGGGTAAATGGTTTTTTTCTTATTTCATTTTTGTCTTTAAAAGTATTTGGTGCCTTAGAAGAAGTATGATATCGATCCCTTCTTTGAGCTTGGGAGAAGAGGACACAAATATTATATTTGCTGGACATCCAGATACCATCTGAGCCCTCTTCTCCTCTTCCCATCTTCTTTTCCTAAGGGCTTGCGTGGGACTTTCCTCTGAAGTCCTTTTTGGGACACTGATTCTTGATTGGATACACCCAGGGTAACCCTGGGGGTTGGAGACTCTCCACCTGTCCTTGGTTCCCACAAGGCAGCGTTAGCGTCACAGTGACTGGAAAAGAGTTTGCAGCCTGGGTTTGAGGCCACATGTTCATCATACTGTGTGTCTCTCCCCCATCAGATCATAGGTACCCTGTCTCCTTCCAGGCCTTCTTAGAGGGTTTGCTCTCTTTTTGTCAGAGTGCCACTGAGTTTTATGTATTTTTATTTTTTCTCCTGCATATTTTTCTCCTGGCCTCTTCTGAATTTCTGATCCTAATTCCTGAGAAATCAGGAAAGACTTTCTTCACTGGCGCAATCTGCTACAGATATACTTGCTGTATACTCTCAAAATAATAGGGGCTTAAATCTACCACACACACGCCCCCGATGTCCCCCCCACACACACACACTCTGCCATATAAGAACTAAGGTTTGCTTGTTGACATGTGGTCATATTTTTATCACACTTGTGATCATTGCCACTTTCTGTAGCAGAAGCAAAGTCATTGGTATAGTCTCTAACTAGCATTCCAGACTTAGTATGGGGTGCCTTTTGCCCAAGTGAAGCAAACCCATTTACACCATTCCCTGGCTTTCAGTCTTTCGAGAACGCGACGTTTGGTTGGGGAAGCTGAGTGTTACACCTGTTTTCATTTTAATCCTCCATGACTAACTCACTGGTGACACAGTCCCAAACATTTTTTTTAAATATAGCAGCTGGTGTCCCTTTTCCTCTTTCTTCACCCAAATGAAGCTTCACTGACAGCCAGGCTCCCAGGGGTCCCTGCTTTCTGATGAAGTCTGATTTCTCTGAATCGTCTTCATGGTCAGTGACTCTCTCAGCGGGGTGCTCCACGCAGTCCCCGTTTTTCACATGATTCTCTGCAGTCCCTTGTCATACGACACACAGCAAAGAGGTCTTTGCATCTTCCTGCTTCCGTGTGGTCAGAAAGAACTCTGGCATGTGAGCGTAGGAAGTTCCCATTACCTGCTCATGGACTCTTTGGACCTGGCCAGGCCTTCCGTCGGGGCTGCCTCTGACGCTTGGAGACCACAGACGCTTGTGATTCCCAGAGCTGGAGAACGTCTCGTTTATCCCTCTTGCTTTTCTGCCCCCGAGGCCTGCCACTCCTCCGAGGTTGCAGCAGCCTGTCTAAACACAGGGCAAAACCCTCTTCTCCCATTGCTGCAAATACGTCTGCAGGAGGATGGAAGCAAAGTTTCCTGTCTT
This sequence comes from Potos flavus, assembly GCA_028534135.1. NCBI lineage: Eukaryota > Metazoa > Chordata > Mammalia > Carnivora > Procyonidae > Potos > Potos flavus. The sequence goes on along the minus strand of CM052892.1, from coordinate 74,318,537 downwards.
TGGCGGAGAACCGACCCCAGAGTCGATTCCCTTTCTCATGGGAGCCCTGCATGAAGCCAGTGAATCTGGAGGGTTTAAAATCGTCCCTCGTACAGTGACGAAGATCTTCTTCTATCTTCCAGAAAAGACCGATTTTTCTAGGAAGTCATGTGCCCAGATTGTTGGGGATGGACGGCAGTTTCTTACCTGCTCTTTCACACGGGGAGTTTCTAGGTGTCACTCGCCCCATTAATCCCACTTAATGCTCTGAAAGCCTGTCTCTCCAGGCCAGATGTCTCATGTCGGATGGAGCATCCCACCATTTGATCTCAGAAGAGTTGCCATAGCTTCTTATCTGATTATGAGGCAATAGTCCAGGGTCACCTGGACCAGCCTAAACCCCCAAGCACCGCGTATCCTAGCAGTAGATAATTGCAGAGAGGACGTGTACACTCCTGGTGACTCAGTTTCAGGATGATTAGTCAGTAAGAGCTACAACTGGGCACTGAACCTTAGTTCAGAGCATTGACTTTTCAAAAAATAACCTCCTGTATAATCATCGTCTAAAGCCTCACTGGTTTAAGGGAGAAATGGAAAATGTTTGCCTACCATGCCCATGCCCACTTTTTAATGATCCAAAACAGTAACCATGAATCTTTTAGTCCTAAAGAAATTAAAATTGCTGATTAATAAACCCACACAGACCTGGATTTCGCCATCATCACTACTGCACTGACATCTCTGACCATTTTCACCTTTCGTCTCAGTGTGGAAAATCATGCGACGCAGGTCATTTTGTTTTTATCTAGTAGACTGAAATCGAACCTTGAATTCTCCACCCTCAAACTGGAAAGAAAATGTAGGCATTGTAGCAAATCAGACTTCTGAGCGAATTCTTCATAGAAGTGATCTAAAGTCACATGAGGGTGAGGCTTTTCAGCTCTTTTTTTGGATATATGTGTTCTCTTTGAAAACAAGAACACTTAGGGATGCCCTTTTAAGAGACGACTACCGAGGTCCTTTATAGTTTTGCAGTTTAACATTTTAGTAAAATGCTTGCTTACTCATTAGTGTTTACACTTACATTGCTCTTTCTGTACTGTGACTTTTTTCACTAGTACAATACCACCTTCTTCAGTTGCTTTTCAAGTAGGATAGTAAACTACATGACCATTCCACCCGGCAGGGAGAGGGTTTTAGAAGCCAGGTACTTAATTTTGTCATCTAAAAGAAATTAGCGGTGAAACAAATTGTATTACATCGCCTTATGAATTTTATAATCTCTATTTTAAGAATATGTTTTTCTATAATTTCTTGCCTAACATTTTCGTCAGTTTTATGTCTTATTAACTCAAGGGAGGCAGAACCAGTAATTGTGGAAATAACATAAAATAGACTTACAGCTATTAAGCTCCCAAGTTGCTTAGAAGAAAATTGGATTTAATGCTGATATAATTGAGACTGGACATTCTGCGGATAAAGTTCCACCAGAAAGCAATTGGGACGTTGATGGGGGAGAAAACTTTGCTACGGATGTTGCCATCCATCGCTGTTGTGTTGGTGGGAGGGACACAGTATGTGAGAATTTCAAGGCATCGTTAATTTCCATAACCACTGTAAAATAGAAGTAAGTCAGCTACATTTGAAAACACTAAGTGTTCTTTAGAGCTGCTTCTACTGATATGTTGATTTGATCACATGATAGAAATAAAAGTAATGAAATCAATTTTCTTTCTTACATAATGTGATTTTTAAATTTAACTTCAGTTAATATTGTTAACATAGCCACGTAACCAAATAGAGTGTGTTCAGAACCTGATTTGACAGTACGTGCCCTAGCGCTGGGAGCCGAGAGATAGACATCTTTCGCTATGAGGTTATCAAGAGTGCATCCCATTTATTGTAGGCACCTGCTACTTAATTAAGGTGCTATGATTGCTCATGGTATGCTGAGATTACATGGTATAAAACTGTTTCTGTGGTTGTCCTTTTCTTTGTTGACTCTGAATTATTTTCTCTTTTATGTTCCATTTCTGCTGTCATTTCTAATAGCTCTGCCTCACCACCACTTCCTAAAATATAATTTAGGGGCCATGATTACATCGTAGTGTTTGTTCATACTAATGACCCTCCACTTCCAAATTTTAATACAGGGTTAAGAGAGGAATGCATAGAGTTAGTAGCTTTTGAACACTAATGAAGGGGTCTTTGTACATTTGCATTAAAATACTAATGCATGTTAAACACAGAATCTGCAGGGTAATTTTTCTTTCATGACAAAATAGAGCAAATATTAAATACTCAGTGAAAGACTATTTAGAAAGAGAGCGGTTACTAGCCCACATCTTGAACTCTGAAAGTCAAGAACGTTTTCTCATAACTAGAAAGAAACCACTGGGGTTCCTGCTCTTCAGGCCTCCATTCTGATCATCATTACAGAATGTTCAAAAAAAAAGGTGGACTTTTTGCGATCGGGCTTATCATTAGCATGCCTATTTTTATTTTATTCTCTGGGGGTGGGGCGGGAAGATGGGGGAAAGACACATTTAGTTGAGAGCTGTTCATTAGCCACCATTGAAGAAGAAATTGAACTTTAGAGAATCTATCAAAAATTCTCTGGTGAGCCTTTTATTACTATCTTGTCTTGAGCCCTTTTTTTAATGACATCTATTATCAGATTGAAATGGCGATTGAGACGCTGCAAAAGTCTGACGGTCTGTCCACTCACAGAAGCTCTCTCCTCAACAGCCATGTAAGTTGCCTCTTCTTCATGTAAACTAATCTCTTGCTTGTTCTGCATGTGTTGCTTGCTTCTAAATGCTTGTTTTATTTATTGACTTATTTATTTTGCTTCTTAACCTTCCTCTCTCAGCGCCCTATGATCTCTGTATTCCTTCATGGCTATTTTGTACAGTGGAATATCTAAAACAAACAAACAAACAAGCAAACAAAAAACCCCAACTGGAGCTCCTGATCTACTGCTTTACTAGGTTTTTGTGCTGTTTTGGTACAGATGTAACATTTCCAAGTTAATACCAAGCTGCCATTTACTTGTGAAAGTTAATTAATGGGGATTTTCAATATTTAAAGTTTTCTGGTTTGATATTGATTGACTGTGAAGCAAATGCTTGTGATCCACATCTCTGTGTCTGAAGCAGGGAAATGGTCGTGTCTACTTGTATGACCAGTAGTATTCTATGAGCGGAAAAGATGATTAATACCAAACCCAGTGGTAATCTGTCTGAAAATGATTTATTTACCAGTAAGACTATATAAGATAGGCAGGAAACAGTGACCTAGATGAGCTCAGGTCCTGAGACCTACAGAAAAATGAAACGGGGCCAAGAGAAGAAGTGAGACTCTAGATAAGCCATAAATTGCTATTAATTGAGATTAAACAGGATCGCTGTTACTATTTCTTGACCCTTTTACCCGTTATCAGATGCAGCCATCACTATAACACTGGTAAGTCTGAGAAGAGCAATGAAAGTTTTGTGAAGCTATAAACATTTTCAAATTTCAAATTTGGGGGAACCGATGAAAGTGCTGATTAAAAATTATTTTGTTGCCATGATTTCTGGATATATGGGAAAAAGTAAATAGAGCTATGATTTATATCTGTTTTAGACAGATCTTCTGCTAAATTAATATCAATTAAAATACACCAAGAATTAGAGTTTTCCCTCCCAACTGACAATGTATTCTTAAACTGAGAGATAAGTTATTATGATTTTTAAATTCTTCCCCATATTTTGTGAGTGAAAAGTCTAAAATTGAATCACCCAACTGAAATGAGATAGTGTTAGTTTTTCAATAAACCTAAAACTTTTAGTTCATGGATAATGTTTTCACTGTGCTTTTTAAATAATTGACTTTTCGAAGACTTAAATTTTATATTCCAACATAACGGTAAATACCTTCATTTCTTTTACACATTTGTTTTTAGACGAATACTGTGTTCTTTCTTTTTCAAGGGGAAGTATCATGGCAAATAAAAACAGGTTAGCCAATTTGGAGAATGCCTGCAATTCTGGTAAAAATTATAGGTTGTATATTTCAAAATAATATATGCTTTGGCCTTTCTTTTTGAAACAGTTGAAGGAATGTGGTTTTCCCCCCCTGTCTGAAAATTTGTATGCACTATGTCACTCTTTTATATGTTTCAACAGTATATCCCTGCTGTGTTAGCATGAATTTGTAGTTGTGTATGAAGGCTGGTTTAATGTACACTATTAGGGTGTTTTTGGGGAGTGGGTAATGACTAACTGGTGTTTGTGTTTTGAAAAAGGCAAGTAAAACTTTTTCACTTTTAGTCAAAAATGTACAGGGACATAAGAAAAAAACAACAACAACAAACACACACCTGAAGTCTACAGTTAACTTTCTGAACTGTCAGACTTCTAAGAAATTGTGTTTTGTTATTCAATTCATATCTCATTTTCACTTGAATTATGCAGTTCAGTAAAATATGTACTGTGTTTAATTTTAACTTGAATTACCAATATTTATTAATATTCCATGAACAATAATGTAGGTATAAGAACATGGGGGGGCGGTTGTACATTTTTATTGATTTGTTGGAAACTCTTCAGATATGTTGGAGTTTCTCTGAGATTATTATTCTCTTGTAAAACTCATGAAATAATATATAGTGTTAATGAATGTGTGGCTTGAGCTGCACAAACAACAAATAAATGTTTGTTACTCTGTGGGTTTACAGCAACTCTTCGTAGTATTTTCTAACTGCCAGAGACATTTCAGTATATACGGTGGGCATAAATGTTGCGAATACAGTGACAATCTCTCTCTAGATGTCCTGATTTGTTTTTGTTACACCTCTGAGGTAGTTAAATTCATTTAAAGCACATTTATGGTCAAGTCTTTAGAAATACAAATGATTCTACGGATGGTATAGAAACAGTAAAGGAAGGACCTTGTTTCTGCTGACCAGTCGGGTTTCTCCCTGACCACATTACAAGAGTCCTGTTGTTTTTCTGTCCTTGGAAAGCTAGTGGTGCTCCTAATTTTTGTTAGGTTAGACCAAACAACTGGAATAAGCTACTGCGTGTGTTCTGGTTCATAAGCACCTGCTAAGGGCATTTTAAAATCTGTTGCCTTAATTGGTGATGTTCACTTGTAAAGAAAAAATTTAGCGGAGAAGTTTTAAAAAATACATCCTTAATATCTTCAATGTCAGTAAACTGTAAGTTACTTTTATCCCTCACTATACAGGACATAATATAAATTCATTTGAGGTTTGTGGGATTCCTTAAAGTAAACATGAATCCCACTTCATGATGATACTTCCCTGACTTATCATTTACTACAGAGGATCGATTTCATAAGGCAAAAACTTAGGCGAGCCGATCACTAATTTGTGTCCCATATTTAGTAGTTTCAAAAGAGGCATCTTAATCATGATTTTTGAGCAGAAAGTCTATTGTCATTCTATTTTAGAATATGGGATAGAATGGGTTTCCCATTTTCCCTTTAGACATTTGATTATTCACAGTAATTCAGAAAATTCTTATTAGGGTCAAACCAAATAAATAATCTCCTGTCAGTAGAATCCAACATGATTGCTTCGTTTTTCACCTTTCTTTCTGAGGTGGGATATTGAATTCTGTGTCCCCTTTTCAGCGTATGCTTACGAGTACTTAGTACTGCTACTCCGTTTTTATCATTATCTTACTATTATCCTCCAGGTTGAAGTGCATATATACTTTTCAGTTTCATATCCTGTATAGTACCCCACTCGGAAACTGCGTATAGTTACACTGAGTGCCATATTTCTTTTCTATTACTGTCAATGTTCACATAGGGGCAATTATTTCAGTAGTAACACCATGCAGACAGAGAGTAAATACATACTGACAAATTAAAGTCCCAAGAGAGTAAGGACTTTATATGTTTTGTCCACTGATGCATCCCTGGTGCCTAGAACGGTACCTGGTACATGGTAGAGGTTTCCTAAATATTTGCTAAATGGATGAACGTAAGAAACAAGTAATAGAAGGGAACAGACCTTATCTTACCTTCAGTATTCTCAGTACCTTTGCCTTTCATGTGTGCATTTATTTGGGGACTCATGCATGTGTTTTTTTGTTATCAAGTATGCTGCTTTTGGTTTGTTTATGAACATCGTTGGCATAGAGCAGCCTTTTCCCTGCATAGAATTTGAGTGAAAGAGTATATGATCACTGTATCATTGCCCCATGGGCAACCTTCAGTTTAAGAGTAGACAACTTCATTTCTCTCCAAATAATCTAATCCTTCAAAAAAAAATTATAGCTAAGGGTGATATCACTCATCTCCTTGTATTTTAGAATGTTACTTTTGATTTAGCTTTATGGAATTCACCCTATTAGTATAATAATTTTTGTTTAAATACTTTTATTTCCAAATCTTTTGTATGTGAAGATGCAGTGGGGCTAAATGATGTATATCGTTTGCCTAAAACAAACTAGACTATCATTGCAGAGTGAAGTTTATTTTATACTTCTTCTCAATGGTAATTAATATAAATTGGCACTTAATGATTATTTTGTATCCAATGTGAGATATTTTAGATTGCAGATTTGAACACAGGAATATTCTTAAACTAATTGTACCCAGTTTCCACATAATGTTCTTGAACTTGTGCATTTAAAAAAAATTCCATCTAAAGCATATAAAAAGCATTAGGCATTTATTTTTTATACTTTTTACAATCTAGCAAGTAGTTGTTTTATGATTTTTGCTGGTTTTAGCTACTGAAATATATTCAGCTCAAGCCAAACCCTTGTTTTATACTCAGTTTCCCTTGACTTTGCTGTATTGTAAATAGAAGTTATGACAGAAATAAGACCTGTCAAAATGCATATAATCAGTGAACTGAACTTAAAATGAATCCTAATGGATAATAATCCATCTGGGGAAAAAGTGCCAAATGTTACATTTAGATGTTAATTGGGGAATGCAGTATGTATTTTTTTTTTTTAATTTGTCAATCAGTATTTCCCTTTGGGAAAAATAGGAACTATTCGTCTTCCTTAATCTACCCTGATTAATATAGATTAAATGCAAAGGTTGAAAGATGCAATTATCTTGGTTTCCACCCTTACATGAATTTGCGTTAGTTCATCAGTAGAATAATCAAGTTTTAAAGATAAAGGTTAAAAGTTCCTGTGGTATCTTATGGGCTTTTAAAAACCATAGAGGTAAGCAAATATTCTATGACATTTTATAACAGAGTAAAAGAAATAGTAATAGTTTGGTTCTAAATTGCTAAATGTTAAGGGTGTTGAATTTTAGTGTCCAAGGGGATTTTATTAAGGACAAAGCCCAAGGAAACTAGATCTCATAACGGGTCTTACCTTCCCTTAGGCTGCACGAGAGGAGTATGCCTTTAGGTTACACTTAAAAGCCAGGTTTCTCTTAGAACAACATCAGGCCTTTCTTATATTGTGTTTCAGACCCAAATACCTGATTTACAGTGTCATCACTGTGTCGGAACGTGAAGGTGAAATGACTGGCGTGTAGAATGCACATGATAATCCCCGGCTGAATCTCCGAATCTAACCTCGTAGCTCCTAAACCAAAGTCCGCTTACACAGTGAGCTAAGTGGTAAGCTACCACTTAGATACCCTTAGGTGGTAAAGCTGTCCGCAGGTTTTCGAGCTGGGGTCTCCAGCCTTCAGGGCTTTCTGCCTCCATTCGACTTCCTTCTGCTCTTCCAAAGTGATCGCCAGCCTTCTGGCAAGGAATAAATGTTCTTCCTCCTACAAATGAGGGGCAGGGAACGAAATGCACCTTTGCTGCCGTCAGAGTTACAGCCCTCCGAACACCCACTCTTAACGGAGTTTTTCAAACCAGCTGACGATGTAGACACATACAGACACACACATACTATAAATAAACCCAGATTCTTTTAAGAACCGGCTTAGAAATGAAGAGTCTATAGAATGTAAAACTATATACAGTAAAGCAGGAAGTTTGCACGGCAGTCAGTCCCGATTACTTGGCCCGCTGAGCATTTCAGAGGACAACGCAGTCCAGTAAAAACTTCGTTTTCTCTACATTATTCATTTGGGGCTTAGTAATATTATCCAGGCTACCAAGTATTTTAAGGCAACTTTTGCTGTCATTATCTCACTATTTTTGTAAAAAGTTTTCTTTGGTTAAAAATGATCTGATGAACTCTTTTATATATGTAAACATACCTTTGGACTCAAAATATTTTATGTCGAGCTTCAATATTTGCACTAGTTTTCACTTTTATAAAAGGCGTCTTAAGATCATACGCTTCCAATATTTTGTTGTTAGATTTGCTTTCTAGTTTTTTTATCTACGAGACAATTTTCTTTATCATGAGAAAATAGTAAACTGCCCTTTTTAGTTATCCGTCTTTATGTTTAAGTAATTAAATATTACAAGAGAACCAGTAAACATTTGAGGCAGTTTATGGAAATTTTCTATTTGTATCATTAACTAAACGAATTATTTTTATTTGCTTTATATGTTGAAAGTATTTTGCATCAGATCTATTTTTACTAGTCGTATACTTTTGGTTATAAAGTTCATGTTACAAAATCATTTTCCATTTCTGAAAAAAGAATATCCTTTAAATTGATATTTCCTATATAGCTCTATGTTCTGTTCATTAGCAAAGAAAGAAATATTTTTATTTATTTATTTTTGTTACAAAATCGTACAACTTTGGCTTTGACAGTATGCCTTATATGAGGAAGCAAGGATAATATGTACAAACGTATCTTTGGTAATTTTTACTTACATGTGTTGTGTGTTCCATGCTTGTGGATGTGAACACTTCATTCAGTTGCAAAATATTTGTCTTCCCAAAAATATTTCAGAGTTTTTATATGTTTGCCTTTCTGAGGATTCTTTTTTTGGTGTTTCCCTTGTATTCCTTCATCTCAAGAAACTGAATTTCTCAGAGACTATTCCTTTCTGTGTTTCTATAGTCTATGTCCTATATTTCTATATTCTTACATATTTAGAATACCAATGGAAGGCTCTATCTAGTCTATGCACACAAAACAAGAGCTAGCATTTCTGGGCAATATGGTTCACTAGAGCTTCCCCAACACCATTCAAGTGAGGAAGCAATGCCTTCAGATGATGGTCATCTTACCGCGGTGCGTGGATGAGTGTATGAGGCAGGTTCGTATGGCCATATTTTGTATGTCATAGTCTTCAGTTGCCTTCATAATCTACAGAATCTGAACATTTAGGAAGGAACGCTAGAGACATCCTGACCCACTGTGGTAGGCAGAATACTAATCTGAGCCTTAATAACTGGATTTTTCCAATCATTTTGCCCCTCTCTTTTATACGAAATGCATAGAAATAAGTGAACTTGCTCTGTGTGTTATTTAGAACACTCAGAAATCACATGTCCCTGGAAAACACCTTTATCGACAGTCCGGTTACAGGTGCTTCATCTCTAAAGAATTCTTTTTGACCTTTAATTTTTCTGTCATTATGTAAATGAACGTTTATTTTGTGTAACCTTTTAAAAAGGGAGGGTTGTATGTGTTACAGAGGCGATGGGTATGTTTAAATGCACATATTCATCTGTAAGTGTTCACGGAGAACTTCAAGTCTCCCTGACCAGAACGTGAACTTTATTTTTAAAAGTACTGTGCTCTGGGGGCGCCTGGGTGGCTCAGTCTGTTAAGCGTCCCACTCTTGATCTCAGCTCAGGTCTTGATCTCAGGGTGGTGAGTGCAAGCCTCGTGTTGGGCTCCATACTGGGTCTGCAGCCTACTTAAAAAAAAAAAAAGAGAGAGAGTACTCTGCCCTAACTTGTAGACTTGGTGCCCATATTTTTCAGGTCAATTTCAGCATGAGTTTAATGGCATAAGTTTAATTAAACATAAGTATCATGTAGGAATATCTGAAATTAAAATGGTTCTGGTCAATTCAGCTGTCATAGGTAAAGGCAATAAGTGTAAAATTATTTTTAATGAATTTTCTTAGTAAGAGTCTGAAAGTTCAGGTTCTGAGTTCATAAATCTTAAAATATGTAAGCAAATGCTTTGATACATTTGAGTGTCCGTATTGTTTTTTGGAATATGATTGTAAATTCCTAGAGGACAGGAGTGAGATCACATTCATTTCTACATCACTAGGTGCCTAGCACATTGCCTGGCTCATAGTTGATGTGCCAGGAATCCTTGGGCTCCCATAACTTATGTTTAATTTAAATTGCATGTAAAAATATCACTTCTTTATCACACCTCTTCTATACGGCATGAAAATTTTGTTGAGACAAGAAATGTGAAGTATTTGCTGCTTTATGAAAATAACAACCGGTATGCAAGTAATCAGGAAACGTGTGTTGGGAACCAGATCGGGCTCTGAGACAATCCGTGACCTTAAGAAAGTCATTGAAGTCTATTTCATTTCTCCTTTTATAAATAAATGAATGAACGAGTTAATAATTTAATTTTCCTACTGTTGAAATTCAGTAATACATACCTATATTGTATTTCCTGAAATTGTTTTGCACTTGCTATACTTTAAAGATTATTTAAAAAAAAATACAGGACAACATAAACCTTTCAAATGTGAACTACAGACTGAGAAAATGTTCCTTTACCAACTACCATTGTAATGTGTCTTCCAAAATTATGAAAAAACATAGCAGGGAAGTAGAAAAACTCCAATGATTATAATGAAAGATTCCTTTTTGTAAGTTACATAATTCTTTTTTAAATCAGTGTCTAGTGAATTTCTTTCTTTCTGGGGAAGAAATTACTGAAATTTTTTCCTTTCTGCTTGCAGAATTTGACTCACTAGATAATACTGTTGTTGTCCTGTTTGAGTAAATTAGATAAGTAAATTAAAATTCTATGTAAATGCATAGAAACTTAATACAAAAACTCATACCAGGCAGCCTGCTGTTCATGTGTTAAAACAAACTAACACTAAAGCCGTATTATGTGCCTCGCCACTAGGCTTGGAAACATGTCTTGTACTGTAGCAATTATAAATTTTATTTACGACTGGTTAAGGGGATTATTTGAATTCCCCAAAGAGGCGTTTATCCACAGAATTGCAATCAATACAGGGAATGTTAGCGTTCTTTACACGTGCTTGAATGTTCGAAGGAGTGGATGTGGTCTGAGGTTGTAAATTATGTTCAGTGATGCACATTTCCGAGAGTTTTCAAGGTCAGATTATACCAGCCTTTGAATTACAACAGTTGACCCTATTACGAGGCTTGATGAAGATCTTCTAAGTGTTACTGTGTATTGTATTTGTAGTGGCTTGTAGACATGTTGGTAAATTATATGGTTTCTCTGTGTTTACCCTGTCTTATTTGTACTAGCTCCAGTGGCTGTTGGACAATTATGAGACAGCAGAAGGAGTGAGCCTTCCCAGAAGCACGTTGTACAACCACTACCTACGACATTGTCAGGAACACAAACTGGACCCAGTCAATGCTGCTTCTTTTGGAAAACTAATAAGGTCAATTTTTATGGGATTACGAACCAGGAGATTGGGAACTAGGTTAGTACGAAAAAAATAAGATCATAAACTAATCCCTCTCTTGCAAACTAAAGCAGTTCAATGTATCGTTGGAGCAAAAGTTGATTACAGATAACAGATAAAGAAAAAATAAGGAAATAGCTCATGAAGAGGTCATTATTCAAGGAATACTGCGAAACCAGAATGATACATTGTCTTAAACGTAACTGAGCACAGCTTTGAGACGAGTTGATTTTCAAATCGTATAGAAATCAGCAAGTCAAACTGTTAGTGGAAGATTTACACACGGTGCCTTAAAAATCAATACGTATCACTATTTTCTCTTTTTAAAAATAAGCAGACTAGAGATGAGTAAGTGATGTAGTCAGTGGAAAACTAGATATCTCTTGACTCTTGCAAAATTATATTGAAATGTCTTTATAAATAACTCTTCTACTTGAATAGAGTGAGAAATTAAAGCTGAGTTTTTCTTTTCATTTCTGGAGACCAATTAAAAATCATTTGGTGAACTTAAAAAATTGGGGAGTTTGAAGCCCTCAGTAATGACATGGTCTGCTTAACCTCTTGTTAGCCTTTTTTAAACTCTTGACTGTGAAACCATACATGTAGGGAAGTCAAAATATAGTATACTTCCATTGCACAGAAACCAATAATGTGAAAGAAATTCTTAGTTTCTCGCCTCTTTCCTTTGGAAAGAGATATGAGTGTTTTTACTAATCGAAATATGATGAACATAATACTTGGAACTGTAGAGTTTCATTTTGGGCCTTTCTATAATTTTTACAAATTATCATAACATAAATATTTTAAGAAGCTGGGCAGAAGGATATGGATGTTTTCGATTTCCTAAATCCTACAGAAATCCATATTAAAAAGTATAAAAATAAAGATGCTATGCTGTATAACATTAGATGATACACCCCTCATTGGTTTTTAAGTCACAGCTTCCTAGTGTTCTAATGAAGAGTATTTAATATTGTTAATAAAACAAAGAGACCCTCGGTAATTGACTTCATTGTCAACGTATGCTAGAAAAAAAAAGGGAGTGTGCCAGTTTTACGGCATTGACGAGGTCTGTATGTATTCAGAGTGTGAATACTCCTTCCTGTTGGCATTTCAAGTGATTGTACCTTCAGGTTGCTGGAGGTTTTCTCATAAATGTATTTTCTTCTACCTATACTTGAAAAGATAGTATATTTTAAACAGGAGAATATGATTGTCTATTACGGCTAATGGAACTCAAGCTTTCAGTCCCTTGAAAAAAGCTCTTTGTCTCTCTCATATTTTTTTTCCCCCCAGAACCACAAAAATCATTATTTGGGGATCTAACCTGCTGTCCCCTCGCTGAAGGCTCGATAGTTATGCATACCATGCCAATATTTTGAGACTCTGGGCTTTATTCAACATTCTAATGGTGGTATTGTTGTGCTCCTTTTGTTGCTGAGAGGCATTTCAGTGGATGCTATTTTGAGGCTCCATTCAAACCTTGAAACACATCTTTAAAATAGAAAGGGACAAAATTGGGGTTGTTTGGGTTTGTGAATGAGTGGAATCCATACTCTATAAGTACACATTGCAATATTGCAGCTTTTCCTTTCTGATGTTCTGTTTTTCCCCCTCGCTATGTAACAATTATGTCTCCTGTTCCTTTTAAAATTGGAGGTAGTGTTTGCAATTAGAGATGGAAAGGAAAGCCTAGAAGAATAAGGAGAAAAGAAACCCTATGGGGAAAGTTTAAGCAAATGCTATGTTACGAAGACAGCAGAACTCTAATGTAGAATTACTGGCAACGATGAGGGTAAAGCACCAGAGATTCTGTCATGGAAAGTGGTTTTTCATTCATTTACTACTCCTAACCCAGGGATCAGAAAGAAAATCAGTATTATAAATCATGAGGCAAACCAACTCAGAAACAACTTCTTCTTTTTTTTTTTTTTTTTTTTTGATGGACTGTATGCAGAACTGTTACTTGTTCATCAATAAAATAATCTGGTGAATTAATTCAAACCAAAACTAGACCTTTTCTCAACTTTATGGAGCTAAGTAAAACAATAAATAGAATCACTATGTTTCTAAACAAAGGCAACTCAAGAGTTTCCTTTCTTTAGAATCCATCTGCAAATTAAGTTTAAGCAAAGGAGACCATGGAACATGACTGATCTCCCCCACCCATCTCCCCACCATTCCCAGTGGAAATGCTGATTTGTAGAAAATGGAGAAGAAACTAGACACTTTATCTATTTTGGTCTACAAGAGAGACACCATCTTACTCTGTAGCTATCATTGACTACATCCCCTGGAGAATGACTCCTGCTTCCCAGCTCTACTCTACTCCCTACCCTTCTCCTGTTTGTAAGGGAGGACACTACAAATTGGTGTTTTCTGTTTTTATTTTTTGTTCTTTTCTGCAGTGGATTTTGGAGACAAGATCTAATCTCTGCAAGTAGAAGGCCTTAAGTTTTCATACTGTTTTATTTTACCAAAACTAGGTAGATATTAAATGCCCTACTTTCAAAAAAAAAAAATAGCAGTATTATTTATATAATAAGATTTTAATGTCTTTGAATATATAGGCTTCATCTGATATATGTTCTTTAATTTTGGAAGTAAAATTCTGTTCTATTTTTATATAAAATATTTAATCCACACTCTTCTTGCATTTCTTTTTGTAAATGAAAGAAAAAAATGGAAAAAGCAGCTGATGTCTTGCTATATATAGACTTGTGAAAAACTATTTTCCCTTTGCAAAAATCTACATATTTAAAATGTTATTTTTGCAAGAATTTGCAAATTTCATTCAGAGCAAAACTTTGTCGTTTCTAATAACAAACATGGTCTTTCTCATGAACATGGGGAAATTGTGGCAATTTTCATCCAGGTGGAAATTTGCCATTTTCACAGAGAAATTTCCCCAAGTCTGTTGTGACACATCTTATTCAGCCTGCAGAACTGATATGCATTCGTTAGAACAGAGACTAATAAAATAATAATAATAATAAAATCAATAGATTAAATGCCTGCTTCCTTCTAGATTTCAAAATAGTAAATAATAGACTTCACCACAACATTCTGCATCAGTGAAGTTACCTTCATCATCCCTGCAGTTATAGAACTTTCAAAAATGGAGGATGTATCCAAGACGATAGAATCAAGATTTCTGTTCTTCGTTTTGTATAACCACGTCATAATAAATTCCCATCTAGCATGCAACCCTTTACACTGTTGATGCATTTTTATTGGCCAGGCTTTTTTTGCACCATCCCCCCCTTGTGAGTTAAATTTAAAATACAAAATTGAGAAGAAAAATGTAACTTACATGGACTCAGTGGCTCTCATCCTAATATTTAAGTTTATAAGGAAACATTTTTCACGGGGCCCTGAGCCGACTGATTCAGAACCTTATTTTGATTCTTCAGATGTAGCCACCATAAAAATATACCGGTGATCCAGAACAGGGAGATCATGAATATATAACATAAATATACTACTTTTACCTAATCTTTCCCAATGTGTAGCTACGCGGACATCCCGTATGATTAATATTGGTTCGACTGACTTTCTGTGTCTCTAATGTTTGTTGTTCTTTTATGAAGAGGAAACTCCAAGTACCATTACTATGGGATTCGTGTCAAGCCAGATTCCCCTCTGAATCGTCTGCAAGAAGACATGCAGTATATGGCTATGAGACAACAGCCCATGCAACAGAAACAAAGGTAGACTCTGGAATGATCCCTGACCTGTCCAAGCTACATATTTCTGTGGATGTACGGTCTCCTTTTTTGTAGAGCAAATACCTAAGCGTTCAAGAATGTGGCTGTTGTCGGCATGCGTTTACTCACCATGGACAGTTCTCAAATATGATTTAGTAGTATTTCATCCACCCTGTCTGTTTTCCAAATCTTTTTAAAATTATTTATCAGACAACCCATTGAGCCCCTTGTAAATTAAAGGTGACATCCCAGGCTATGCAGCCAAGGAAACCCGACACAACACGTAAGGCACAGACCCAAGCAAATGCCACCTGGGGAAACTTGTTTCGGTGTTGGTGAGTTCCTTCCTTGTTGTTGGCAAACTCCCTCAGTCACTCTTCTTGACGTGGTAGGAGTACTGGCAACATGTTCAAGGTCACTTACATTTTCTTTGAATCCAACTTTCAAAGATGAAGAATTGTAGGTATTAGAGCTATAAGAGGTCTCAAGCTTTCATGGATGGATGGATGGATGAATGTGTGGATGGATGGAATCATAGATCTTAGAATTAAAAAATACCTCAGTCTAGTCTGGCCCCTCAGCCTTGTGACAACCAGAGCCTTAATAACTCTGTTTTTCAGTGAAGTCCCAGAGAGGGTAAATGATTTGCACAAGCCCACAGTGCTGTTACATAGCCAAGGGCCTTTGAGTCTCATGTGGCTTATATCACAGTTTGGAATAAGTAAAATGAACTGTCTCTTCCTTTTTACCAGTATAGCTCAGCCATAATAGTAGTTGTAATTTTTCTTTTCAGTTGAGCATGCAGAGTTAAGTAGGGGAAGGAGGCCTGTACACAGGTCATCAGATGGCCTGCCTCAGTCTGCCAAATTTATTTATCTGGGATGATTAGCCAGGTCCCCTCCCCAGCCATACTAGCTTAGTCAGAACCATTAGCTCCAAGTCACTGCCAGAGAAAGAATCTGTCACACAGTGGTCCTTCCTTTCCTTAACAAGCACTGATGGTATCTCTGCCACCTGCTAGACCCCCGTGTGCCCAGAGAAGACACAGTCTCTAACCTTGAGGAGTTAAGAAATTAGAAGGGGGGGCACCGGAACCTTTTTTCTTAAGCAATGCAGTGTGAGCAGTGCGGAAGTAAAGCTTTGATCGAGAAACTACTGAAATACAGAGGAATTTTCTGCTAACCCCAGGAGGACTGAGAAGTGTCCTAGAGAAAGCGCTGTTTGAGGGGGTCTCAGAGGGATCAGGAAGAGGGATGCAGGCAAACAAGAGCTCCGGGGAGTGTAAAGTCCAGGATGTCCTTGGTAAGTACTATGTGATTCGGTGAAGCTGACCCGGCAGGAGCAGAACTGAGGAGAAGGTTGAGTCGTTCCGCAGGAGATGAGATTTAAAACGTCCTTTGGGTTGTAGCTTAGGGGACTCGGTTGTAGATGCAGCTGGTAAGTTTGTTCTTTGTGCGCGACATAGCTTTGAAGCTATGTAAGGCTTTGCAGCAAAACAATGGAACTTGTAGGTTTGTTTTAGAGAGATGAGTTGTTAGGGACAAGACTATATTTCGTGGGAGCAGACTGGAGGTAAAGACGCTTGTTAAGTAGTTTAACGCCATCATAATTTCTGGTGCTAGTGTTCCAGACTGAGGAGTCTCTCCATTCAGGATTTGCTATTAAATGTAGGTGATCTCAGGGGTTTCAGATTTTTGATTCACAGGTTCTCGACCTTCTTTTTTGAATTGCTAATTTCTGGTTTTTTTTGAGGTATAGTCAGTAAAATATGTTAAAAGGTCTTGGAAAAATACAATAAAATAGGTCAGAACACTCCCTTATATGGAAGTGGAGTTTGTGTGAATTGTGACAAATTGTTACTGTCTCAGGTTATGATTATCTTGTCCACCTATTGGCAGCAACACTTAGTGCCTTTAGTTTCTGGTGTGCTCTCTGCACTCAGGCATCGCGGCCCTGCACAGTGGAGCTGATGCTGAGGTCAAGATCAAAACAAAGTTGGGTTCAAAAATAACATCTACTCAAACTTAAATATTGAGCAAAAACTTGATCAATTGCTTTTAAGATGGCTGAAGATTACCTTTCCCTGTGATTTACCTACGAAGAATCAAGTTCTCATGGAAATGGAAGCCTTCAAGGAACATTCTTTGTTAAAAAAAAAAAAACAAAAAACAAACCATGGGATGCCTGGGTGGCTCAGTCGGTTAAGCGTCTGCCTTTGGCTCAGGTCATGATCCCAGGGTCCTGGGATCGAGCTCCTCCTCGGGCTCCCTGCTCGGCGGGAAGTCTGCTTCTCTGTCTCCCACTCCCCCTGCTTGTGTTCCCTCTCTCGCTGTCTCTCTCTGTCAAATAAATAAATAAAATCTTAAAAAAATAAAAATAAAAAAAAAAGCCTGGGTTAGGGAAGCAAGACCTAGGGCTTAAAAAGGTCTCTCTTAAAATGGAAGAGATTTCAGAGCTCTAAAGGTTAACAAGCCATGAACACTCTGCCCTCTCAGACTCGTTGTAATTGCTTTTAGAATTAAACCTAATGTGGATGTATTTAAGGAGGGATATAAAATTCTCAGTGATGTTAATAAATTGTACCAACTTTAGTTCCTTACAGTGTTTGCTTTCTTGTGAAATAAGGATGTGAGAGAACCAAAGAACCAAAGAAGTACAGTTGACCCGTGAGCAACAGAGAATCAGGGGCACTGACCGCCCCCGCCCCACATCCAAAATCTGGGTATAACTTCTGACTCCCCAAAAAACTTCACTACTAATAACTTAATGTTGACCAGGAGCCTTACCGATTACAGAAAGTCGATTCCTACATATTTTGTATGTTATATGCATTATATAGTGTATTCTTACAATAAAATCAGCTAGAAAAAGAAAATGTTACTAAAAAAAAAATCGTCAGGAAAATACATTTACAGTATTGTATTTATTGAAAAAAATTCTGTGTGTAAGTGGATCTGCACAGTTCAAACCCGTGTTGCTCAAGGGCCAGTGGTACTGAAAGTTTGTTTGTTTTTAATGAGACAAGTTTTGGGTTATGGATAGTTGCTCTCGGAATGGTGTCTTGCTCACCGACTGTCGTGTTAGTGTTGTCGACCTCACAGACCCCTCACTGGGATTAGCCGGACAGAGGGAGGTTTCATTTTTCTCTCTGAAGGAGTCTACCAACTGGCCATGTTCTAGGCCTTCAGTGAAGCCAGTTATCCCATCGTGCACAAAGACTTGGACAGAAGAGGGAGAGTTTCTCTCCTTAAGTCTGGATGTCGGGGTTAAGAGTATTTGTTGAAAAACCAATGAAAAAGAAAAGTATTGTATCCTTTGTCTTATGGCTTATAAAACTCAAACGATTCTGTTGAGTATATTCAATTTCACGTAAGAAGAGCCTGCCATTCTTGTTAAAATGTAAGTGACATGTGAAAGGTTTAGAATATTTTATAGCAGCTACTTGTATTTAATATTCTAGAATATTCAAATTATCTCAACGCCTCGAGCATTAGTGTATGCATGTACATGTGTACATCTTCCGAAGTATAAATTTACATGTTTTATGTGTTCTTATGGAATGAAAATTCAAGTATACGCAGTGATCATTTGATCAAATAGAAGTGAAATGTTGTAGCTCAGTTTGCATATTTTTCTGTGAAGTTGGGAGTCATAGTAGTTTGAGAAGTACTAATGATTGTTGTTCTGTATAACTTTATAATTATTAGAACCCCTTTACTTTTGGTATCTCATTTGAAGATTTGATAGGGTAGTAGAGGAAATTTCTACTTGTCTCCAAATCCGATTCCCAGCAACACGACCATATGGGAGGTAGCCACAAGTCTGGAAATAAATGGAAACAGCTTCTGATTGAAAAAAACAGATGTCACAGAGCCCATAGTTTAGCGTAATTGAAAAGGTGAAGCCATCCTCAAGCCGTGTACCTAAACTAAAGCAGCAGATTAGAGCTCACTTGATTCATAGACAATCATGAGATGGAACAACTGACAAGAGGAAATGTAAGTGACAAGGTGACCTTTGTCACTTTGCTTTTGGGTTAATCAACACAGAAGTGTGTGCCCGTGCACTGGAGGGACAAGTAGACCTAGGTAATCCAGTACTTTTGAGTAGCATCAGTCTAGTGACTGGAATCTAGTCTAACACAGTAATAACTTTGGCTTATTGATGACAGTATAGGTAATCCAAAAGAGGTAAATTATCCTGGGTAAGAAAACAGGAGAATGTGTAATCTTTTTTTTTTAAATATCTTCTGTTGAAAATATTTCATATGAAAATAACTTCTGCACTTAAATGTCATCTTCAGTTTCAAGGAAACTCACTCATGGATAATTTGCATGCCCTAATTTAGACAATAAATAAATTAGGTTATTATAGGGCAAAAAGGAGATCAGGACTTCTCAGGTCTACAAACCAAGTAAAAATGTTTGCTGCAGTTTATTTTTAATATTTAAAAGAAGCACCTAGACAATATTGGCATACATATTTGAGTTATTCAGCCAAATCCTCATAGCAAAAGTGGTAGACTGGAGCCCAGTGCTTTTGACAGTGTGCTGGGCTGTGTTTCATCCCAGTAGCCGTTCTCAAAATATTAAGGTGCATTTATCATTCCTTCAACAAACACCTAACCACCAGCAGTTGCATGTAGAAAATGTCCATCACATCTAAAAGAGATGTTAATCATAGAATCGTAGATTGTTGCAGCTGGAAGGAAGAGATCCCCCAGTCCTGTCCATCCTCTTCATGAGAAAACTGAAGTCCATCAGGGTAGATAACTTACCCATAATCATATAACAACCAGGGCAAGAACCCAGTCCTCTTGTCTTTGTTCTTACAAGAATGCCCCCTTTAAAGAGGGAAGATAACCCAAACAGGAACATACACATGTAATAAATTTGTGCACATGAAATAAAAGGAAAAATCACACTTCAGTAAGTATGTCCCAACTAGTGAGGACAGGTGTCACCTCTTGCCTCTTTGAATGGTCTCTTCATAGGAAATGGATTCTGTGCAAGACGGAAGTTTTGTGGCACGGAGAGGAGGGAGACAGAGGCCATTTGGAAACACAGCAGGGTTGCTTTTGCTTTGGGGTAGACAGATGTGAAAGCACGCATTTCCCTAAGGAGTGAGGGGAGGACAAGAATCCTTGTCAATAGAAGACCGTCCCTAAGGGGCGCCTGAGTGGCCCAGTCAGTTGGGCGTCTACTGTTGGTTTCAGCTCTGGTCATGATCTCGGGGTCATGAGAGCCCTATATGGGGCTCCGTACATGGTGGGGAGTCTTTCTGAGATTCTCCGTCTCCCTCTCTTTCTGCCCCTCCCCTTGGTCATGTGCATTCTCTTTCTCTCTCTCTCTCTCTCTCTCTCTCTTAAATAAATAAATAAATCTCTTAAAAGAAAAACGCAAAGAAGACTTTCCTTAACATAGACTTCCCGGGCTAGGGGAAAGCACCCCATAATTAAGATTGGGAAATCTTAAATTTCCCTGTAGGCCGCTCTGGTATTTCTGCAGAGTGTGTCACTGAAGTTCACTGAACCTTGGTTTCTCCATCTGCAAAATGGACATTCATTCATAGTAGACTACCTCACAGATTGTTCTTTAGTTCAGGTGGGAAAAGAGCATATAAAGGTGCTTTTTTAAAAAATAATTGGAAACATTCAAGTGTTAGGTAAATTATTATCATTAATATTGTTATACTGCATGCTCTAGAGAACAATATTTCTTTATTTCTTTAAGAATAAGGCCGTTTCAGAGATGAATGAACCCTAGCAACTAGGCAACTTTTGACTTCCATTCCTTTACACCTCCCGGCCAGTGGTTTTCAGCTTTGATTGATGTTAAGAGTTTACCTTCCCTTTTCTGGAACGTGAATCCCAGGGGGTCACTGCAGAGCTAAGCATCTAGGGCTGGTCAGTTGCTCTGGGGCGGCTAAGGTTGGCAGGAGTCTTCGGTGGGAAGATGATCACGTGCCTGCACCTTTGGCTTTTGGAAACAAATACAGAATCTTGGCACCGAAGGGTCTAATGTTCACTGTGTCCCTGCCGTGGTCTCGGACGTAAAGATAGTTTCCACCGAAGATCAGAGAATCAAAATTAATCACGATTCAGTAACTATTAACTATAGTAATTCGTGTAGTTTGTTAATGGTAACAGTCACCGCTTACCCTCTTGATAAACATTTATTGAACATTTTAAATGTCCTTCAATAAGCAGTTTCTATGCAAGATCTCATTTGGCAATTACATGGACTATTTACTTATCAGGAAATGGAGGCCCATTTAATTTTGCTATATGCGAGAAGCGCTCTAATTTGTTTTTCCTCCGACAGAGCCCCAGGCTGTTCTCTTCTGTGGTTGTTGCCCTCTTGGCATCAGGTGGAGTCAGGTTGTTATTTTCCAAAGAAAGAGGTGGGGAGGGGCATCCCTATAGAATGGGTTTAACAGGAAGGGCCAGCTGTAGATCAAAGAAGTGTCCTGCATATTTGTAGCAAGACTATACGAGTTCGACACGTGATCCCAAGTTGCCTTTGTGGTGAGGACTCTTGAAGAAATTCATGAGAAGAGACTAGCGTCCGCCTTCTTCAACAACACATCGTCAGCACCAAGCACGTTGTCAGCGCTCCGTACATATTTGCAAGTGAATGAATGCTCGCCGGCTTTTATTTCAGCAAACAGCTCCAGCCTCCTCCTTTCCCTACCTCTCCCACATTTTCCACTAAAACTGCTGCAATTAATACAACCACCCCCTCTGAATTTAATTTTTCCCTCCTCTCCTTGCACAATTATAGACGTAGAGCTAATGAAGAGTCAAGTACTTGAAGAGCCACCAACAAGGATCGCAGAGATGGAGTAATTGTCGTTAACCAGCAGGGTTGATGTTTGAAGTCATTTAGACACAGACATCCTTAGTGTGACCCCAAGAAGTCAGTTCACATTCCGAAAGAAAGACGCTCCCAGCATTCCATATTTTCCTCTGATCTATTCATATTTTACCTGGCTTCAGACCTCGAGTCACCTCAAGATTTTCTGGGACCGTTGTTCCAAAGAGAATCTCAAGATTCCAGTAGAAAATTTTAGCCTCTTGGCCCGATTAGGAGCTCAACGTTTAGATTGGTTCATGCAGATCAAATGATTGTGTACTTTCTAGAATTATAAAGACTCAGTTGCCCCATGCAGTTGAGATGTTGCGTTTTGCCCATGCTTTTTCACCTGCTTCAAGAGGGACTTTTCCAAATGTTTCATTTAGTCCGTCGAAAATCGTGGTACTGCTAAACATAATAGAATAAATATAATAGAGTAAATATAGGCCATTCTTTGCCTCTCGTTGGATTCCTTCAGTGTCTGTACATGTGAGATTGTTGACAGAATTAGATATTATTTTACAGTAGAGTTCCAGCTGTCCAAGTTCTAAATAACAGCTACGACTAACCCCATGGGGGAAGATTCCTAACAATTTTCCATGTTTTCTGTGTTAGTGACTGGTTTCATGCATCCACTCCACTATTAAAGCATTAGACTTTCTTTGATTTCTTAATCATTAACAACTTTAGCTTTGATTGCCCATGGAGCTGCAAGCTGTTAAAATGATCATTTGCCTCTTGCTAATTTGGAAGCCAGGAGCTGTTTCTTCATTTGATGAAGCACAGGTCTTTCTCAGAGCATGTACAACTCAGGAGCACTAAGGATCTGCTGTCAGAAAACCTCATCTAAAAATACTGAATTTGTAAAATAAATGGGATGAAGAGAGAAGATACTCTTAAATACTAAAAAGTTCAGTTCTTTAAGGGATTCATCAAGGAACTTTTTTCAGTAGGAAGTGTCTCTGGCTTTTACAGTTTAGTGTTTAAATGGTATTTTATGAAGAGGGCAGAGAGGCCAGAAGTCTGAAAGCTGTGTTTCAATGCTGAAAGGTTAGTTGAAATTCACCCGGGGTTAACATAATGTTGAATACTCATGTGAGCCAATAGAATGTAAGAAACATCCTGGAAAATTTTTGTTTATACATGGCCTTTTCGAAACCATGCCTCTGCCATGTTTTCCCCATAGTAAATGCTCAATAAATGTTTGTTCAATCGATTTGATAGATGTTATGATCAACTGGTGGTAGGATAAAATGAAATATGTTCCCTTGAGCATTCTTTCATTCATTTATTAGCCACTCAGTGATATTTATATATTCCAAATGTAGTTTATTAGGAACAAATTAAAAATTGAGGACTTAGTTTATAAAACATGACTTTCCTTTGATGTGATGGTTGTACTTGCACAACATTGGGTTGAAAGAACTTATTTTTGGCCCAAGAGGCTCCCATGGACTAATTCTGGGCAGGCTACTCAAGAAATATCTGGGAGGCTTGTTAAGGTCTTCAAATCCTAAGCCCCATGTTAAAGATTTTGCTGGGTAGGTCTAGGGTGAGCCTAGCATTTGGGCTTTCTGAAAAGCTACCCAGATACTGATACACATTTAGGTTTCAGGACCTAATGTATGATGATATCATCTTTAACTGTTTCTTCCAAGAAGAATCAGTTACCACATGCTGGGGGGTAGGGGGTACGGATAGGGTGGGTGGGTTATGGACATTGGGGAGGTATGTGCCATGGTGAGTGCTGTGAAATGTGTAAGCCTGATGATTCACAGACCTGTACCCCTGGGGCAAATAATACATTATATGTTAAGAAAAAAATCAGTTACCACAGATATTGTTCAGCCTATTTGTAATGTGGTTCTTCTTGACTTCCTGTTAAACCTTCTCCTCGGGGAAGACCCAAATCTGAGGTGATGGTAGTGATGGGATGTTTTCCTTAGATAGAGCTTCAGGTAAATGAACATCCAGCTTCCCTCTGTCCAGTGTTTCTGATTTCCAGGGATTCTAAGGACCAATCCCATGTCAGGCAATATGCTGAGGATATGCTCCTATGTGACTTACTACTTAAGACAAAACAGGAAATGCAAAAATCAGCATCACTGGGGAGCTGTGTCAGAGGCTCACAGGAATACTATTCTTGTATATGAGCCATATTCCTGCCCCTCCTTGTATCATTATGGCCCACACTGCTCCCAGGCTTGGCCCTCCACCTTCTTCTGAGGAGATAGAGCGTAAAGTTCTGGCTTATAGAGGTCCTACTGACAAGGCAACCAAAGTGTGTCTGTTCATTCTGCTGTTCACCTTGCTACTTTTTTAGTTTGAAAAAATCCACTCATTTCTCAGTTCTGACTGTATTTTTTCTTTTCTTTTCCTTTCCTTTCTTTTTTTTTCCTTTACCTTTTCTCTATAAGATTTTTCTTGAGTACTGACTGACCTGCATGATTTCTCCAGAATTGACCATCTCCGTTTTATCTACAAGCTAATCTTGATGTATTTTCCATCTCCTGTATAATATAGTGTACCTCTAATCAGCACTTCCCACTCAATATCATTATTATGAATCATATGTTAATTATAATGTGTTCTGATTTCGAGTGCTTATTAAAAATATCATATTTCTTTCCCTTAGGAATTTCCTAAGTCTTCGTCTTTCTGAGGAAGCAGATAATTTTGCTTTTGGGCTGCAGGCTTGATAAGTACTGTGTGCGAGTAGGTTGTGGCAGAGCAGCTGTCCTCTGAAAACTTAAACTCTAAAAGGAATATACATTATTTCCTTTTATGGCTAAATTTTACTCGTCCTCGACATTTCTGCTTAGGAAGGGTACATGGTATACTAGATGCTGTGCAAGACAAAGGAAGCTTGTTAAAGCAAAGTCTCATAATTACTCTCCAATCCCGTATTAAAATTTAATGGAATTGAAGTCTATAGGAAATCTTTCCATTTTCCCTTCTGCAGTGTAAAGAATTGAAATCATTTTAACCATTTCCATTAATATTAACTCCACGAATCCCAAACTCCATTAAGTAAATGAAGAAACATGTTTAAACAATTTTAGCCTGTTCTATTAGTGGTATAAAATTCATAGCTGAAAAAAGGGGGCTAAAATCAGATGAAGCCTGGAATGGGTCGATGAGGATGAGGAACTTCCCAGGGATAAAATCCTTCAGGTCTTCTGGGACAGAATGGTTCACAACTGCTTCCTCACACGAATACTCAAAAGTACTTGCCTCACCGAGTCTTTTTTTTTTTTTTTTTTCCTCTCTGGGATGATTCTTTAAGGAGGAAAATTAAAAATTCAGTTTTTCATAAATGGCACTTCCAGCACAGAACGGTACTAACCCTTCTGTCATCGCTTGGTATGGCCCCAGTGGAAAAGTCCTTTCAGATTTTTTTTTCCCCCATTAAATAAAAGGATAGGTTTGAGCTGTTCGATGTCATTAGAAAAATAACAATCCACATTTGGGTGGCACGGGGCCATCACAAAGATGATAACACAGATGAAGTGTGTTGTCCTCTTTTCCCACCCTGTTCACCTTCTGACTTTATGTTTGCTTTTCATCGTTCTCTGTGAGATCTGTCACAGAAGCAGTGAATGTAAATGTCATTATGAGGGACGGCAGTTTTTCTTGGAAGTTTTGTTTATCTAAGTTCTCATGAGCAACATTCAAGATGGAGTTGTTTCCTAACGCAACCCACGCATTGGTTTGCACGATGTCTCACCGGGTCCGTCCATTTCATATCTGTTTCAGAGTGCAGGTGCCTTTGGGCACACCCTGCTCATGTATCAGGGACATTGTTATTCATAGTAATTTCATATCAGTGATGCAGTTGACTTAATGATATTAATGTTAGAGTCGAGTGTCTGGGTGGAGAGAATGTTAGGTGGTCTTGTTTATAAACATAATGAGAAATGGGGGAAAATGGGAGAATAAACAAAGTAAATAGTATCTCTAGGTCCTAAGCTTACTGTAGATTTTAATCTTATGTTCATCTGTCTTTTTTTTCTAAATTTCTAACATGAAGGAAAATAAATGCAATCTTAGAAAAAGAATAAATTGCAGTTGCTACTTATTTCTTATTTTGTATTCACTCATCTTAGGAGACTTGCCCAGGCTTTTTTTCATATGTGCTATTTCTCTCCCAAGCAGCCTTTCCTTCTTGCCCGTCTGCTGAAGCCTGTTTTCTCTGTCCTAGCAGGAAAGTCCATGAGTTTGTATGACTAAGACCTAAAGATGAAGGCATGACCGTAGCTGGCATTGATTCTTTCTATTTTTTAAATTTGATAACCTAGGTTTATAGGTGGATTCTTGCATGTACTTTGCTGCAAGCTGATGCGTACAGTCTTTGTATTTGCAGACGAGGTTAGGGGTCAACGGAGATGACTGTGTTGAGATGCATGGGAGGCTTTAGGAAATATGAAAAAAGTGTGGTAGAGTTTGTATGCTGAATCATGTATGAGAGATATTAATTAATCGAAAGCCATTCATTAACATTTCTCAGGCCCCCACTCCTAGGTCTTATTTCAGATTAAAGTCTCAGTGTAGTTAAAATGTTTTCCCTTGATCCATTGGCCACTAAAAGTTATGTTCACACTGCGTGTCCTCACGGACATCTTAGCCATCGCTATCCGAAGAAATACCTTCGTAACTCTTTTGTTCTTAGACAGATTTCTGAATTTTTAAAAATTGGTCCCATTCCCCAATCCTTCTCCCCTTTTTCTTTCCACAATTGAAACAATGTCTTCATCCTAACTTTATGAGACTGTCAGGGAAAAAAAAAATCCTCCAACGGTCTTGAGACATTAAAGAGTAAAATCAAATGCCTTGGGAGTTTTGTGTAGTGTGACAAAACAAGGAATAATTTTATTTGTTTTTTCCCATCTAATATTTTTAGGTACAAGCCTATGCAGAAGGTGGATGGGGTTGCAGATGGTTTCACAGGAAGTGGTCAACAGACCGGCACATCTGTTGAGCAGACTGTAATAGCCCAAAGTCAACATCATCAACAGTTTTTAGGTATGTCAAGGTGTAATGCATAGTATAGTTGCCATTAGGATGTTGAAAACAAGAGAGCAATTGGAGTGTTTTCTCCAAGTGCTATGTCTATTACAGATGTGAACTACACAGAAACATTTGTGTGTGTGTGCCAAAACTCTGCATATCATGGGATAGTTCTAGACCATTTCTACTTCCTCATGTTCACTAGAGCTTCTTTCAAAAAGTATCAAGCTGTGTAGGACTTCTAAATGCCTAGGAGTTAAAAGCTCATAGCTATGAAATTGTCTTGGGGAATTTGTATTAATTGAGCTTTCATGATCAAAATTGTGTGGTGTTTACTTTCATAGTTAATATCAGGTGCCCACAAGAATTCTCATTTCCTGGGGCGCCTGGGTGGCTCAGTCGTTAAGCGTCTGCCTTCAGCTCAGGTCATGATCCCAGAGTCCTGGGGTCAAGCCCCGCATCGGGCTCCCTGCTCGGCAGGAAGCCTGCTTTCCCTCTCCCACTCTCCCTGCTCGTGTTCCTTCTCTCGCTGTCTCTCTCTCACTGTCAAATAAATAAACAAAATCTTTAAAAAATAAAAAAATAAAATAAAATAAAAAGAATTCTCATTTCCTGTATATAAAGTTGCAAATGCTTAGTCTCAGGTTAGAAAAAAAAGAAATTCCTATAAACTTTAAAAAAGTATGTTATTCTTTTAAATTGATCACAATATATCCTATTTTTGTAATTGTGTAGATGGTATATGTGTTGCTTGTCATTTAAAGAGTGAGGAAGTGGAACTTGACTATTCTGCATATTCTGGTCATAGCTACCAATGCAAAAATTGGAACTGTAATTGGCAACTTTTCTAGAGATGAACATGTGTAGCTTCCACACAACAGATCAAGATAGAAACTATCAAAGGGTATGCATGTGTCTGGGTTGTGTGTGTGTATGTTTGTCTATGTACACTTTCTGACAAACAACTAAAAAGGACTCTCAAGTCACAATAGCTACCGAAGTTGAAAACATGACGGCAGCATTTCCCAAACTGGAGTCCTTATGTATACTCTTTAGAGCCTTGAGCTCTCAAAGAGGGGCTTAATTTTTTTTTTATTTTGTATTTTTATTTCAATTCAAATATGTAAAGAAATAATAAAGACATTCTGGATTATCTGGAAGAGGAGAACAAATACTATTCTGCAGTATTAGTTTATACATTTGTATTTGAATTTATGATAAAGCGGGCATCAAAGTGTATAGATGTCCCGAGCTTATGAGAAAAAAACAAGGAGAGACTTACTATGTAAATTACATAAATTATGTAATTCATCCCAAGGGAAGGCTAAATGATGTCGCACTGCTCTGTGTGGAAGAAAGTTCCATAGCTCGTTTAAATACAGAAGAGTAATGGGGGAACCAACCACCAGCAAGTACGTGTTGGTATAGGCCCGCCAAGCTCAAAAGATCTCGGCCGCCACGGTCAATACCATATTCATGCTGCAAGAGGTAATTTAGTTATAGGACAGCAGTGTCATCCATCCTATCGAATTCATGTTGTTAAGTTTAATATGATTTTTATAGTTTTATTTGGGTTCATTCCATAGTGTTTTGGCTTATGATGATACGAGAAGTATGAGCATAACAAGTGTAAAGCTAGGTTTGTTTTTTTATATTCTTAAGTAACCTAATAATAAAATAACTAAAATTGATACCAGCCAGCTTGAGATATTTTCCTTTCAATAGGGGCCCTATGTTGAGAGACATTATGGTATGTGACACATACCATAGTTAAAACTATAACAGTAGTGAAACATAACAGTAGTGAAAATTTAGTTCCACCACAATTTTAACATTCCTCCTATATTCTTTTGAATATAGATGATGTTGCTACAATATTGGTTGAAAAATACTACTATGAAAAGTTCTTAATCGTTGGACCTCTGTCCTTTACATTTTTTTTTCCTTTCTCAGTCTATCTTAAATTTCCCCTCATTAATCTGTAATTGGCACAATCCACAAGAGTTTGTTTTTTGTTTTGTTTTTTTTCTGTTGTGTTGTCATGGCAACAGATGCATCTCGAGCCCTTCCAGAGTTTGGAGAAGTTGAAATCTCTTCTCTGCCGGATGGTACTACCTTTGAGGATATCAAGTCACTGCAGAGTCTTTATCGAGAGCACTGTGAGGTAAGTTTTTTCAAACACAGTAGGAATACACGATAAGTTTTGCCAGACAGCTTGCTAAAACAAAATAATCCAACTTATTCCTAAAGGATAGGGGAAGTTAGTTCATATATCTTTGAACAGTCAGAAGTTCACTGTTCTTCTTGTCTCAGACTGAAGAAAGGAGGGATGTGGGAAAGGGAGAATGCATTTTACTGCCCATCTTCTTAGCGTCTCCTAATCAGAATCCTTAGATATGGCAATTCCATTTCTAGGTACATACCCTAGAAAATATGTGATATGTGTGAAGACATTACATGCACAAGGGAACTCATTGCATTATTGTTTTTAGTGCAAAAGATTGGTTGTAGCTTCAACATCTAAAAGGCAACTGAGTAAATAAAACACAGTACAGTCTCTAGAGTGGAATACTATGCAGCCATTAAAAATAACAGACCCTTCTAGATGTACTCCTGTGGACTAAGTTCCAGGGTTTATTTTTAAGGGAAAAGTAAGACGTAAAACAGTATGTATCGTATATTATTATTTGAGTGAAAAAGAACATGTATACAAATCACTCCAGCAGAAAGAACGAAATGTCAGTGTGTCAGTGGTGGTTGCCTTTGTGAAGGAAACTGGATGACTGGGAATCAGCGGAAGAGAATTAATTTTCCAATATCCCTTTTAACCTTTTGAATTTTACACTATAACTGTGTATTTCTTTCAAAATTATTTTCTGGAGGGGTGCCTTGCTGCATGCAACTTTTGACCTCGGGGTCATGAATTCAAGCCCCACGTTGTGTGTGGAGATGACTTAAATAAATAAGTAAACTTTAAAAAAAAGAGGAAAAAGAAAAAGATACGTTCTAAAAATGTTTAATAAAGTATTTTAGATGTTATTGAGGGGTTATGGAGGCTCTAGTTTTGTTTTTGTAGTTAAAGTTTCTCTGAGTATTTTCCATCACTGCTTCTACTCCTTTTTCTGAGTATTCTCCACCAGAACTGGCTCATTGTCGCCAAGAGGTAACCTCTCTCCAAGCCAGCCTTTTAATATACCTGCAGCTCCCCTGGTGGAAAGGGCAGAACGGATTGCAATAAGAATTTTCTTAAGTGCCTTTCCTTTTGAAAGAGGAGTCTGTTTAGAATTTAAGTAGCTTTATTCCAGGGCTATTTGTGATCTGCTTAGAAGTAAAAGATATTCCTTGGGGTTTCATGGGCAGTCGTCCTGACTGCTGACAATGCAGTATGCAGTGAGAAGTCTCAGCTCATAGCATTCACAGATTTTTTTCCCACTCCAGAAATACAAACTGCTTGAGTACATCTGAGTGCTTGTCAAGGGTGCTGGATTATTAACAACCAAGGGCAAGTTCTCTCTTTATTAACAAACCATGTGCCAAAAGTGTTTTCCAACATGTCTTGCCGGTTCGTTCCCAACATTTGTTGGAACGATGAAAGACCCTTAATAATCCTCTCTCTTTGATTACTGTGCTTCTCCCAACATTAGAGAATTTCTGGATGAGCCTTATGTATCTCAAAAAAAAACAAAAAACACCTTTCTTTGGACATGAATATCATGTATATTCAATAAAGATTTATATAAAGATTCTCTGAGCAATTTCTCATGTCTCTGTGTTCAGGTGAATCTCGCTTTAAGCAAACCAGCCTACACAGATACAATTTGGGTTTGTTTTAAGTTTCTTTTATTTGTTCCAAATATAAATAGGAGCAGGGTTTATTTATATTACTAAAGAATGTCCAGTAAGCTTATTCTAAGTGGAAAACTTCACCAATAAAATGAAAGATAACATGATCTTTTGGATTACAACGATTTCATTAGCGTACCAACATTCAGGACTAGTCTATATGAAGAGATACGGACATGTATGGTAGTCAGTCTTTGTTGGGAATGACAGTCCACCGAGTCCATAGAAGGAATGGTCCCCACTTATTTCAGAATTATCAGCATTCATGCCATCTCTCACAAGGCATGGAAAAGAAATTCCAATTGTATGAAAAAGAAGAATTCCAGTTATTTTTTTTGTGTCGAACTGGCAAACTTTTGAAGTACAGGTATTCAGTCTCATATCTCATCCTGTAAATAGTCACTTGCCCTAAACCAGTACAATAAGGATTATTTAAAAATACATTTGCCTATATATTTTAGTCTGAACATATTTGAAAGTAGGTGGACAAATGGTAAAATGTTTTATTCATTTGTAAAAATGTCTCAAGTGAGGCTGATGTGAATGTCCTTTTCAAAAGAATTATTTGAGATTATTTAATTTGGAGAGATACCGAATGTAAGATGCACTGAATTTTTTCCTTGCCTTATTTTTTCATATTCTATACAGTTTATGTTTTTAAGAAAGAGTAATCTACCTATTTTGCCTGTTTTTTTTTTTTTTGAATTCTCACAATTTGCTTATCAAAGCTGTTTTATAAGTATCGCTAGTTTTTTATGGAAGGCACAAGTAGAATTTTCCACACAAGTTGCTGCAACAATAATTGGTTTTATTTTTTTAAAAAAGCTTAGCTTTCTTATAGCAATCTCATAGATAGAGATATGTAAGTATTACATATAATATCAGTAGTTGCTCTATTAATAAGTATCTCTTGGAATGTGCCTCAGGTGCAATTGAGAAAGCAATGTAATAATTTGCCTTGGGGCGCCTGGGTGGCTCAGTCGGTTGAGTGTCCCAACTCTTGGTTTTGGCTCAGGTCATGATCTCAGGGTCCCGACGATCCAGCCCTGGATGTGGCTCCATGCTCAGCTCGGAGTCTGCTAAAGTTTCTCTCTCACACCGCCTCTGCCCTTCCCTGTGCTCGCTCACTCATGCTCTCACTCTCTCTCTTTCTCTCTCTCAAAATAAATAAATAAATCTTTAAAAAATAATAATTTCCTCCTTGAGAACGTTTTTGCCTGGGAGGAGGGCCATCTGTCTGCCTTTTACATTCAAGGCTTACGCTTGCATCTTTAATAGTTCCTAATATCAAAGAGTGAGTGAGGAGTGTGTTAATTAACGTGCTCCCAAACATAGTTTGCTTGATGCTTGACTTGGTCTCTGAGTGTGTTTATATAGATGATCCGGTATTCTCTGTATCCTACAGAGGGCCAGAGACCCACACGGGTTTCACAGACTCTAGAATTAGGAAGTTACGGTTTTCCTCTTTTCGTTTCAAATACCCAAATTGGCTCTCTTGATTGCCCGCTGTGGTCTCCTCCCTTCTGGGAATGTTGTAGATCTTGCTGGGGCTGTTTTACCTGTCCTCATTCTCCGTGCTGACGACACCAAGCACATTATGCTGATGACTTCTGTCTTTTATGCTCAAAATAATCACAGAATCACATGTTCTTGCACAAACAAGTTATTCTTTGGTTTTTCTGACTGCTTTTATCTGAAGACGAATTTATAAACTAATTGCGATGGCAGGGTGAAATTAAATATGATCATCAAAATTTAATGAAGGGGCAAATTTTAGCATCATCAAAAAAAAAAATGTCTTTGACGCAGCTGGGAAATGGTTCTGGGAGATAAAATGGAGGAGGAGATGAGGGCCCCGACCCCAAGGTTAGAGGAGGGGAGAGTCTGAAAGCTGCTCTCTAAAGGGAAGGAGCAGAGGGAGGACTGAAGCGAAGGCAGGGCTTGACCAAAGAGGTGCCCTTTCTCTGCCCAGACGGACACTGTCCTCTGAAGGCTAGCCCCATCGTGGTTCCTGCCCCCAGCCTCTGGTTGCCTGGGAACACTCTGGAATCATGGTCGGCAGCCCCAGGACAGGCTCATTTAGCCTTGGCTCTTGTCCGCCCCGCACAGCCAGCTCCACACCCTTCACTTCTGTCCTCTTTGACGGCCATGGGCTCCCCTGGCCCCCTGGGGACTGTGTCCTTTTGGGTCTAAGAAGGCGAAGAGTGGCCGCAGTCGTGGAGGCAGAAGGAAGCAGTGTGGAAAGGGGTGAAAGAAAAGTAAGAGAAGACAATGGAGAGGAAAGGAAGTAAGCGAGAAAAAAGAGAGGGGTCATGCAAGGATATCAGGCCGGGATGGGGGGAATACACGTTATCCTGTTGGTCTTTCTAGAGTTCTGTTCTCCCTGCCTGAGCTCTTCAGTTTGCCCACTTCCATTGGCAAAACGTACTCCGGTTTCGCCGTATAACTTACGCGCCCCCAGCTGTCCTCCCCACGTCCCGATGCGTGACGCGCTCCTCACACATCCCCGTCAGCAGCGTCGTAAGGTAACACTGATGACCGTTTGGGTGTTTTTGTTGTTGTTGTTGTTGTTTTAGGCAATATTGGACGTTGTTGTGAATCTTCAGTTTAGCCTGATAGAAAAACTGTGGCAAACATTCTGGCGCTATTCTCCCTCGACTCCGACCGACGGCACTACCATCACTGAATCAAGGTCAGAATCAATATGCTTTTCCAATTCATTTTCATGGCTGAGTAGATGTCAGAGCTAATAAATTAGAGATATGTATACCAGTTGTGAACCTTACCGGATAACATTAAGTGAATAGATCGAGATGAACCACAAACCGCTCTCTCGAGGCTTCAGTGTGTGTGTTGTAGCTCCCATTTTTATTGATCTGGGGGACCGTGGTAGAGCTGTTTCATCCTCATGGAATGAGTATCATATCTACCTTTCATACCGTCAGAGTGTTAACGCGCCTAGGCTGCTCTGGGGGGCTGTTGTATGTTTCCAGCCGTACGGCACCAGGGCGATGGTGGTATAGTTCTAACCGCAGTGATATTTGATAAACTAAAACTATTTTTAAAGTCCATTTTCTTTTTTATCCTCATTTGCCATCTATTCATTTGCTACATTTATTCACACCAGCAATCTGAGTGAAATAGAAAGTCGACTTCCGAAAGCAAAGCTGATAACTCTGTGCAAACATGAGTCTATCCTGAAATGGATGTGTAACTGTGACCATGGGATGTACCAGGCTTTGGTGGAGATTCTCATCCCCGACGTGCTTAGACCTATTCCTAGTAAGTTAAATGCAGACAAGTACGGATGCTTTTGTTCTCATACATTCCACCCAAGTAGTTTGGGAAAGTGACGTTGCAATATAGGGTGATTCTAATCTCATTTAGATTTGCCAGTTAAAAAAAAAAAAACATGCAACACAAGAGTATTGCATGAAAGCAGCCTAGAGCCAAACTGTAGGGAACGGGGCAAAAAAAAAAAAAGGATCTATTCTCCAATCATTCATTTTCTTTTCGACAGAAAAGACAACCTATGGGTGTGACAGCCCCAATAACTAATTGCAAGAACACTCCCAGGCCAGGCAACCTTGTAAAGATTATTCTCCGCAAGGACGGAATTTCCTTCATAAAGCCAAAAGTTTTTGAAATCTGTAATTGCTAGACCAGCCGCTTTCATGGTTGCTTTTGATTTGAAATGAATTTAGCTTGGTTTCCACTAAAGTTGAATTCCTATATAAAAGCATTTACTTTGTCTCGTCCATCATGTTGAGAACTACAAATGCAGTTTCCATTAACAGTAATGGTTAACTGGCATTGTGAGCAAAAAATCTATATATATAACTGCACGAGCATTGTATTCCCACCGTGAAGCAAATAGGAATTACATAGATAAGTTAGATGACTTTTTTTTCAGTGATGGTGTTGATTAAACTACCTTGTGACCAACAAAGCTATTTTCTGCAAGTGTCAATATAAACGCTACTATGGATGCTTGTGTCCGAGGCAGTTGAAAGGATTTTATGCCAACGTCTTTATGAGCACCTACTAGTGACCTTAGCTTTTAAAGAAATGGGACAGAATTTCCACTCTGAAGTGTGACATTAATAAGGTAAAAGCAGTCTCATAGCTCGTGAAATTGGCAACCGTGTACTTCAAGTGCACCGTTCACCGATGATTTATGTTAAATCATAACAAAATATGAAGGAAGGAGGTGGTAGAAGAAAAGGTGAAGATGCCAGCATTTGTATGTCTATACTTTCTTTTTTCTCAATATGATAAACAACAGTAGAGATATATGAGTGCTTTCATATGTTTCCCACCATCTTGAAATACATGCTTAGACACTCATTTACATATAATATCAATGAACACGCATACACGGCTCTAGAAATAAGTTAAAAAAAAAAAAAAGAAATCCAACCGTCACTGTCTCACGTTTTTATAAATTGGTAATATTTTCCACTCTCTCTGCACCGCGTTTCCTGACTGACGATTGATTAAAAGTGATGTTGTCATGGAAAATTTCCATGCGTAAATTCTCTACCGATCTATGTTCCAGAATCTCGATTGTCCTTGTTTTTGTCTTACTCCCTGTGCTCTGAGTGATAATCTCTAGAGATTTTTAAGAGAAGTTGCATCGGCTGGCTCCTTAGCCTGCGACATCTTTGCCCCCCCAAGTACCATTTTTCTCATGAGGTACAAGAAGAGAGGTCGGTGAGCTCTTTCTTGTTTGAGGTGAATCAACATCAGCATTCATTAAAAAATTCTGAAGTCTTTTGCTTCTGTTAGACCACAGGACATGTGAAGTCAACAGTTCCCTAACCTAAATCATGTGTCCATTTTAGCTGACTCTCAGCCTCATAATTTTAA
The DNA here is from genome assembly GCA_028534135.1 of Potos flavus. Classification (NCBI taxonomy): domain Eukaryota; kingdom Metazoa; phylum Chordata; class Mammalia; order Carnivora; family Procyonidae; genus Potos; species Potos flavus. Next base: position 74,282,778 of record CM052892.1, on the reverse strand, counting down.
GTGCACAATACACTGGACCTTTCTTTTTTCTTTTTTTCTTTTTGCAAATTTTGATTCGAAAAGCGATTTATTCTGTCAATTTATTCTATTCAAGAAGTCTGTCTCTACATTTAGTAGACAACTCAGCTTCAGGAATTTTCAGATGACCATAGTTTTAGAATTTCGGTGACATTATAAGGGACATTAATGTGCTAGCCTACAAAGTACATTCGGAAATTTAATTCTGATTCTATAGCAAGACCTCACAAAACAAAGCTTAAAATACAGCTTAAATAGCTATCTTCTGATAGTGTGCATTTTAATATAAAATCACAAGCAGTTTGAGACAAGTTAGCTGTGGAATAGTTTTAAATTTTAAACCATCCATTCATGAGAAAAAGTTGTCAGAGTCAATCTGCACAATTTGATCTGACACGAATCCCTATAGAGAGAGCAAATTTAATTTTATTTTTAAAAATTATATTTTCCTGGCTACTAGTACTTCACTCTACCATTTACTGTCCAGATGGGATTCCTTTTTTTAGCCAAAAAAAGTCTGCATATCACACTAATTTGAAGTCAGCTTGAAGCTACTATATTCTAAAATACATTTATCTGAAAATGAAAAACAGTTAAGTGTAAGAATTGTATAAGAACTCAACTGGTAACACTTATGTACAATTATGAGTACACGTAAAAGAGGCCCCAAATGTCATTTAGTACAAGAAGATAAAAACTTACAGTCATTTGATATAAAAAAATTCTTTTTATCTCATAATCTTCCCAGCATCAAATTTGTCTAGATAAAACAAGACCCATATTCAATATTTTTTTATGTAACTTCTCTTAGTTCTTGTTTTTTTAATACAGATCAAATAATTATTATGTATTAATAGTAGAAAACATGCAAAATACAGATAGCCAAGTTGAATTTTGAACAAAATTTTCCTGAGTTTCAAAAAGGGTCGTTAAATTTTTTTTCACTCTTTTTCATTTCCATTCATGCCTGCCCTCCATGGTTCTAGTACATAAGACAGCAGAAAAATATTTTTCTTTCTTTTTTTCTTTTTTGGCTCAAGTGGGAAGTTTTGGAAATTTCACAAGATTAGTTCTCAAGAAATTTCCAACTCAGTGTTTCCAGTAGTTGATTGTCATGGTTAAGAGTCGATACTTCTTCAAAATTTAGTCATTTCAACCTCTCTTCTGTCATTTGACCAGTTGAAGAAATGATTTAAAAAAGCAGTTGTTTTTATGATTGGGTCAGTAAAATTTGTATCTTTCGCAAGCAACTTGAGCAAGCTAAATTATTTCTAGCCCTGCTTTACCAAAAGTAGTAGAGAAGCATGTCAGACTCATTTGAGCACAGGAAGAAACACCAAGAAATAAAATCCCAGCATCAACATTAATATTCTTGGGAGCTTTGGAGAAAAACGTAACTTCCGGGTTTCTTGTAGGAGACTCCAAATTTTAATGCCTACCACATCCGAGGGAACCCACAGAGCTTACTTTCATGTTGCGGGTGTTCCAAACACTTATCTATTAAATGTCTGAAACTGCTCCCTACACTGTGGAGCCTTGGGTACAGATGAAGTAAAATACTGTTGACTGAATTACTTGTTGAATAAGCGGAGAATTCTCTTTTTTATTATATTATACAACCATCTCAGGAAGCAGGTCCCTTCTTGGCAAATCGTTGTAGTCATTCCTGATAACTGTGGATGCTTCTAGTCATTTTACGACCACCATAAAAACTACTCTCTTGGGACCTAGTCCTCTCTCAGATCTTAACAGATAGGTGAAGAATAGGAATGGACTATTTCAGGAATGTCTTTAGAATATTGGTCTCTGGGGACAGCAATTTTATCACCCTGATCTTTTATCTCTACCTACCAAGTGAAACTGAATAGTTGTCCAAAATTTTCAAGTCAGGCAATTTTAATTTTTACCTTACTTTTCAACAAGAGTAAGAGATAATCACTCAACTCAATATGTTCTAGCATGAACAGATGTGGAGAGAAAGGGAGAAAACTTTGCATTGTTTTCTTTTTAACTAAAGAAAGGAAAACAGATTCAGAGCTTAAAAAATCAGGATGAAGAATTTATAGAGAAAATACTTAGCCCTTGAGCATAAAGCTGCTAACGAAAAGAGTGTTTTGTCTAAGGTAGAAAATTCCATAAGTATATTCACAACTGGTATATGTTGCTATAAGCAAAAATGTTTGAATGTTTTCATTTCCCAACAAAGTGTCATAAATATCTGGGAACAAAACAACTTTAAAAGAAAAGAAAACAAAACAGAACAGCCCAAATGCAATTCTTGGATGCTTTCAAAGTTAGGAATTACGTTAAAAACAAAAGTCTCATCAATGAGGACAGTATAAGATCTGTGCTATTTCAGATGTCATGTATGCATTTTTTCTCTTCTCCTGGGATAAAGATTAATGTCCTTTGGTGTCTTTTTCGTTCTGCTTTTATTCTTCAACATTTAGGTGCCTTGACCCAAGCCATTCGAAATTTTGCAAAAAGCCTTGAAGGTTGGCTTTCCAATGCCATGAACAATATCCCACAGAGAATGATACAAACCAAGGTAAGTTTGTATGTGTTTGCTTTCTCTTCTGTTCTGAGCTGTGAATTTTAGATCCGTTCTATGAAATGGTATCATGTACGATGTTGGTATCGGAATATATAGAACTTTTCAAACGGTTTTTTTACTTGTGCTTTATAACCATGTAATCAAGAACTTGCACAAGAGATGTTGCTTGATATTGCTCCTTTCGAAGAAACTAGAGAAGCATTTTAAGTGTCGTGTATTCATAAGCTTTTTCCAAAGTATATATTTCAGATTGCTTAATTTCAAAAATGAAAAAGAAGAGCCTGAAATGTTCAAATAGTTTCCACTTGAGGGAGTTTTAGATTTTTTTAAGTCCCTAACTATACTCATTGTAATGTGAAACACTCATGTAAACCTAATATCCCTTTGATTTTCAGGATTTTTTTTTAAATACTGGAGAATGCTTTTGTGAATCAAGGAATCATTTCTTAAAGTGAGCAATTATCTCATAATCGATCAGTGTTTATCGGGAATGTGGATCATTTGGCTACAGATATGAATTGTGATTTCCACTTTGTCCCCTACTCAGCTTGTTACTTTAGGTTAATCTGCGAACGTATCCTATGGCAAGATTGGACTGATTCTGTCTAAAATTTGTACCAAAAGTTACATTCCTGGCTTTTTCTCAGTGACTGTGTCCACTGTCAGACTTCAGCCATATACCTTATCTTTCAATGTGGGGACACAGTTGATAGATTGAAATTCTTATAGCTGACAAGTCTCTTTGGGAACACAAGTTGCCCCCAGTTCCTTCTGCTTTGACCTAAGATTTGCAGTAACACTTTCCAAAACATACAGAAAAAACAAACAAACAAAAAAATAAAACATACAGAAAGAACATTTCATTGATATGCCCACCTTAGATTGCTGCTCTAGAATTATGCTGTCAATGCAGTAAGGAGAGTCATGTTGGCTATTTAAATTTGAATTTGAAATTTAAATTAAATTAAAATTTTAGTTCTCCAGCCACACTAGCTAGCTACGTTTCAAGTGTACCACAGCTCCATGTGGCCAGAGGCTACCATATTTGGCAGCACACATACGGAGCACGAGCATCATTGCAGAAAGTTCTAGAGTGCCACATTGAGGTGGGCAAAGAAAAGAGGTACTATTTGATTATTATGATTGTAGGAATGCTTTCCAATTTGCTAACTCAGTCATATTCACATTAGTACTTCAGCTAAAAGCACCTTCTTTCCCAGTATTATTGAAGTGAATGTAATAGCAATCTATCTGCAATATTGGCCAGTTTCATCGGTCCCCAGAGTCGATTTGGATGATCTGCCTTGGGGGACGGTGTCTTCTGCTTTTTTTCTGTTACTGATGTGCAGACTATTTTCAGCTGAGCACGCCAAGTCAAGGAAAATAATCTACCCCGACAGAGGAAGGAGCCTAATTCGGTTATGACGGGCCCTTGCTATCAAACCTGTCCCACCACCATAACACAGTTTCTGTGTAACCTTGAGCCAGCTGCTTAACCCCTTTAAGTCACGATGTGTGTCTCATGTGACGGTTATGAGAATTCAGGGGATATATGTGAGGCACTGAACATGGCGTCTGGCACACAGTTTGTCCTCAGTTAACAGAAACCACAGAAATGGAAAAAAGTGTAAGACCTCTTCCAACTTCCATATAGTCCCAAAACATCTCGCTGTTAAGACAGAGCATCCTTTGACCTTTGAACACCCTTTGCGTGTGAGACTGTAGGATCAGCTGCTTCTTTCATACCCCTTCTGATTTAATGACATGACATACAGTCCTGTAAATATGTTAATATACTCATTAGACTTACTGTGCATGTGACAGAGTTCCATGAGATCATGAGATATAGATATTTATCTAGACTTTTTTTTTTTTTTTTAAATTATCTTTGCTGTCTTTCCATGTAACCTGTTTCATTGAGGGTCTCAGCAGGAAGCAAATGGTAGATCCAAAGGGAGAATAATTGAGAAGAATTTAAGAAGGGTCTATTCCCAAAGATGTGAGCAGTTAAGAAAACTCAGAGGAATGGTAAATCACCCTGGGACTTGTAACAGTGGGGAGGCTTGCGTATCCCTAGATCTGAAGGGGAAAGAGGTAAAAGCTATGGCATTAGGACATCATCTCCTTCCCTTAAGGACTGTGTGGCCTTAGTCCAAGAAAGCAAGCTTCGCCGAAACAGGGAGAGAGCAAAGGTTGTAGGGGAATAAATACTTTGAACACTCTTTTTCCCCATCCTTCTGTCTCTTCCCACTGCATATCATGGGCCAAACCCAACTAAAAGCCAAAATGTCAGGAGAGTGGCTAATGTAGTGCATTCAGGGTAGTCTTCCTGGGCAGCGCAGCATGGAGGGGATGGGAAGTAGATGTCGAGGAACAAATGGAGAAATCCTGGATGGCTCTTGTACCTAATTTTAGATCGTGAAAAAGAATTCTTGTTGCTAATGTCTGATAAGCTTATCGGCTATGTATTTGCTAATACTAACACTTTCTATAGAATAAAAGCAATGAGTGAATCTGAATGACAGTGCTCTGAAGAGTATATATATTTTTTATCCATTTAAAAAAGTGAGATGGTACATTTCGGTTTTCCAAATAAAAAGGAAAAAAAGAATGGTATTCAGCGAGTTTATATGGACTGTCCTACAGAGAGTAAAAAAGAAATGAAAATCAACACTTTTCCTGCTTCCCTAGACAAAGTCATTTCTTGCAAGACTGGTTTAATTGATACTGCACTCAGATGTCGAAGAACATGGGAGTTTGTTTTAGTCTTGACCTCTACCTACTCAAAAGGAAAATAATACTTGGTTTCGAGATTTAAATGCTGTAATTCACAAGTAAGCTCTCACACGAAATGAGTTCGAAATAAGTATCAGAGGGAAGCAGTTACAATTTGGCAAGGGAATAAAGATTTGAAGATTGCAGCGATCTCTTTTCCTGGAAAGGAAAGCTACCTGGTTCTGATGGGATTTCTTTCCAGGTTGCCGCTGTAAGTGCCTTTGCCCAGACTCTGCGAAGATACACATCGCTCAATCACCTGGCCCAGGCAGCCCGCGCAGTGCTCCAGAACACTTCCCAGATCAACCAGATGCTCAATGACCTCAACCGTGTCGACTTTGCCAATGTCCAGGTACTCTGCTCTCTTTCAAAATGTGTCTCAGAAGGAAAGGCACCCCATTTTTTCTCGTTCGTGAGGATCATCCTGTTTCTTTCCTAAGTTTCATCAGTGCACAGACAGCATCTATGTTCCTGTGTCCTGAAAGAGGAGAGTCTGACTCAGCCGGGACTTTACTGCTCCTCTGTCACGTGGTTAAAGTCTGCTGAGATGTATTGTGCTCGATGTGACATGTGTCAGCCGGGTTCGCTAGTTACTGGAGTCAGGACAGCCACAGTCGTGGAAGTTAGGTAGGCAAGAGATTAAACTCTTCCATCTGCCAGCTGTGTGATCTTGGACAAGTTGCTTAACTGCTCTGGGCTCTCCCCTTCCCACCTTATAACACCTATCTGAGATTATTGTTGACATAGTTAGTAATACATAAAGTCCTTTGCGGTGTAACACACAAGAGAGATGTTTTTTAATAGCGCCCCACCTTGGGGCGCCTGGGTGGCTCAGTAGGTTAAACGCCTGCCTTCGGCTCAGGTCATGATCTCAGGGCTCTGGGATCGAGCCCCGAATCCTGCTCCTTGCTCAGCAGAGAGTCTGCTTCTCCCTCTCCCTCTGACTCGCCTCCCTATTTGGGCTCTCTCTCTCTCTCTTTCTCTCAGTCTCAGATAAATAAATAAAATCTTAAAAGAAAAAAAAAATAGTGCCCCGTCTTAAAAGAACTAAGAACACTTAGAAATTATTTCAGAGTAGCTGGTAAATATCTGTTCATTTAAAAAGAATTAGGAGCAATATATTTAGCTATTTTGTTCGTCCAAATGAAAAAAGAAAGGTATTTTAACCTTGTGATCAAGCTATTTACTTGTACTTTAAAGTACACTTAGAAAGGCAACTTAGGAATATTATCATGAAATCCCACAAATATTTTAGTTCAGATACTAAAATAATGAAACTAGTTGTTACCATATAAAAATAGCACATTGCTCAAAGCAGAAGCAACAAAAGAAAGAAAAAATACATAAACTGAACATGATCAAAATGAAAGACTTTTGTGCTTCAAGAGACCAGCAGGAAAGTGAAATGGCAACTAATAGAATTGAGAAAATTTTTGCAAATCATCTATCTGATAAAAATTTATATCTAGAATATATAAAGAACTCTTACAACCCAACAGTAACAAGACAGCCCACTTTGAAAAGGGCAAAGATCTGCATAGCCATTTCTCCCAAGATAGACAAATGGCCAGTCAGCCCCTGAAAAGATCATGAATGTAATTAGCCACCCGGGAAATGCAGCTCAGAACCACAGTGGGGTATTACTTCATCCACACTAAAATGGGTATAATCAGGTAACGGCAGAAAGAAGGGAGTTAAAGGTGGTATATGCTATCTTAAGAAAGACATTCTGGATTAAAATGAACAGTGCGAGAGGACAGACCCAAGATGTAGGGGGAAATGAAGGGCACTCCACTGAAGTTCCAGAACAGAAAATATAAAGAATAATTCCTGATAATTTCTGAGAAAGGTTTTCGTTACATTCGTGTTCTTGTGTATCTGCGGCCCTGTGAAGTATTTATGCGATGAGTTCCTCCCGGTTATAACCGCCCGCCCTTGGGAACAGCTTTGCATTTAAATGGTGGATTCTACCTCTGCTCTGCTCATCCTCCCCCACCAACCCAGGCTCCCTTTTCCCTACCTCTGCCTGACAGATATCAGTGCTGATACCCGTAGGACTCACCTCTGTCCTCCGAGGCCCCTTTCCGTTCCTCAGAGGACCAGGAGCACCGTGGCGTGCCTTCTGTTTCCCTGACACCTTCCTTCTCGCACTGTGTTCCTTTCAGTCAGTTATCTCTTCCTTAGGGTATAGCATGTTCCACCTTTGACTCCCTTCTTTCCTTCCTTTTCTGTTTGGAGCTTTGCCCGGTTTCTGTGGAGTCCTCTGAGTTCTCCATCTTCTTCTGCCTCTCTTTGCACTTTTGTCGCCCTCTCCTATTCATCTTGAGGTCATCCCTGACCCTTCAAAAGGGACCTCAGCAGCAGGGACATGTGTGAGGGTGGTGTTCTTGCAATAAGAGGACTATAATGTAAAACAATGAGATGACACTTAAGTGTCAATATTATACTGCTCTTAAGAGCTTGAAAGTACCAAGAGGTTTCCTTCAGGGTGTCCATAAATCTTTTTCACCACTTCATTCTTCTCTAATTAACTCTTCTTTTGCTCATGCATTCAAAATACCCTGTCCAGGGGCAGGTTCCTGGGTGGCTCAATCCGTTAAGCTCCTGAGTCTTTGTTTCAGCTGGGGTCCTGATCTTGAGTGGTGAGATTGAGCCCCAAGTAGTCCAGTTCTGCGCTCGGCGGGGAGTCTGCTTCAGATTTTCTCCCCCTCCCTCTGCTTCTTCCCCCAACTTGTGCTATCTCACTGTCTCTCTCAAATACATAAACAAATCTTATTAAAAAAAGATCATCTTTCTACTGCAATATAATTGGTTTTCTGTTTTATTTCATTGATAGCATTGCAGTGGTATTGTTTTCGTATGTAAATGGATAGTTTTTCATCAACATTATGGGCAAATAGCTTTGGTGGGTTGACCTGATAACTTATCCGTTGTGTATACTTGTGTTTGCTTATTTAAAAGATATTCCGATCATGAAGCTACTGACTGCTTATCATTTTGGATATAATTTATTTGTAAGTTAAGAACATCTTTAATGTTCTTTAGCTTTTTCCATTCATAGAGCTGAAATGTCCAAATTCCTTTCACAAGGGAATATTTATAGTGTACTCTATTGTTAGTATATTTTCAGTCTCCAGAGTAGTAAAATGATGTATAATGTAAAGTAATTTGAAAAGCCAGAATAATGTCCTGTGGTTTTATTTCTTTAAGTTAGTGTTCAGTTCCAATCACCCTCTCTTTCCTAAAACTAACTTCCAAGTAAATAGTGAGTTTGAATTTATGGTAAGAAAAGAAATTAAATTCCTCCAAGGATGCCAGTGAGTTCTTCCTCCCCACCCCTTCCCCAGTTATCAACACACAAACAAACAAAAAACAACCCTCCCACAATGACTATAGAGTTTCAGTTTTGCAAAATGAAAGAGTTCTAGAGATCGATTGCATTATAAGGACCATATAGTTAACACTCCTATACTTACTCTTAAAAATGGTTAAGAAGATAAATTTATGTTATTTGTTTTTTACCACAATTTTAAAAATGCTTAGACATTAAGGAAGAAGAACAAAAACAACCTTCCCTATCCTTTCCTTGATGCCTAGATTCTTCCCTGGGTGCTCTCCTGGACTCCTAATATAAAATTTCGGAGTCATTTGACAGTGTATATTGAAAGAGTTTAACAATTCTTCTTATATAATTCTATCATAAAGGAGTAAGTGCAGAATTTGCAAAGATGTAGCTTCGAGATAGCTATTCCAGCATTCTACCTGATAGTAAAAAATCGTGATGAACATGAATGTCTAACTGTATGGAACTGATTATGCAAATAATGGTATAATCATGCATTAAAGCAAATTCAGTCATTCAACAATTAAATATAGCTCTACATTTGCCTACATGGAAATTCAGTTTTTTTATATATATATCATATATGAATTCAGTTCTCGTAAGAGAAACTAAGCAGAATCTCTACTCGATCGAATGTGTAATATGATCCTTTTTTATTTTACATATATATGCATAAGCACACAGTGCATGTGAATAGTTTGAAAGCATGTTTTAGTTATCTCTTAGTGTTGACATCTGAGATCTTAGATATTCCCAATATTTTGTTCCTTTGTGCTTATTTGTATTGTCAGTTTTTTCTATATTTATTGTCCTTAAAACTTTGAAAGTGATACCTAGGAGGTAAATCTGACAGACTTTATGGTTAATTAGATCAGAGAAGGGTAGTGGATGGTGTCCTCTATTGAAAATTAAGAAGAAGAAACTGTAGGTTCCCCTGGGGAAATAAAGTAAATTCAATTTGGGCATTTTGTATTTAAAATGCCTCCCAGTTGAAATGTCTCTTGAATAGGTAATGTCTATACCATCAGAAGAGACGCTGGAACCAGAGAATGAAGACTAAGGGTTTATTCAGCTGAAACTGTCTGTGTGGATGGACTTGTCCTCCGAGAGCTCATGGCATGGAAGCTATACACACCCTTTCCAGAAAAATACACACATACTCACGAAGTTTTAGAGGTAGAATTAGGACCTTCACAGACACCCCTCCACAGGCGCTTTTCTTGAAAACATTATCTGGATGCTGTGACCAACCCAGCTTCAAAATTCTTGTCACATCACATTTCTCTATTTTATACTTGGGGAAAATGAGGCCCACGTAGATCACATGAGTTGCTTGAGGTGGGTTCAGCTGGCGCATGCCCCGGATTAAAATGCATGTCCTCTGACTCGCAGTCAAACATGATATTCTCAAATAATTATATTTGGACCCTGAGAGTGTATATTTTTTAATTTTTAAATACGACACAGGGACACCTGGGTGGCCCAGTCAGTTGAGCGTCTGCTTTGGGTTCAGGTCATGATCCCGGGGTCCTGGGATGAGCCCCGCCTCAGGCTCCCTGTTCAGCTGGGGGTCTGCTTCTCTCTCTGCTCCCTTCCCCCGCTGTTCCCCTGCTCCTGTTTTCTCTTTCTCTCTCACAAATAAATAGATAAAATCTTAAAAAAAAAAAAAAATACAACACAGCCCTGGAAATGTCACAAAACTTAGAGCAACTACTGAAAAGTAGCTTTAAAAGTCTGTTCCCATTGCTGTTCCCGAACTGAAACTTCCGGGTGAGACGCAGAAGGAAAACTGTTGTAATTGAATTCCTAGGCAGGTAGTCGTCTACCTTCTCTCTAAAGTAGTTTTGTGGTCCTTGTGACTGTTGTTTTCAGTTCTGTGAATTAATTTGCATTTGTACCCTTGCCTTGATAGCCCTTGAGATTTTGGTTCCTGATCCATAAAACTCCTACAGCATATGCTCCTACCCCATACCACTCAGGGCTTGTTTCTCTTTTAATCCTGAGGGACCACTTTTGGCCAATTGAATCTGTTTCTCCATCTGACTTCCCCTAAATCTTGTCAAATGGATTGGCTTTAAAGTTTTCTCTGATTGTGGGGTGAGGCAGGGTGGGGGGGAGAAAAAGAGAGAGAGCCAACTTTTGAAGGCAGACCCTACACACTGTCGGTTCAGCCACTCTTTTTCCTTAGATAATCGTGTATTCGAGTCCTTCACACGGACTAGCTAATGTCGAAAAACCGAGTCACGCTTCCGTGCCGCGTCTCGTTTTCAGGCGCAGAGGCAATGCTCGTTTTCTTAACGACCGGCAAGTGCTCCTTCGTTTTCTTAACTCATGTCATAGCTGCCGTTGTAATTTCACGACGAAATTTCGTAATTTCGTGCGCTGGGTCTGGGTGCCAATCTCTAAGGGAAAGATGCCGAGTTGAAGTTTCCCTTTGCTTTCCGTGTCCTGTCCCAGGAGCAGGCTTCTTGGGTGTGCCAGTGTGATGACAACATGGTCCAGAGACTCGAGACAGACTTCAAGATGACTCTCCAGCAGCAGAGCACCCTGGAGCAGTGGGCCGCGTGGCTCGACAACGTGATGATGCAGGCACTGAAGCCCTATGAGGGGAGGCCCAGTTTTCCTAAAGCTGCCCGGCAGTTCCTGCTAAAATGGTCTTTCTACAGGTATCGTCTCACCTTTTCCTGAGCTTTATGCATCGTCCGTGTTCTGCAAATAGGCATGCGTGCGCGTGCTTCTCAGACAGAGGGAAAAGAAGCGAGCGGAAACTGGGTTTGGAAACTCCCCGTGGCGATTACCTTCCGCCCCGCTCAGTGATTCCAGGCTTGTGGAGTCGGACCAGCAGGTTTATGGGAATACACTCTCCCGTTAGGGAATCCAAGCCTCCTGCTCCCAGCCCTGGCGTCCGCCGGAGGGAGGTCTCGGGGGCCCGCCCAGGTGACATATTCAGCAACACACAGAAAAGGGCCCAGCGCCCTCCCTCCTGCAGGCATACATTATTTGGGCTTCCTTCGTGAAGACCTCACCCCACTCTCCTCCTGAGTCGCTCCCGGGTGATTTGCGAACTGCCTTCACTAGACCAGGAGCGTCACTTTCATTTGGAAGCGTGTTCCAAAAGGCAACTCTTGGGCTGCTCCCCCAAATCTACCCAAATCAGGAACCGTAGAGCTTGAACCCAGCCATCTGTGGGTCTTTTAAGCAAGTCTTTTAGGGGATGGTGACTCAAGCTCAGAACCTTCTAGTTCATTTCTTCATTTTATCCGCTACGACTGTTTTCAAACATAGCTGCACATTAGAATTAGTGTAAAAACAATAAAAATCGTAAGAACGTCCCCCAACCCTATTGATTCAAAAATCTTGGTGCGTGGGTGATAGTGATTAGGAAACGAGGTGGTCAGAAATTTTGTCTTCAGAGAGCTTCCTCCGGGTGATTCTAACCCATAGCCAGTTTAAGAACCAATAATCTAGTAATTAATAATAATAATAAATAGTAATTCTAGTAGACTATGAATCTATGAGTCCCTTATTGACTAAAATAATCTAGATATAAATGTGTGTTTTTGTCGACATGGAACCCCGGAAGAGAATAAGTGACTTAATATATGGTATCAAAGGTCGGGATGAGTTGTTGACCACAGGTCTGCCCCAAGGATTAAAAACAGAGCCTGTGTACATAGGCTTATATACCATATATACATAGGATGAAATTGAGAGATGGGGTTTTATTTCATAACATGAATTAGGTGAGTTATATTTTTGACCCCGAAATTTTTTCTTGTGGTAGGAGTTTGGTTCTTTTGCTTTTTTGGAGGAAGGTATCTCCACTGACTCAGGCGTGAAGGCTGTATCTACTTTGGGGTCTAGGTAGTTCCTAATTTAGATCCTGTGCAGCCATGCACCCACCAGAAAGTAGTGACCACAGGACATTTGGCACGGCGGTTGTGGGCTCATCATGGTCATCGTCTAGACCTCAGTGGTGAGTCCAGAGCTAGTTGTGCTGAGAGAAGGTCTATGAATAAGTCACAGAGTTTAGGAACTTGTTAACCCAGAAGTCCAAACTGTAAAATGTCCATCTTCTTTTGACCACCTTCATGAAGATGGAACCAGAGATCTTTTAATTATGATAATAGTTGCTTTGGTTTTTATTATGATTTCTTTCTTTCAGCTGATTTTATTTGATTTCACCCAGTTCTCATTTCTGAAGCTAAAGGAGAGCTCATTAAGAGTTAATTTCATCTTACATAATAGTTTTCTGATGTCTAGCCCAGGGTCAAATGCGGTGAAGGAAAGCCTGCCTGCTTTGTATTATTGTCATTTTGTTTTTGTTTCGGGGCTGGAGTAATTCCACAGTTCTGTCACTCCTACATCTGATACCTTTAGCCCATGGGATTTGAAAAGGGCCTTATTAAAAGGCTGCCTGACTCAGTGACACACATACACACACACACACACACACCCCCATATGCTGCAGTGAGGCCAGTGGTAGATTAAGATCTGGGCGTTAACGAGAAAGATGTGGATGAGAGATGTAGGTTTTCCCTAGGTGCGCGGGGAAGATTTGGAAAACATTGTCACAGTGTCTCAAAGAAGCCGTGGCAACAGTAGGGATGATTGTAAGAATTCAGAATTTTTCTTTGGGAACATTTCTTAAGAAGATTTCAAATATTTTCCCATTTGCCTGTGACTTGGTTTTTTTATTCAAACATTGTCTTCTCAGCAAGTCGTACAGATGGTATATGTATTTCATGAATGATTGACGAAACCAAAGTTATACTGGTTCTTCCAAAACCTATACGGCCAATAGAAGTGCCAATATCAGAAAACGCAAGGTGGTTTTCTTTTTTTTTCCTTCTAGTGCTTTCTTATGTTGCTAAGTCAGACTTGCCCTTACTCCTTCCTGTGGGCTTTTTTTTTCTATATTTAGTTGATATCATTTTAGAAATAAACCCCTAGAGCCTCCATCTCCGCCGAGATCTGTTGCAAGTATCTTGAAAGGAGAGAAAATTACTTACTTGTATTTCTTGTTCTCTGCAGATACACAAACCCGGCAGATCATCCCTTGCCTGCCCTCTGTCCTTCCCTGAGTCGGGGATAATTGGCTTGTTATTATTAGACACTATTACAGTTATTATTTTCATTTCAAAAAGACTCAAAGGCAGATAGTTCAGGACCACAGAAGGAAAGGCATATTCAAACAGATGCAAACCTCCTGCTGGTAGGAAAAGTCCACAGCTCAGAAACGGAAGAGCCTTTAAAATCCAAACTGTTTTTTTACTGAGGCTAAAGAACATTTTGGGTAGTGAAAACTGCATTCACAAACTATCAGAGAGGCGGAACTACAGAGGTGGTTTTTTTTTTTTTTTTTTCCCCCCACGGTTCTGGCATTGTAATAAGAATCGGGCAATCCCGATTTTTCAAACCCTTCGCGTTCTGAAGCCAGGTGATGTCATAATTTCTGAAGTTCTGCGTGTATACTTACATGCGTACAGAGAGAGAAATGGGCTGACAGAGAATCATGACAGCAGGCGACACGTTGCTGCTGACCGTGACTTGAAAGGGGATACAGAGAACTTAGTTTTCCTACAACTGGACGATTTATACATCTTCCAGAAAATAGTCTTTTGGAGTCAACCGTTAGGACTGTCGGAAAAGAGCGTGTGGGGTCACAGGTGTGACGCTGTCCTCTTTCTCAGGAAGGATGTGACATATCCTCGGATACACAGAGAGGTGGGCTGAGTGTCATTTGTTAGCGTATGTGTTTCAGCTTCCAGACCGTAGTTCTAGAGATAAATCCACAAAGGGGTCCCTCATCTGTTAGAAAACAATTAACTTGAGAACTCTGATTTTAAAAGAAGTTGAGTTGGTGGTAACTTAGCAACACGAAATCCAGTGGAGTGTGTTTTGCAACGTATCTTACAGAAGTCTGAATCAGACAAAAAGTTTCCAATTAAACCGTTGTGTCATTTAATACTTGGCTTGTAGGGCAAAGGCCTAACATAGAGAAGATACTAAAGGAGACACAGCATTAATCATGCAAGTCAACTGCTGCTTTTCTACACCTACGACAGTAAATTCATGGCATGCTTATGAGTATTTGGTAAAAATATCTGGGGGTTGTAACGGAAGGTCAGCAGATTTTTGTTTTGTTTTGTTTTCCAACAGATTTTGGCATTACATGTGTATTTTATGCTGAAATAGGTTGATTGCCTAACTGTCTAAAAGTTCCCAAAACACTCAGAATAAAACCCAAGGCCTTGTCATGGCCTCCAAGACCCCACGTGGACCCCGGGCCCGTTGTGTGTTCTTCTCTTTGCTCCCTGTCTTCCAGCCGCACGAGCCTCCCGGCTCTTCTTTGACCACATCAAGCACGGTTCTGCCTCACAGTCTTTGCATTAGCTCCCCTTTCTGCCAGGGAAGCTCCCAGGTTCACAAGGCTCCCTTCAATCCAGTTTCCGCTCAGTGATGTCCCCTCTTCAGAAAGAATTTACCTGACAACCTCGCTTAAAATGCCTGCCCCCAGCACTCTCTGACCGCTTTCCTGGATTTATTTTTTTTTCATAGGATTTGTCACGACTTCACTTTATGTTTTATATTTATTTGTGTTTTTTTCTCAACCGTTTCTCTTACTAGAGTGTGAACTCTGTTGCTACCAGAATTTCCTCTGACTTGTTCTGGAACAAGACCCTGGCACAGAGTAGGAAAGCAATAATCCTCTATCGAGTGGACGAATGTAAATTCCCTTGGGAAAAAATAGTGGACTCGGCATATGTCTATAGTACTGTCAGAAAGCTACTCAATATGAATACTTTCCTTAGTGATTAACACGATTTCAGGGTTTTTCTGTCTTAAGGGAAATAAATATAAAGGCCTAAAACTTGAACTTAAAAAAATATTATATATAATTCATCCTATATCTGTGATATTTATCTCTGCAAAGATTTATTGACATTCAACTGACCTATAATTGGTTTTTTACATTTGTAATGTCTTCTATTAAAATAAACATATTTTAGGGGCACCTGGGTGGCTCAGTCAGTTAAGCGTTTGCCTTCGGCTCAGTTCATGATCCTAGGGTCCTGGGATCGAGCCCCACATTGGGCTCCCTGCTCAGCGATGAGTCTGCTTCTCCCTCTGCCCCTCCCCACTGCTCTTGCTCTCTCTCTCTGGTTCTCTCCCTCTCTCTCTCAAGTAAATAAATAAAATCTTTGAAAAAAATTAAATACGAAAAATAAAAAATAAAATAAACATTTTTTAAATGAAATAAGTATGTGCTCACTTTAGAAAATCTGTGAAATATTACAAATAACAAGGAAGGGCACCTGGCTGGCTCAGTCGGTCAAGCCTGCTACTCTTGATCTGTGAGTGGGTAAGCTTGAGCCCCACGTTGGGTGTAGATATTTCTTAAAAAATAAAATATTTTCTTTATTTTATTTTTTTTTAAGATTTATTTATTTGAGAGAGAGAGAGAACACAAGTAAAGGGAGGGGCAAAAGGAGAGAATACCCAAGCAGACTCCCACTGGTCATGGAACTCGACATGGGGCTCGATCCCACAACCCATGAGATCAGGACCTCAGCCGAAACCAAGAGTTGGGCGCTTAACTAACTGAACGAGCCAGGCGCTCCAAAAATGAAATCATTAAAAAAAATTTAACAAGGAATAAACTTACATCATTCATAATTTTAATACCTGGAAAAATAACCACTGGTGAATTATTGGGGTTTTTTTGCATGATATAAAATTGGAATCCAGTTGTTTACCACAGTTCATCATCTGTATTTTTCTTTCCCTTAGCATTTTTCACTTAACATTATATCTTAAGCATTTCTTGTCATTAAATATCTTCAGAAACAACTTTTAATGTCCTCGCAATATACAATACTATGTATATATCTCACACATTATTTAAACATTGCCTTTTCCCCTATTCTTAAGCATTTAGGTGGGTTTTGGCATTGTGATACAATGATAAAAAATAATGTAATCTTTGCATGAAGTTTCCTCTGTATCTTCAGACACATTCTGGTAAAAAGGTTTGAACTTTTTGAAGTGACTAACACTTATGTGTGCCAGCTCAGTGCTAATAAATTCGCATTTACTTAAGGGTAGGATTTTTCTTTTTTTAAACTATAAGACAGTTATTCTATTAAATAGACTCCTATATATCTTACTTCTTTAACTTGACATAATATCATAGACACCTTTCTGTGTTACTACTTTTTTATGTATAGTTTTCCTCATTTCTTTCTTTTTTTTTTTTAAGATTTTATTTATTGATTTGACAGAGAGAAAGAGATCACAAGTAGGCAGAGAGGCAGGCAGAGAAGAGAGAGGGAAGCGGGCTCCCTGCTGAGCAGAGAGCCCGATGCGGGGCTCAATCCCAGGACCCTGAGATCATGACCTGAGCCAAAGGCAGAGGCTTTAATCCACTGAGCCACCCAGGTGCCCGGGTTTTCCTCATTTCTTTAAACTGCATATGGTTCATAAATGAATGAGCCATAATTTGTAATTAGTTTAATCGACATCGACTGATGGATATTTGGCTTTCCCTCCTAGTTTCTCACTGGTATAAATGTTGGTACAGTTAAAACTTACCTTTCTTCATTCGTGTAAATTTTTGAAATTAGAATTGGTAGGTCAAAGGTTTTCTGTAATTTTTAATTTTGATAAATAAATATTGCCAAATTTCTCTTCGAAACAAAAGTTTATAAATTTATCCTTGTGGAAACAGTAAAGAGAGTTCTTTTCCCATCTTCTCTGAAACACTGGACCTCCTCATCTCTTACAATATGATAAATGATATTTGATAGTTTAATTTGTAATTTTTGAAATTTTGAATAAGATTACTCATATTTTTGGATGTTTTTTAGCCATTTGTCTTCTCTGGGATATATTATAAATATTTGCTGTCTTCAGTAAGTGATGAAATTAGGAACAAATATTCTGCTTCTGTCTGATTTTTCAAAATTCTTTATATGATCAAGTTTGGATCAGTATAGGTAAAAATGTTATGCAACATTGTATTATTTTCATGTTGTGTTTGCTTTCGCTCTTTTAAATAGAGATTTCTCTGCCTTTTTAGATTTTTCCAAAGAAAATAATTGTTTAATTTCAAATATATAGAATTTTATGTTTGTTTATAGAATTTATATATAGAATTTTATATCCGTTCATAGAATTATAAACAGAATTTTATATGTGTGGCATATGAATGAAAGAATTTGTTTTTAGTAGTTCACTTGTAGAGTTCTAAACTTGAAGTAGTCACTAAGGTATTTGAGTCTAAGGAATTACTCACTAGCACTACCGTGTATGATAATGAATATATCATTAACTCTAATGTATGTAGTACTGTGGTAATGGATAATTATTTTAATTCTAATCTAATTAACATACAGTGTTATATTAGTTTCAGGTGTACAGTATAGTGATTCATTAATTCTATACCTCACCCAGTGCTCATCATGATAAGTGTACTCTTAATCCCCATCACCTATTTCACCCATCCCCCGTACTCACCTCCCCTCTAAAAAACCATCAGTTTGTTCTCTATAGTTAAGAGTCTCTTTTTTGGTTTGTCTCTTTTTTTCTTTGTTCGTTTGTTTTGTTTCTTATATTCCACATATGAGTGAAATCATATGGTATTTGTCTTCCTCTGACTAACATTTCACTTAGCATTATAATCTCTAGATCATCCCTGTCATTGCAAATGGCAAGATTTCATTCTTTTTATGGGCGAATAATATTCAATGTATATATATAGGCCACATCTTCTTTATCCATTCATCTATCGATGGATGGGCACTTGGTGCTTACATAATTGAGCTATTGTAAATAATGTAATAAACATAGGGGCACATATATCTTTTCAAGTTTGTGTTTTCATATTCTTTGGGTAAATACCCAGTAGTGGGATTACTGGATCATCTGGTAATTTTATTTGTAATTTTTTGAGGAACCTCCTCCATACTGTTTTCCACAGTGGTCACACCAGTTTGCATTCCCACCAACAGTGCGTGAGGGTTCCTTTTTCTCCGCATCTTTGCCAACAACTTGTTATTTCTTGTGTTTTGATTTTAGCCATTCTGACCCATGTGAGGTGATACCTCATTGTGGATTTGATTTGCATTTCTCTGATGATGAGTGATGTTGAGCATCTTTTCATGTGTCTGTTGGCCATCTGGATGTCTTCTTTGGAGAAATGTCTATTTGTGTCTTCTGCCTATGTTTTAATTGGATTGTTGTGTTCTCTGTGTGTGTGTGTGTGTGTGTGTGCTGAATTATATAAATTCTTTATGTATTTTGGATACTAACCCTTTATTGGACATGTCTTTGCAAATATCTTCTCCCATTCAGTAGGTTGTCTTTATTTATTTATTTTTTATTGTTTCCTTTGCTGTGCAGAAGCTCTTTATTTTGATGTAGTCCCAATAGTTTATTTTTGCTTTTGTTTCCCTTGCCTCAGGAGACATATATAGAAAAATGTTGCTATGGCCAACATCAGAGAAATTAGTAATGGCTAGTTTTCTTAAGATCTCACATACATTATCTCATTTGATCCGTACTAACCGTGAACCTTAAAAAGTTGAGTGGCATGCTTGTGATTAAGATCATATTGTGATCAACATGAGTCAGTCTCACTCTAAACTCCTGCTTTTTCTTTTTCTTTTTCTTTTTAATAAATAAATCCAGTAATGAGAGGTCCCCTGTCATCATCATATAATAATCTCCTGTTCTTGCTGCTATAACCAACTGAGAATGAGAAGCTCATCTTCTCCTGTTCTGTATATTATAATTATAACCACTTATATTTAAGTAGTTAGTCTGTTCATTCATAAGTTTATTTCACATCCTTGAAATAATCATATAAGTTAGGTAAGACCCAAAACGTAGTTTTTATTTTAACCCAAGAAGAAAAACAATCTCAGGGAAATGATTTTTTTGAAGTCGACCGTGAGTTAACAAAGAGCCAGAATCAGAATGTAGGGTTTAGAGTTTCAGAGGTACCATGATCATTTGTCACTTGCCAAACTGAATGTATAGAATTTGCTATATTAATAGTCTCTACATAAATAAAATTGACAATGAAACAAAAAACAGAAGTACAGTCTTTTCCATCTGCCTGACATTTTACAATTCTTTTTTTACATTTTACTTTTTTTTTTTTTTTACATTTTACAATTCTTCATTGCAAAACAGGCTTAGGGATATCAGCCTATCCATTCGTGAGATACTATCTCTTCCACCTATCTGAGAATATAAGGGCTGTTTTAGTTCTCCTAGGCCAAAAATCTCTAGAAAAGACCACGAAATGCGAGTGATAAGAAACACACACACACACACAAAATAAATAAATAAATAAATAAATAAATAAATAAATAAATAAATAAAAGAAACACACACACACACACACACAAACACACACACATTCTGGCTCTAAGTCAGAAATATTAAGGAGGTTTGAATATATGAGGATAAGATCCAAGACCAGCACATCTTCTGTGAGGACAAAATTTTATTTAGGACTACTTTCCATTTGAAAGATAATAGAGTATATTGTTAGTATTAATACTATCATTCATATTTTGGTGTCCTATTTTATAAATTCACATTTTTTCAAAGACATGCATTTCTTAATTAACTTTATTATACTTATTTCTAATGGAAAATCACCTTAATTTAAATGGACATCAGTGAGAAACTGGGATCAATTAATAAACTTGCCTTCCAATAGGATTTGCAGGGATCCCTGTACATACTCCCCTACATTGTCTATTGCCACATCTGGGAACATTACTACTGAGTATGTTTTGTAATCTTTGTATGGCACAAACACCTATTTCTTCTGAAGTGTGCATCCAAAGTTATTATCACTGGGAGGTGGTGACACATTGTTTACCCATTGATAAGATTTTCACTTTGAGTGTTTCTTATGGTAGCGAAGAATTGCCAATCTTTCAACAATCTTTTTTATTTAGTTCCGGTCCCATCTGTGAGAGTGATAGAATCAGAAGAATCACCTATGACAATATAATGGTTTTTCCCGGTGAAGACCTGCCTAGATCTGATCAGGATCTAACCAAAACTCACTAAGGGGGTACCTCTTCACCGCCTTGTTTAAATGAGTTGAGCCGACTGCTTTCAGTAATGAAATTATTCCTTGGCAAGTTGTGTGGTACACCAGCCTTTTAGGCCCTCTGACTTGACTTCTCTTAGGAGGAAAAGTAGGCTGAACTCTCATCCTGGTCACTAATATTGGCTGCATATATGTCTTCTCTCTTGAAACAGCTCAATGGTTATTCGGGACTTAACCTTACGCAGTGCTGCTAGCTTTGGCTCCTTCCACCTGATCCGTCTACTCTACGACGAGTATATGTTCTACTTAGTAGAACATCGTGTTGCCCAGGCAACAGGAGAGACACCCATAGCAGTCATGGGCGAGGTAAGAGAGGCCAAAAGAGCTGTCATTCACGGGGCTTTGAACAAAGAACCTGAATTTCGTTTTAATCTAACTATGTTATTGATTGACTAAAGCAATGGTTCCTAACCAATGAAGACCCTGAGGGCTGTGGAGTTATTGTGGGGGGGGGAGGGGGTCCTTAAATCCCTCTGTTTATATGTATTCTCTTAACTCAAAGGGTCTAAAATTATAAATTACATCATGTGGAAATTCATGGTATGTTTCAATATATTATAAAGGTGTCTACTTGAAAGAAAAGTTTGAGAATCACTGGACCGAGAAAACCCTTATTGAACGGAAAGTAAGAAAGATTGATGTTGCTGAGAAGGCGAAGGGCTAGGAATACAGAGAAGAGACTTAAATATGTATTTTTGTAGACTCTTTGTCCAAGTGCCCAGGAACAAAAGAAATGCTTCTATTTCAGAGGGGTAGTAATGATGATAATGGTGCCGAAAGCTAACGTTTCGGGGGCACTTACTACGTGCCAGGCACAACTTGAAGTCCTTTCTATGTGACAAAACACTGGACGCTTTCTGAGACAAGCACAACTCTATCCTGGTTTACAGATGACTATCTGAGGTTGACGTAGAACGCTAAGGACACAGATGGAATGTGTACGTGGCTCTGGTGAGCGGCGCAGACCTGTTTCAAATACTCAGACTCTGATTTTCAAATCAGGCTTCTCGCTGCTGAAGCTATGAAGAAGAAAACATTCTCTTCACAGTTTTTAGATAGAAAATAAAACGGTCTTGTTTTCAACGCGTTTCAGAAAGCTAACACTCCGAAGTAAATTTACACAAGGAGTGGTTACTATGATGAGGGATGGGTGCAAATGCTCACGTGAATGCCCGCCATCTCATTTTGTTGTCCCGAATTGGGGGTCCTTCGGATCTTGCTAGATTATACCAAATCGGGGCCATATTACAAATTACCCAAAGCAGTAAAGAAGACAGGTTCGTTTTGAAGCTGTGCATATGTGCTTATTTAAGTTTAAAAAGTCCAAGTAAATATTAGATGCTTTTCCTAGTTTAATAAATATGACAATAAAGGTATAAATTAAAAATATATTAAAATACCTCAAGATGCTTTATAAGTATTCTAATATAAATAAAATCCACGTCAGACTTCTTCAGTAGGTTGGGCAAAAGATTCCTCTTTCCCACTTCTTCAAAATCCCTCGCTGTGCGCTGATCTGTATGTGTTTGTGTGATGTTTCTTAGTAGTGATTGTGCTTAAATCATGCTGGTTATAGATACATATATTCTACGTGCAAGATGACACAAAGATCGCTGTTGCTTTTAGACAACAGGAGGGACCGGAACAATCGGGACTTTTCTTAGATTTGACCTTCCTGTAGAGTCACTTGCGGTGGTTGTCTTACAAATGCCCAGTGGGCATGTGGATTAAGTACTACAGAATTTCTCAAGTCAGGGCGCCCAACTTTGGAAACAGACATGCCTTCTGGTATATTTAACCCATTTGCCAACCACCTCGTCTGTTCTGGGACTACTTTAACAAGGTGGTCAGCATAATAGCAGGGGTTCTAATGAATACCACGTGGTTAATCCTGATGCCTGGTCTTGACTTCCCTTGCATGTCCAGGGAACAGAGTCAGTGGGCGGGAGCCCGTCACACAGCCTGAGGGCTCAGCACGCCTCCTGCTGGTTGGTGCGGGCAGCGCTGGCTCTCCAGGGTTAAGATGGTCTCATAGAGTCAGTACTGCCCACTGATCGTGCCTGTAGGCATTCTTTTGTTTTTGTACTTTTTTTTACTTTATGTAAACAATGTGAATGAGTATGACACATTCCCCCATGAGGTGAAGATATGATAGGAATAAAATCTTGATCAGAAAATAAGGTATAAAATACCTTCTGGAAGATCAAAGATCTAAGCTCACCTCTTGATTTCTTTGCTTACTCTCTCCTTCCCCAATTTATAGGACCATCCTTTGAGCTGTCTCTACTCATCCATTATTCAGCCCCGGCCAATCAAGGCTCATTTTTATAGGTTTGTTCTCCCCATTCAACGTTGATGGCCTCGTATATCTGTTGGCCACTGCAGATCTGCAGGTCGTGGTCATATTATCATATCTAAAATTTCTCGATTTGTGGGAAGAAAAGAAGGAAATTCAAGAAAACGAAAGGCTGTTTTCTCATGTGTTGCACCCTTGTTTTCCTACACCTACCCTAGAATTCAGATTGGAGGTAAAAAGGACTTTTGCATGTTGAGGCTCAGTTGCTTTCGCCCCTTAGGTGATCCCCCCTCCAGACACCCAAGTCCAGAAGGGCCCGTGTACGTGGTGGGAGCAACACCTTAGGCTCAAATCCATTGACATCCGTAAAGGTCACCATTACCCTCAGTTGGAGCCACTGGTTTTCAATCATCAGTAACGACAGCAAACAAACGCAATAATAGTTCTGGGTCTTTATTGAGAGCTTATTATGTACTTAATGAAATCAGGCTCTTAATGTGTCTACTAATGGCTCTTTCTCAGTAAATGGTACCACGATTCTCCCTGTTGATTGTGCTGAACATCTGAGCATCGTCTTTTACATGACTTTTGTCTAGACCCCTGTGTCCCCCTAATTACTGAGTCTGCTCTTCCCCAGACTTCCCAGAGTGCAGTCAGTATCATGTTATGAAAGTGCAGAAGTAGCCATGCTACCCCTACTTAAAGTCCATCCTCCTATTACTGAAGTAACAAGATTCTTTCCTTGGTACACGAGGTCATGCTCGACCTGGCCCTGCCCCTCAGATTAACCTCATTCTCCCTCTTCCTATTCCATCTGCTGCAATCACAGTGGTCTTTTCTCTGTTCTTATTTGCCGAGCTTTGCTCATCGTTGGACCACCGTGCAAATGGTTGTTTCTAGCAGGGACTTTCTGCCCAACTTCCCTCACTCATTCTAACTCTTGCTTCACGTCTTAAATATCAGTTCCTCAGGAGGCCCCAATTCCTCCAAACTACCTTACCTACCCCCATTCTCTCTGATCTGTACTTTTACTTTTCATTCTAGAACCTGTACTCTACTAACCACGTGGTTCTTTGTATGATATGTGTAAGTAAAGATTTAATGCCCTGGAAATAATAGAGGACTTTGAGTCAGGAGAATTCAATTCTCCTGATAGTTCTGTCATTTATAGTGGTATAGTCTTGGGCAAATCATGTTCACCGATGTTGAGTCTCAGACTTATCTCTGAAGTTAATTTATTCATTTGTATAACAGATATTTCTTACACACCTACTGTAGACCAAGTGCTACAATAATTAGGTTATAGTGATGAACCAAATGGATCTTGACCCTGCATTCAAGAAGCTTGCCTTTTACTAGGTGATCCATATGTACTAAATATTTGCATAATTATGGAGCTACAAAATTAGAGAAATAGGAATACTTGAAGCATGAGGCCTTAAGCTAGCCTGGGAGGGCCAGGAAAGGTTCCCCCGAGCAGGGATGTTTGAAGTGAGATTGAAAGGGCAAAAGGAGTTAGCTATGTGAACTGCGAGAATTTGGGGGTCAGGGAAGCATGGAGACATGCACATAGGTCCTGCCTGCAATGGAAGGGAGCACGGCCAAGGGGAAGTTTCCATGGAAGATCTGAGGGTCAAACACCCTCAGATTCAGTAGACAGGAGGTAGAATTGGATGAGGAAAGAAAGCCAAAAACTTCAAGTGAAACCTACATTCACATACTACTTAAGCGCCGGGCACTGTTCTAAGTGCTTTATGTATATTAACTTAATAATTCATAAGAACCCTATGAATGAATGCTGTTATCCCTATATAAAACCATATGTATTTTACAGATAATGACATGAGACACAGAGCCATCAAGTAGCTCGCTAAGGTCGCACAATCACTAAAGATGTGAAATTAGGCTCCAAAACCAAGCAGACTGGCCCCCGAGTTCTTGCTGCTAATCCCCCATGCTTATCACCTGCTGCAAGATGGGGGGATGGGAGCAAGAACTGTTGCAAAGTCAGACACAGACTTGGCCAGACCTTGGTTTTGCCTTATGGGTGCTTTATTTGGGAGAGGTGGCAGCCAGCCAACTAGGTCCAGAAGCAAGGGGAAAGGTTTTCCTTTTAAGGTGACTTGGGGACCGTTAGTGTATCTGCATGAATGAGAAATCCACAAATAAATTTTAATTTTAAAATTGTTTACATTATTTGAGCAAGCAGGAGAGACCAATCCATGTTTTACATATAAACCCAGGATGCAAGGGTACAAAACTACTATTTTTGCATTCCCTGTTACACTACTGTATCGGTTGTTGGCGTGAAGACCGCCGTGTCAGAGCGCCCCCAAAAGAAACAGAAACAGAGTCCCACCCCAACACATTTTCTTCTAAATGTCAGTCCGCTGCCACAGTAATGCTGACTAGCAAGTTATTTAAAGCATGTGCAAGTCCAGAGTTTCATGATTATATTTTTTGCCTGGATGATAAAAAAGAAACAGTTTATTTGCTGCTAAAATTATATAATTTTTTTGAACTTTAATATTATAAATACACCCAGAGACTCTCTCAGAGTGGTGAAATTTTAAGAGTAGGAATAAAATAAACAAGTTGCATCTGTTTGCACACCTGTTAAATAAAAATTTTTAAAAATCAGGGCTTTCTGTGCAGCCCTGATGAGAAAAATTGAGCAGGAAACTCTCTTATTATTTGAATTTTATGACTATTTGGAGTCTCTTTGGAAGTTTAATTCCTAAAATATACATAGTCCATTAAAATATTCAACTGAGTCTACAAATTTTGGTTGCTGCCTAAAATGATTTTTTGCGATAAATATTTTTGAGTTTAACTTATGAAATGTATTTAAATTCTCTGTCATAATTTAATTATACTTATTTAATATTACATCTAAGCCACTTATTTAATCAGTTTTTTTAAATAAAAAATAGGAATGGAAAGATGCTTCAGTTGTTCAAATATGAATAGTGATATAAAAAAGAGGATATTTTAGTCATACTTTTTAGGGAAAAAAAATGGAAGAACCCTTAAGAATATCCCATCAGAAGAAAAATGTCTTGAATTTATCAAAGTTGGTGTATTCAAAGTAAAAGGGAAAAAAAAAAGATCTTTAAAACCTAAAAATTGGACCAGAGCAATAATAATTCAAAAGGCAAGCTTTTAGGATAAAAGTTGAGTGAAAAAGTTCCATTTGGTAGAAGTAGAATCATGGTAAATAAGCATGGATTCTTAAGGTAAAATCAAACTAATGAAAAATAGATTTCAATGAGTACTACTCTAGTGCACCTAGGGAATACGCTGAAAATGGACCTGTGGAATAATAGATTTGTTACGGGATATTTTAAAATGAATGTATCATATCTCAAGTTAAAATCATCTGCAGAAAAAAGCCATCTTGGAACAACAGCGGCTTAGAAAATGTAACGAATACTTATTGAAAGTTATACTGTTTATCGTCATAATAAAGCTTATTAATAGTCCTAATATTTTTCTTATTAATTAACATTGAGGAATTGCCTTATGACAATCACAATGCTAGGTGTTTTGCGTTCTTATTTAATATTCACTAAAACCTTGCAAGAGATGTGCTAGTGTCCCCATTTCACCCACGAGAAAAACAGGTTGAAAATTTCCCCAAAGCCAGAATTAGGAAGCGGTAGAACGGTGTTGTTCCAAGGGCTCAGTCCATGTTTTAACTTTTCACCGTATAAGTTGTCTGTAGACAGATTCAAATAGGAACTAATTTATTTCCGTGTGTGCTGTTCAACTCCCCCAAACACACGCACGCTCACGATCACACACACACACACACACACACCAGATGCCTAGCATGTAAGCTTTCATTATTTTGTTCCAGGCTCTCTTTCCTCTGCATCACAGGATGTATCTTGATCATCCTACCACCCTTTCCCTTCCCACTTTTTGTTCCTAGACGTCTAGAATATGCAAACTAACTGGAATATTAGTCTCAGCCAATGGCAGTTGGAAAGCTAAATGTGCCGGGAGACAACACCAACAACAAATTACACCCTTCAGCTCCTCCGTACCCACCCACAGACCAGACCTAAGTCAAAATCATTATTTTGGAATTTGTAGTTTGCTTTTAGCTGCGAATCTGCCCTCTGCATAAGCACACTTCTGCCAACTTGAAAATAAAATCTCAAAGTGACCTCCTGGAAGAGAGATATGGGAGGCCCTTCTTCTACCCCTGCGTCCTCCAAGTTCCTAAGAACTGGCTTTGTAGAAGCTCTCTCATTTTTCCTCCTCTCCCCTGGTTTGTCTTTCTTGTCCCTTTCTCTCTCTTTGTTTGAGAAAAGCAGCTAAGGACTCGGCTGCCCCGGGCCACAACCCTTTCCAGCTCTGGGATCCCTGCTCATCAGCCGCCCGTCCTTGCTTTCCTTCCTGCCAGCTCTGGGCGATCATCTCCTCTCTTTCACTCTTCAGGGAATGGACTTCTGCTTGTAACTGTGGTCTAAACACAGTCCTCCTGTAGGTGCTCAAAAAATACTCATTCTAGAAAGGAAGTACAAAAGGATGATGGAGAGACAGCCTACCAATGTGTAGGCCCTCTTATTGGACTCCATGAGCGACATACTGCATTCTGTTAACAGGAAAATAAAACTCCGAGACCCAGAACTGCTCCTTCCCCCCAGCATGTGTCTGTCCACATTTCAGAGGCCTTCTCCATCAAGTTAGGCCTTCATAGGTGCTTTCAACTAGAGATTAGTTTTCCTCAAGAGTTTGGAAGTGGGAAAAGAGTATAAAAGAGTTGAAGAATCCTTACCATACTTCAAGAACGGAAATGGTCCCCGGACACATCGGGAAAGAAATCTCAGCACATTGTTCTCTTTAGCAAAGTCCACCTCTGGGCCCTTTGCTTAGGAAAGAGTTATTTAGCCCGGTATCCCCAAACTCAGAGCCAGCTAGGCCTATTTTCTGGGGCAGAGATTAAGCGTGACAGCTCCCTCTGCTGGCCTCTTCGAGACACTCCTGCCATCCCCCGCCCTGCCCAGGTGGCTAATAGCCTTGCCCTTGTATTTCTGGTAGTTTGGCTCACAAACAGGTGGCCGTGGTGATTACTGGTCCTTCGATAAAGGAACAGGTCTTTTTGGAGACTGTTTCCTGCGATTCACCCTTGCTGTATACAATTAACACCCTTTCGTAAATGTGAGAGATTCTCTGAGTACGTGGGTCAGGTGTTTTGATACTACAGTCGTGTCAAACCTGGTTCACACTACTGGGTCTAAAGACAGCGTGTTTCTATCCCCCCACCCCCATTGCCGGTCCAGTGAATAATTTCCGAAAAAGAGAGACGGTATAATTAAGATCAGGAAGTGCGCCTCTCGTATAATAAACCAAGGCCAAGATTTCCTCCTAGAGGAGGAACGTGGCCTCGAACGAAGGCTGTCTTAAGTTAGGTGTGCCGGCGTTCTTTCCTTTTAACCCGTGGTTTTATTTGCATAAAGGATATGCTGCCAGGCTGAACTCTAGTATTTGTAGGGCCTATGACATTTCAAAAGTGATGAGTTAAAGTATAAGTAAAATCGATTCCATCCACCTCGGTTGATAAATATGTCTCGATCACAGCTTAGAAGGCTGGGTTTAAATGTAAAATTCTCAGGCGCCTCCTAGACCCATGCCAGAAAATAATGACATAGACATGCCCAGCCTGTGGCCCCAGGCCACTTGTCTCATTTATCCCTCCCCACCCTATGCTGTGAATAGCCTGGAGCACCTCGACCCAAAGTTCAGGGTTTGTCCACCCTTGGCAAACTACTGCCCCTGGTTGGCTCTCCCTTCTTTCTTCTGAAGGGAGGACTTGGAGAAAAAAGCTGCACAGGCCCGGAAGGGGACTCGGAGTTCTGACATCTCAGATAGCCAGAGTATGGCCCGCGGCGTGGGAGGGACACAAAGGCTCCAGGAAGACACATCCACTTGGCCCAGTGATGTCCTTACACTGGAGGGAGGGCCACAGCCTCAGGAAAACCAGGGCAGGGCTCCCCAGGGTGTGGGGTTCAGGACAGAGGCCCTTCTCAGCTTGGCCTAATGGTACCTGTCGTTGAAATGACCTCTTCCTTCAAAAGGAACTCAGGCTTAGATTCTTACTTCATTACCTGTGTGCTCACTCATGAGTGCTTCTTAGAGATTTTGAAACGTTTTGTCTGTGTTCCCAGGGGGCAGAGGGGAACAAAAAAGCCTGAACGCTTAGACTTGTGATGGAAATCCGCAGTCTGTGCAGAGGGCAGCTGACATCACACGTGGCCATTCCAAAGGAGCGGGACCACCAGCAGCCGGAGGGCCCAGTTTGCTGTGGTGTGCGGCAAGCCAGCAGAAATGTCAGCCATCTTAGCAGACTTTGCTAGAACTAGTTGGGAATACTTGGGAACATACACTTACAGAAAGAAAAATCACCAAGGAACACAGGATTTTACCAAATGGAACACGATTAGCATTCCTTGCAAACTTTATGAAGTTGGAAATCGCTTTAAAATCCGCAGCTGTTTGTCCTCAGTTGTGAAACCCTGCACCAAAGCTAAACGTAACAGTCTTCGATTAACTTTGTTCTCATTTGGAAGACATTTCAAGAAAATTAACTAATGCTCTGAAATCCCTTATGATTGACATTTCAAGACCTTTCTCTCCACCACCCCAGACATCCACAATAGTTGCCACTAACTAATCCTTTTGTGATTAAGTTCTCACTTCGGTTAATAGAACTGAAGTCAGAGGAGACCGCCCAGCTATGTAAGATGTGTGCAGTTCAGAACTTTACAGAGTTCCAGTTAAGGACTGGAACTTTCTCAGTTGAAAGATGAGAGTCGGGTCGGGAAGCTCCAAATCTGCATCGGGACCATCTTGCTGCTTCTGCAGGGTGAGCCCTAAAGCTCTCTGTTCCTCTGTTGACTGCTCAGAAGAGCACAGAGAGAAGCAAGCGCGTAGGCCAGGATTCACATGCTGAGAGTCATCGGAGCTCATCAGCGATTTCTCATGATGTAATCATCCTCGATCTGCCAAACACACACACACACACACACACACACACACACACACACACATACACACACACACACACACACACATGCACCATCCATGTTTAGGACAGCCCTTCTCCTGGTATTTGCATGAGTCCTAACTGCCTTGGTCAGCACATAACTGACTTCAACTTCAGCCCTAGATTGAGCTCATAGTGGCAGACCCTCACATCAGGGCTAAAGAACACTTCCTTCTCAGGTAGCGTACCCGGTCAGCCCACCCAGCGAGAGGCATTTCATTTGAAGTCACCATCCTATTATGGCCTTACGGTTGCACAGAGTTCTAAGACTTTCGCACTAGTATTTGAAAATTGAGTTTTGAAGACGGTAGACCTTGTCTATTTCATAAACAGGAAACCTAAGATTAAATGAGCGCCATGTCTGGAATCCCATAGTGGGTGCGGGTCGAGTTGTGATTGAAACGCAGGTCATACTGGCCCCAAATTCTATGTTGTTTGTCCTGCTGCATATTTTCCATTTAATACCTTTACAACCTGGGCAAGTTTTATGTATCCTTGCTTTCATCTTAGTTTTCTCATCAAGATAAGGATGAGGACCATTCCTTCACAAGGCTGTTGTGAGGATAAAATTAGGTGGGTATGCAGTTAGGCATGGGTAAGTAGGTCTTGGTAGGTAGATGGAGTGGATGGGCAGACTGGCCCACACTAAGTACCTGATTTTTGTTAGTTCCATTTCCTTTCCACAAGGATAGATGATTGATCGATTGATAGATCTGAAGCTGTGTGTATTACTCTGGAGAAATTATATTTGATTGCCTTCTACTCCAGATTAGATTTTTAAATATTGATTTGGCACTGACAATCCAAGTAACAGTGTGTACAATTAGACCATCATGTTTTTGACATGATGAGCTTTGAAGTTGAAGTTCATAAAACAGTTCATATAAAGGCATGTGAAGGCTTTAATGAAACTGTGTGGCAAGGGGAAAAAGTAGCCTCTAGACAGTTTTTGAATGTTGAGTCCAATGGTTCATGGAATTACAAAGAATCCAACAGCATTCTTTGGGATGGAGCCCAAGTGGTAATCAGAGGCAACCTAATTCAATGCTTTGTAAATCACAGCCAACAAAATAGAATGCAGAAATAAGTCAATTAGAAAAAAAAATAGCAGTATTAGGGAAGAAGCATAAACAGAATTAAACAATCTAGCTAGACTTGTATCAAATTTTAACTAGTAGGAATGACTAGTAGGAAAGGTCTGTGACAAGGGGAGAAAGTGTTATATATTCATTTCCTACATACGTGCAATTTACTTCCAAGTTAAAGAGTAAAAGTAAGCCCCAAAGAGACATCTTATTCCAACTACGAGATAGAAACCACTTCAGAAGAATTTTACAGTTATCTGTTCTTACTGCCTTTGACAGCTTAAAGGTCTTCTTTCCTAGAGAAAATGATTCTTTGGCAGAAACTGGAAAAATGTACACAGACACACACGCACATACATACCTAATTTCTTCCCGACATGCATGTATCAAAACTTACCACTGCTGGCAAGACTGGTCTGCAAGTATGAGATCAGAGATTAGCTTTATTCTGAACCGATGGAAAGACTACTCCAGAGAGTAGCAGGGGCCCCCAAATGAGTGGTCTTCTCTAGTAGAAACTTTCAACTGTTTGGCCTCTCAGCTGCTAATGACCATAGTCCCCCGATCAGCAGGAATGCCTGGGGTCACATGTAAAGTTTACGTATTACGTGCTGCCTGGCTCACTGCCTTCAGCTAAGCACCTGCCGTCACCTCGGCACCCGGCTCTGGCTGCCGGCGTCTGTACAGCATAGATCCTGCAGAAGCAGCGGGTAGTGCTGATGCAAGAGGGCCTTCTGGGGGCTTGGGGGTGGCCTGTGGTGCCGTTGGGTGGCATGAGTTAATCCCCATGAAATTGTCCAAAGACCAGTACATACCCTATTTCTTAGTGTCTGACTTTAACAGTAGTTAGGCCTCCGTTTGGATGTGAGGTTTAGGGCTGTTCTGGTCCCACGACCCAGTAACTTTTGGTTTCCTCAAGTTCAGTGTCCATTTTTGTCTGGAATGGCTTCCCTGTGCATATGTCATGCACAACTCTCAGCTCTGCGATCCTGGTAAACTTTCTGTGTCCATGTAGGATTCCAACGAGCTTAGAACTTGAAATGCATGCTGTAAAAGCCTTTCAGAACTGGTAGAAAGTTGTAGCTAAAATCCAAAGTCTGTAAATGAAAAATGCAGCACAAATGCACATGTGAGTCATTGCAACGGGACCATAAAGACTACAGGAGTTAACTGTCTGACCCTTGGCTGAAAAAAAGTTTGCCAACCCCTGTTCTAGACCGTACGCAGTCCTATTTTGATGCCACCAGGGAAATCAGTTAGGCATTTTTGTGCGAGGTAGCTTAGTGAACATGGTGATTCTAGACGTGGACAGCTATCATTTCAATGAGCAGACAGAACGTGGGAGCATAGGCACGCGTGTGCATTGATTGTAAATCTGTATCTACCTGTAAATCTGATGCACTCACAGATCTTCTAGTAGGACACAGGTTCTAGAGGGGGTGTTTGCCTGGCCGCCCAAGATGGTGTGGTTATGATGACTCCCTAATGCTTTCTCCCCAGGATGGGGTAAACTCATCTAGCAGGGAAAGCATCCCCAAGGGTGAGGACTTCATCCCAGCGCCTGAACGCTTTCCTTCTGCCCCTGATTCCTGTCCCCAGTCACTGCGCTGTGGCCCCCACGGATTCCCACCTGTTTGCCGTCTGCACCCGGACTTCCTCTCCATGGTCCCAGTCCCAGGGATCAGAGTACAAGCCTTGCCTCCCTCCCCGGGAGAAGCTCGCTGCTGTAGGACCCAGCGTGCGGTGGTCCCTTGGGGGCTCCTGCGGTGTGCGTCTCCCGAGCAGTGTCCCATGCCTTTCCTGGAGCCGGTGTTTCAGGGTGGGCGGGACACCCGGCGGCCTTGTAAGGAGCCGCTCCGCAGCTGCTTGGCCACACGCCAGGGGCGCGCCGGAGCCCTCGCAAGGGTCCTGCCTGCTGCTGGGTTTGCCGTGCTGTCCAGTTGCCCCTTGCTCTTTCCAGCCAGTACCGGTCTCCTTGGGAGGCTGTGGTCTTCCAGAGCTTCCTGCCACATTTGTTGGTCTGCTGGCCTCCGGGAGGCTGCGCTTTATCAGGACCCTTCTTGGGACCTGGAAGAAATGGCTTCTGGAAAACGAGGTTTTCTTCCCGAAACAGCAGATATACTCCCGCTATGTTTCTACTTTCTGTTTCTACTTCAGAACATCCCGATCTCTCTATAGAATACTGATTCCTGCCTACATCAAGAGGCTGTATGCTTTCTAACCCCAGAGCACATTTGAAATCCTGTAATACATATTCTTTTCTCCATGTATGGAACATACATACTCTCTCCTTCTCTCCGTCTGTCTGTCTGTCTCTCCCCACCCCTTCTTTTTCCCTCCCCCACCTTAAATTCCTAAAGTGAGGGTCAAGAATATCTAGTCTCAAATCTCCCACCACCACATTTCCTACAAATGTTAGACAGATCAGTTCGTTGTTTTTAATAAACTCGAGATTAAATCTCAGCCCTCTACCTTGCCAAATTCTAAAGTTTTTCTGAGGCTGAAATGAGGAAGCAAATTCATTTATCTGCTGTGCAGTCAGCCTTTGCTATAGTGAAGGGGAAGTACTTTACAAGCTCTGAGGTGTCCCCTTCATACTTCGTCCCGAGCCTCCATGTTGTTCATCCAAATGGTTGATCTCTTCCTTCTCCGTTGTCTGGTTTGTGCTGGCCTAATCTCGGCGCTTGTCATCTGTCTCCCATTGGTGACACCATCTTCCTTATGCCCTCTCCCAGTCTTCCCTGCCACCATTGATGTCCTTCCCTCCTGCTGCCCCATCCAAAGCCCCCGCAGTTGACTTCCCTTTCTCGTGTGCCCATGCTTCCAAAACCTTCTCCAAGCTTGCCTCATTTTGTGGCTAAACTACCTGTCCTTCGTGATATAAACAACTTCTGCTACTCACCTCCAGGAAGAGGGAATACCTCCAAGCTGACCGACTGGAACTGACCGGAACAATGGTTAGCATATAGTCAGCCCCCAATGAGTGTTGGTTGAATGAGGGAATGAACGAACTCTCCTAATCTTAGCCTACCTATGGGGATAAGTGGGTTTTCCTTAATCACATGTGTATTCTTTCCTCACATGTGAAATGCATATGAAAGCCTTCACCTTCTGCTGTGTAGGGTATCAGAATCTTACCCTAGTCACAGATTTTTATTTTAAATCTACCCTATTTGCTGTACACGTGCAACTTTGTAATTGATCCCAGAGACACCTAGAGACATCGATGGTGTCCCTGAGGTTTCCTGTACTGTGTCCAGCATGGTGTGTAGCCACAAGGACAAAGCATTGAGTATGCAAATGTTTATTTACTCACGATAACAGCAGTCACTGACATGTTGATCACTGTGGGTTTTTTATTTTTAACATCCTGTGTAGTCAAATGTATTCGTTCAGATTATGCAGAAACGTTCAAGGGAAAACCTATGTATGAAGGAAGTTGCCGTATTTGCAGTTAAATAGCAACCAAAGCAGTTTCTTTTGAAGAAAATATCCAAGTAGGTCCAGAGTTTGGTTTTAGCCACTTCGTGTGACTTTATTGATTACTAATGGCAATGAGAATGGCAAATGTCTCAAACAACTTCTTGAGACTTTTTTCAAAAACAAATGGAATGTTCACATTTTCTAGATACAGAGGAATATTTAAGACTCATCACTTGCCAGCTTGTTGCCAGAATTGGATCTTAGGTGTTATTAAGTATTCATTTAAAAGAAACATGAATCTTAAGGTGTCGCATCGATTAGACATAACTTATAGAGGATCTTTCAACTTTGAGCATTCTCTGTTTATAGTTCTAAAATATTTAAATAACACCAAAAATAGATAAAGGGTCCCCTTGATTTTTCGCTGCTGTTGTTGCTTATATTCTTTAATTCAAGAAATTTTACATAATTTAAACTGTGATTTTTATTTAGATTAACACAAGGTTCTGAGCCAAGTGATCAGGAACAGCTTCAAAAGAACAGTTCAGTATTTATGATTTTATATTTGTTGCCCAATGGGATGTAACCATAAAGTAATGGGACAGTTTTTCCAAAAAACAGTCTAGGAGTTATGGATCCAGGAGGCCCTTGTCCCCTTGAAAGCAGTCACCTGGGGAAAGCTACACATTTGTTCCAGTCACGCTGCCATAGCTTAAAATGTTGTGGCATGCTTCTTTTTAAACTGCCTCTGAGCTACTGGGAAATAATAGAGTCAAATGGCATATTATTGTAAATATCCTGGATCGTGGCAGAGGTGAATTTGATTTTGATGAGTAGTCAGAAATCATCCCAGGATCAAGGAAAATCAATACAATTTGGAGTGTTATTTGCAGTCCCAATTGGGTATAAAATAACAAAATGGGCTTTCTTGAATGATACATAAACTAACTCTCAAAATTGTTTGTTAAAGAGGCATTCCAGAACCTTGGACCTTGAAATAAATGTCTAAGCTCCCAAAGTAGCTACTAGGTAGAACAATACATGTGTAGGTTAAAAAAAAAAGTGTACATTTGCAAAATAAGATCAGTTTTATTACTTTATAGACATACCTTGTAGATGAAAAAAATACTCCTATCATGGAACTCTTTGTAAGCAAACTTCTGAATGTAAGTAGAAGTTCTGTCTCACCCTTTCTAAGCCTCTTGAGAACTCTGAATTTCTATAATGACTTTTTCTGAATCTTCAGCTTTTAAAAAAAGGCACGTTCTCCATTTAAAAAGTGGATGTTTTGAGGTTTCTCCTCACCTTTTTCTGATCAACTTGGTTACCTCTGCTATTCCTTTTTTTTTTTTTTAAAGAGTATCCATCTTTGTTCACTGTGAGACTCTCAAAATCCATTTCCTCATGGTAAAAATATCATTGAGCTTTCGAAACAGGATAGAAAAGAAAATCTAAGCTGAAGGTTATTAATTGTTCGACATCGTTGTAAGCTCTTTTTTGGTGCATTAGTAACAAGCAGATGGCTTTCTTTTTTAAAACAGGACCCTGGCATCTTAGTAAATAAGAACATCAAATTATAAGACAAGAAGTCTCAAAGATTTTTGAAAAAATAAATACTCTGAATTTTGGGGTTCCCACTATGTTTGTCATTTCCACTAGTGAAAGCTTTAAAGAGAGAGTTCAGCCAAGCGTCTGGACCAAATTTCTGTCATGTCGCCGCCCGCCACCCGGCCCCAGGGGGGCACTTTCAGACTGCACGTGGGTGAGGGAGCGGACACGTCCCGCTTCACCAAACTTCCAAATTTATCCCACCCCCCACCAAGGCCAGCCAGGCCCCCATTTCTTCACCGCTAAGTGGAAATAATAATAAAAAGTAAAATGGAGCGCGGAAGGCAGAGAAAATTGTTCTCCTTTGCAAAGAGGTCAAGACAACTAAATTGTGACACAATTTCAGCTGTTCAAATTCGACAAGTTTGATTGGACAATTAGGTGACCCAGGTAGTTAGAGATCCAAACGGTCACTGGTGTACAGTTTTCAAGAGTCTTCCTCGTGTTTTTACCACAGACTGATAGAATGCTGTTTTATCCTACCCGGTAGTAACTGTCGCCCAAATGACTGTTGTTTTACAGTTTGGTGATTTAAATGCTGTGTCTCCTGGAAATCTGGATAAAGGTAAGAAGCGAAAATAATGTACATTTTTAAGGACGTCTTTGACTGAGAAATTCCCATAGGGGAAAATGGGGCGTATGTTATTCTGTGGAAATGGCCGATAACCCTACAGGAATAGGACAGTTACGTCTCTTGGAATCCTCATTGTTTACTTCTCCATTTCTGTGCCTTCTTTCTGTGAGGGATATTAAATGCAAGAATCGAATTTAAATGCAGCCGCAAACTCTGCGTGACTCTTGCCTGCGGTTCATTACAGGTAACAAGAAATTATTTCTGACCGCCACCAACCAGAGTCCTGGAGAAAAGTGATAAAATTTTATCGAAGGCCCACTGGGCAGGAGGAAAGATTTCTCAGCCTGCCCCTTCTCACCAATGCATACTTTTCACTGGAAAAACAGTTCAGAGATAGCAAGGAAGTTTACCGTAAAAAGGCAAGATCAGCAGTGGGACAGATGAAAAGGATCACCCAAATGTTTGTCAGATTTTAAAGCCAGCGTTGCCGCTCAGCTAAGATGCCATTCAGATGTGTATTCCTGAAAGAACTTAGGGTCTACAGAACCACACAGGAAAAGGAACAGGATTCTGGGGAAATGAGATTGGGGTAGAGCTCATGCAAGCAAAAACCACCCTCAGTTAAAACATGCAAACAAATACCAGCTCAGTTAAAAAAAAAAAAAAAAAGTAAAATGTTTAATAAACAAATACTGCAGAATATATAGGCCTTAAAAAAAACTAAACAAAACAAAACCCAAAAACACCAAAACAAACAAACAAAAAACAAAAAAGTGAAGATATCCT
Organism: Potos flavus; assembly: GCA_028534135.1. Lineage (NCBI taxonomy): Eukaryota > Metazoa > Chordata > Mammalia > Carnivora > Procyonidae > Potos > Potos flavus. Next base: position 74,245,126 of record CM052892.1, on the reverse strand, counting down.
GAGGTTCTAAGGAACTGAGTTCTGGAGTCAAGGACAGAATGCCCATATGGGGGAGAACTGTACAATTAGCCTTTCCAGGACAGAGCCAGAGCTCAGGGGGAAACAGGCAAGAGGAAGGGCTCGGGGACTCTGTATGTGAAGGGCAGCATGGTTCTCTGGCGCCTCCTGCACCGGGGTACTTGTGGCCAGCCTCCATGCCTCCCGGATGCTGGCAAATGCGAACATGCTGGCGGAAGTCCTAAGGAGTCAGCCTCACTCCCGTGTTAAGCTCCTGTCAGTCTCTATGACCAGCGGTGCATGCGTTAATTCCCGTTTTAGTAATAGGCATCATAGCCACGCAGGACGGGTAGAAAAATAATAGTCCAAAGACATTCCTCCTGCAAATATATACTCTCTACAGTTAACCCAGTGACAAGAAGGTGAATTAGTGATGATAGTAGTTTGTAACTTCAGATCTAGGAGGGTGAGCGTTGAAACCCGTGGCTAACGTAAGGCAGCCTTGCCAATGCACTGACCAAAGCCTGATGGGTCACACTTGAGGATTCCACCCCATGTGCCGACGGCGTGCGCAGGTGTCTTCTACTTGGCCACTGAATGGCTGCCAGGCTTCTCTGCAAAGTGCTGGACCAAAGCGAAGTCTTGAGTCAACTCCAGTAGCACCTAATTTCAGTTTCTGTGTACCAAATTTCTGTAGCCTTGAGGATGTTTCTAGAAAATGTCCTTGAGTCTTTATAAGGACATAAAATGTCTATGGAATTGCATTAATTTGCCCTTAGAAGTGGAGAGAGGGCTTGCTTTTTGGTGGATTGCTTTGTAGCCTATCCATAGGAACCGCATCACCCACAAGTGGACCCAGAGAGAAGTGGCCTTGGAGCACTTAGGTTTGTTCAGCCCATTATCCCATTATCCCTGGACATGGTAGATGAAAGGGGTCTCTCCACTCTCTTCGCTCACCTAAGGAGTCTCTCCACTCTCTTCGGCTTGAAATGATTTTTTTTTTTTTCCTTTCAGTGTTGCCTCTCTTATTATTTTGACACTATTTCTCAGGCACAGAGATATTGACAGAGAGGAAACCATGAAGCAGTGTGATTTATCCTCACCTTGGGGTGGCCCCTCTGGTCCCATTCACCCCCCAGACCTGGTGCTTCTGGAGATACGGCCAAACTGTCCTAGTCAGGGCCTGAGGCTTGAATGTCAAATCTTCAAGAGTTCTTGTGGGCTTTTCCCACAGAACGAGAATTTTCATTTTTTTTCCCTGATAATAAAAGTCATTTCAGCTCTATATAAAAATTTCAAATAATACAGAGATTTAGAAACTATGACAAGTGAAACTTCATAGTCACAACCCTAGGAGATAACCACCATTAAGAATTTAATGTGAGGATTTTTCCAGTTTTTTTGTTTGTTTGTTTATATATGAGCAAATATAAAAACACCCACAATGTGTCATACAAGTGTATTTCGATTATACCATCTTCATGAAGCAAATGTCTACCATATGTACCCCTTTCCCTGCAGCCCACGTTCCCTCTGGATGTGCTTGTTCTAACAAACCCTATTATTATAAAGTCCATTCTCCAGAGACAAAAAGGTAACGGGATAAAGTAGATGAGCCTCATCTAAGAGCACTTCCGTGTTTACCTCTCAGTAATGTGTTACGTCCTTTCTAGTCAATAAATCTCACGTCAGCCTTTTCAATCATAAGTCCCACTTCTCTGATGCTGCTGCTGGCAACTACATGCTGCACAATGTGTGCAACCATGTGTGGAGGCCCCGTTCCTCCACATCACTCTTCTCTGGAACCAGCTTTGCCCCAATAGTAAGATAACAATAAGAAGAGACAAAAAGTCAAAGGGCCCATTCGTTAACAGGGACTTCTGGAGGCGTGTGCTCCAAATAATACAACTCCATTCAACAGCCCTCAGAAAGAGTCCAACCTCATTGAAGACTGAAGAGACTGAAAAGATACTGGTTAAACATTCACTGCATGTTCATAAAGTCAAAATTTCATAATTAAGTGTAGATATAGTTGAGTTGACGTATTCGATGCAGTTAAATAATTTTTGTTTCAAGTAAAAATTTAAAACTAATCTTTTTTTAAAAAAAACAGTAAAACATGTAGAAGGTGAGGTAAAAACTCTTTAGAGTTTTAAGGCAGAAATCTATTCCCCACTGTTTAAAAATTATTGCTGATGGGGTGGTGTTCTCCACGCTCTTCTGAGGAGAACCTTCATAGTGGTAAGGTTGTGTGTGAGCGTTTTCTCTCTCTACTATACTTTTGAATTTTAACAGTACGTGCTAAAAAAAAAAAAAAAAAGGTAGTCCATTATAATGTCTTAATTAGCATAAAATATGCCAAAATGTGGAGGTGACAACGACTATTTAATACATTTAATTTCCAGAAATGAATATCGGCTACTAACAGCGAGTGTCAGTGTTCCCAGGAGTGGAAATCCATCGTGCATTTTTAATCTGATAGTACTACCTCAGTCAGTATATTTTTAGGGGCATATTTAATATTGTCATCTACAACATTCAAGAGCACCGAAAAGTCTATACAGTCGCCCCTGCTTATGCATGCTATAGTTATTTGCGAATCAACACTCTATAAACATGGGCACAGATGGAATTGATACCCAGTGTAGATTTCAAAGGAGACGGAGAATTTTCCTCTCTCCTTCCCTCCCTCCCTTAGCATTTTTCAGCTCATTCCCCAAAAGCAGCATAGCCTACCCGAGTGACTACTTTAGGATGACTCAAATTATCCAACTACTTAATCTAAAAACTTCAGGAAATCCCAGAGGTCTTCTTAAGAGAACTCTTAAAAGTATCACTCACAAACTAGCCAAGACTCAATCACTGTTGCCACGTTGGAAAGGACTGTGGGTGCGCTAATAGAGCATTGGTACCAATGAAATGCACGGAGCCAAGACTCTTCCCGTAACACGGTCTTGGTGTCGTTTGTGCAGACGAAGGCAGCGAAGTGGAAAGCGAAATGGATGAAGAACTGGATGACTCTTCGGAACCCCAAGCCAAAAGAGAGAAGACGGAGCTGAACCAGGCGTTTCCGGTGGGCTGCATGCAGCCGGTGCTGGAGAGTGGGGTGCAGCCCGGCCTCCTGAACCCCATCCACAGCGAGCACATCGTCACGAGTACTCAGACTATCAGACAGTGCAGCGCCACCGGAAACACCTACACGGCGGTCTAAGGAATATTAAAGCGTATTTTTCCAGCTAACATTACCCCTGTTGATAGATTGGGCTTAAGTTGAAAATTGAATAAGCCTGAAGGTCGACTGTTGTCAAATTCTATCTGTGCTGAACATTACCTTTTTGGAGTTGTGAAATGGAATGGGTGTATGTATTTTGCCAGGTCTTTCTTTCTTTCTTTCTTTCTTTCTTTCTTTTTAACGTTAAAAACAAATCATTTGCCTCTAAATAATAAGAGTTTTTTTTTTTTTCTTCTTTAGTTTCAGGTGTCAAGAAGGATTTTTACCACACTTAATGCCAATGTTTTTGTTTTCTTATAATTAAAAAGTAATTTACATTTTTTGTAGCTTAAAATATTTTATTGTTGATTGTTAGTCTTGGTGTATGATTTCATGTGTAAGTTTTTAATTAGATGCACTTCTGTGAAATATCAAAAGAAATGAATTTCTTTGATTTACACTGGAGGCATGCCCATTTGGCAGCAGATGCATCAAATTTGCTTTTGAAAGGTGCTTTTCATTGGACAGAACCACGAGACAGGATTTTGATAACACTTTGGTGCGGAGAGAGAATACAGAGCGTTTTTATTATAGTGCTAGAGGGTTGGGAAGGTCATCTATTTTTCTCGGGAGAAAAATTGAGCTGTGCATTTATCAGTTCAGAGTAAATGACAAAACTGCAAGAGATTATGCTAATATGTACATAATTTGTGTACATAATTATTAAACCATATTAATGCAAGCTTCCGTTAAACATTGAATTTTAACCGTTATTTGCATACCAATTCCTCTGTTTAAAGACTACTGATTCTGTATTTGGGACCACTGCACAGATGCATTCTGCTGTTGAGTGGGGCTTTTATAGTTAGATACTGAAGCTGAAAAAAAAAATGACTTGACTTTTTTTTTTATTTTGTTTTGTTTTTTAAGTGTACATGCTACTTATGCTGAGCTGGACATACAGGAAACCATTCCATTTGGATGACTTTCTTTTATTCCAGGTCTTTTTCCTAATAGTAGTTAAATATGCTGCTATTATAGAAGAAAATTTATAGAATGCAAGGAATGTAGCAACCTGCATATCGTGATTTCCTTCAAACAATATTTCCTGGTTTCTAAAGTATGTGGATTTAAATTTTAAACAGAACCTGAAGGCAGTGTAACTGGCCCACCACACTCTTGCTTATCCCCAATTCGGTAGGATCTGGATAGGTGGCCGGATGGACCAGTGCCATTGAAGAATGTACATCAGGGATCATCGTACCTCGGCTATTACATGGTGCCTTAAAACAGAACTGAAGCTACGGTTTAGTAAGGCTTATTTTGTTCATATGAATTCCTCTTCAATCCATTTGACAAGGTGTACCTGTCACGTTCAGATTCCCGAAGTGAGGACAGGTCACGTGTTCTTCAAAGGAAATTTAGGGCAAGCAGAGCAAAACAAAAAGACAAAAAAAAAAAAAAAAAAATCAATTCCCCTCTCCGAGTGACCACGAACGGACTTTTTGTTCATAGAGCTGAATATCACTTGATTACAAATCAGATTGCTTAAAGGTGTGGAATAGCAGACTAGTTTTAATTACCAACTTGTCACATAAAATCATACATGTTTTAGGCCATTTTTATCTAGTTCTCATTGAAGAAAGTTAACAAAATAAGCAGGTACTTATCGAAGTGCATCTTTTCAGTCTAAATGGTTTTTTGTGTTTTGTTTTGTTTTGTTTTTTTGTCTGTGTGTTGGTGTCTGTGTGTCCACAGTGCACACGAGTGCCCGGGGGCAGGGGTCAACTGCAAGGTCAGGTGGGGTCCTAGACAGGATACACCCACTGCCATTTGAATTTACGTGCAAAGCCAAGGTTCTTTTAAGCACTCAAGTTATTAACAGCAACAACAACAACAGCAAAAAACAGGCACATTGATTCATTTAAGTAGTTTTTAAAAAGCTGATCAGCAAAAATAAATGAATACATAAACACGTAAAGCCAAAAAAAAAAAAAAAAAGGGAAAGCACAAAACGATTTACAGATGATTAATGAGGCCTATATTAAACTCAAGATATTTATCTTTCCAGTTTTATTGGGGTGGGGGTGGGGGGTTGGAAAGCAGAGGGCGAGCCAATCTGTAAAGTTAAAAATACCAAATGGCCTATCGGGTGGCCTGCTCTTGTTGCTAGATTGCCTTAGGCCGTTCACAAAACTAAGATCAACAAAGTTTCTTTAAGTAAACTTTAAATGTTCTAGATATAATTTTTTAAACGGATTCACATCTTATATGACTTCATCTCATATATTTGGAAGTCTTCACTGGCATTCTCCCATCACCTCATGCAAATATCATTGAAATGACTGTTGCCCTTTCTCCCCCCCAAAAAGCGATGAATTTGCACCGTCACACACACACACAAAGGCAGACAAACAAACAAACAAACAAAACAACTTCACTGCGAAGACCACATAGCTATTTCACTGTACATTAGGGAACGTTTACAGGTAAAATTAAAATCACTAAATGAAAAAGACACTCTTCATTTCGACTCTCCTTACTGAAAAGCTTTTTCACTCTCCTCTCCCTGTCCACCAGCCCCAGAACTCTACTCTATCTGTATCAAACCAAATGTATTTGCTGATTTCACCTTGTTTATTGAACAATTTTCAGTGTATTAATTGTCATTGTTCTCTGTTGGATATATTTGTATCATTAGAGGAATCTGATAACAATGGGCAAATTTAGAGCGATGGAAGGTAGGGATTGGGGACCCTCCAGGATTCAACATTTCTTCCAATTGTTCATGGTTTGTTCTCCATCAGGACAGATTAGGAATTAATAAGTGGTACTGCATTTCAGCTTGGCTCACGAGAAACCTCCAAATCTCCTTCACAAACACAGGAACATTCATCTGTGACTAGGGCAGGTAGTTCCAAGCCAACAGACAAAAGAGCATCTACAATCTGAGCTATTTCCGGTGATCTATAGTCTACAGTAAGACAAGAACATCTCTAAATCAGACACAGACCTCTCAACCACTCTCGAAGTTGAACTGTGACATAGAGGAGAGAATTCAGACCTCACAATAAGTACATTTGAGGCAATTGGAACAGTCCCTATTATTGCATTTATTTGATGTTTGGTTTTCATTTGTTTCATTCATTGAAACTGTGACTTTTCTAAGGAAGATGGACACTAACGCTCTCAGAGTAGATTTATTGACAAGTGACAAGTACACATGGTAAGGACTTCTTAATATTTCTTGACATTGTAACCAAACCCACTAGTCATGAAAAGTATCTACATAGACCAAGTGCTCCACTTTCAGCAAGGAAGATGTAAGGAAAGCATGTTGGCTATTTTTAAGTTTCCGAAAAGATACTTCCGTAAAATAGGATTGAGTCTCGTGGGTATGGTTCGATCTTCACATACATACTTTGAGAATCGTACCCAGAAGATTTGCATTCACGAAGCCAGTGAACAATGGGGTGAAATGGGGGACCCACCTCCTTGGAACACAGGGCCCAATTTTGAAATTTTTCTTTGGCTCTCAAACGGCTGGTCACTTTTTCAGGATTCTCATCCAAACCATGTTTGGACTGACTATTTAAGTCTTACTGCCTTTTCAGAAATCTGCTTTTTTCCTTTTTGTGCTTTTTCTTGTACTGTATAGCACGGTTCACGCACCTCTCTTTAGATGGTGTACTTTAAAAACAAAAGTAAATTTTAGAAAACGGTTTTAACACTGCATACCTGAAATTAGTAGTGTGCAACACTGACTGCCTTCGATTTGTAGTAGACGAGTCAAAACGAACCCGTTCTTGCGACATCTGCTGTCGACGTCGTTCAGGAAGGACCACGGTCTCATTGCTGTCGTCATGATCCTTTTTACGCAAACGCGCTCCCCAGAAGTGCTGAACGTGATGCATTTTCAAATTAAAGAAAAAATTCTGAGGACGGTATATTTGAAATGTCTAAAATGATGCTGTGCTTGAAACATTAGTGTAAAAGGAAAAAAAAATGCGTGTCACTGTGATGTTGGTCCTCCCTGTGTGGACGCAAGTAGAAAGTTAAAAAAAAAAAACAAACTCTGGCAAGTCACCTTTCTGTACAATTTGAGGCAGTGGTTATAGACAACAAATTGACCTTTGGTAGAACCTTCCCTCCCCCAAATTCTTGGTGAGAAAACACCAACTATCAAAACAGGGAAATCAGGACAAATCAGAACCTCTGATTTCGACGGATCACACCGGAACATGGGGGAGAGGAGTGGACATGCAGTGCTATGAAAATTGGGCTTGTCACTAGATCAGATCAACCTCCATGTATATGGTTAGAACAAATCAATGAATGGAATCCTAGTATTTCTGCAAGTTTGGTGATTTAAAAAAAAAAACAACAACAACAAACTGGAATAGAAGCATTAATCCAGTGCTTAGTTCTAGTATTAGAAAACCCCTTTGATGTAATGCCTTGTATTAACCCTTTGAGCATTGTAAGATATACAATGGGGGACAAAAGCCTTTCAGATCATTTATTTAGACTTAGACCGGTAAAATATACTCTATATCCAAATGTCTAATTATGCTGTTTTTTTAAAGGGGGGGGTAGGAAGAGAAAGTGTTTCCATGCTGAACACTTGCATTTTATATACAACTCTTAATTTTCTTCTTCAAGAGGGCTTGATATATTTATTCCCAAATATTCACTGCCATCTAAGTAAGTGTACTGTTTACAGAAAAAAATCAACTTTTCTAGCATCACATCATGACTCTAGAAAAGGAGGACAGATACATGGGCCTATTGACCTATGTCGTAACTGATCTCTGCACATTGAAAAGTACCTAGATTGCCTTTAAAAGGTATGATAAAGAAAGGGTTACATTTCTTTTTCTTTCTTATTTTTATTTTTATTTTTTTTGTCCTTTCCCAAAACAAAACAAAAGATCTCTTTTATTTAGCTTTAGAAAGTACAGTTGCAAGCAAAGCCTTAGGAAGAAATGAGTTCGAGTGGTTAAAGAAAAGCTGAACTCTTTGGGGGCAGGGAAGCTATGTGGAAGTTTGATCGCTCATAAAATAATATTGTTTGGGAATTTCAGACAGGGCGTAATTTTACCTAGGCTCCAAAACTTGATGTAACAGTTTGTCAAAAACTCAGATGTAGATAGAACGGAGAGCAAAGCACTTCATTCTCAGCTCATCTGTCTGGAGATGCCATGACGACTGCTTCTGATACGGGCAAATGCCAGTCCGCTTACACAGTTGCCGACTTGGTTCAAGGGACACTCTGCGTGCCCTTGTCCCCCTCTTGTCCCCCGCGTGCCGGAACGTGACAGCAGTGTCGTCTGCAGATGCACTTGACACCGCCTGAGAGTGTAAACCTATTCCGATGTCTGGTGAAGGGACATCCATAGCATAGTGCAAGTTTGCCGCAAAAACATTGCTTTTCAGGCAGTGTAGGAAGTCAAACCATGCAAATTACTCATGTGTTAACATGCAATACTCAAAGGGTTTTAATTTAACTCTCTTCTTTTGAATTCTTCATGATGATTTACTGTAAATGCTTCTCAGTTTGCATGCTCTGATCATTGCTGCTAGTGATTTTACGTGCCAGTAGACCTGAGTTTAGTTTACCAATTTTACTTAAATAGTAAAAGCCACTTACAAAGTGACTGCCTAGGATTTTTTTTTTCTTTCGTTTGAAGTAATTGGTAATACGTCTTATTTTCAAGAAATGTGTTTTGTCTCTTCTTTAATTCGGTTCCGGTTATGTGATTCTTTATTTTTCCCTCCCTTTCCTTTGTTTTTTAAATAAATTATGATGTTGGGATTGGAAGCCCTGAGTAATGAAATCTTTTGGTAAGAATTGTTACGTAGCTCGATCATGAGGACAACAAATCTCTGTTAGAAGAATTCTGATTCTGGGGGAGGAAGGAAAAAATTAAAACTCCCATTGACTGTTAATAACCGAGTAAATTTTTCCTTCAATGAATTAATAGTTTTGAACGAATGATTGCCTTGTTTTAACCTGCTAACCACAATTTTAAATGACCCAATAAAGGAGGTATTGAATTTTATTCGTTTAAAAAGCATCTTTTGTACCAAAGCAAAATTTTTTTCGCTACTCATCTCCATCATCAATTGGGACCTATGGTGGTGACCAATGCATTGGTTACAGAAACTTTAAGTGAGTGCCTTGAGAAAACTTGGAAATTTGTGCCTGGGGTGGTAAACTTTTAATTAGGTTTAATTGTAGTGCTTACCAATCAGTAATTCCGCTATCACTCAGGGCTTTCGTACCTTCTAGGTAAAACTTCTTTCATTGTGTTTTTTTAAAATACTGTATTTTTTTTTAAGTGCCATCATTTAAATTTCACTTAGTAAGTGGCAGATTACATTATTCAGTCCCACAAGCACAGAAACATAGTAACACTAGGAGATATTTGAACATTTATTTTACAATCGACTGAATATACTATGTAAATGAGGTAAGCAACTTTTGTAGAGATTGTATGTGTGAGATAATGTAATGTTCTTTTCCAGTTTTTGGACTACAGTTGAATAAACTTTTTAATTATTTAAAAACATCTTTACCGAATAACATGTGATGGTTTTTTGTATAATGTATTTGATTTTGTAAATACGTATTTCCTGATGTGATTTTTGTGAGAAATGCTAAATCTTTTAGTATATCATGTCCTCTCAAAATTGGCAGGAGCTAAATAATAGTTTGTGGGCGATTTGTATTGTGTACTGTACAATAACTGGGGAACTTTTATAATTATAAAAATATATATTAACTTTTAGTGTGTTGTTTAAACAAATGACTGGAACATACTAAAGATATTAGTAGGATTTTTCTGAATATTTCAGACTTGAACTCAGGCTAGCTTTCTTGTGTTTTTCAAAACAAAATGGTGTCTTGTCTTTTAAAATCAATAAATTTGTTTCCTTGTTACAAATACACTTGAAATGCCTTGGGTTTTTTTTTTCCCCCTCAAATCATTGCCAGGAAGCTCAGAATGCACTGCCTGCCACATCTAGAGGGTAGTCTCTGTGTCATTGACTAGCTTAGAAACAAAATTAAGTTGTTTTCCATTTTTGTGTCAAATGAAATTAGCAATATTTACACATGAACAGCACAAAAAGAGAAAACAGAATTATCAACCCAGCAGGGTACAAATCTTACCCTCGAAGAAAATTAGTGATTGAGTGCTGTTTAATTTCAGAAGCTGTCAACAGTTGCATTGTAAGTCCAGATTTTTGGATGTTCGTAATGTGTTTGTTTTATGTCACTTCACACTGATATCTGGCACCCAAGTTCTTAGCTTAGATTGAAACAGCTTATTAAAACTCATTTTAATACACTTCGGAAGATGCCCTCCCCCCATTTATTTCTTCTTTCAATTATATAGCTACATATGGAAAAATTTATCGTTTTCAGTATGCATTACTGAGTTTTGACAAACACACACAGGCATGTGATCACCACCACAATCAAATTTAAAACATTTTTTTTACCTCGCAAACATTTTTTTTTTTAAATCATTGTGTATGTGTGAGATGCTGATGAGATGTGTTTTTATCAGTTTGTTGTTGGCCCTAAGATTGGAAAGTATCCCACGTGTGCCCGGGAACATGGGAAGTTGAGCTCAAGTTGTCTGAACACAAATATATTAGTAATTAAAGTAAATTAAAGTAAATAATAAGTGCACTATTGCATTTAAAAGGGAAAGATTGTCAAACTACATTTTTGAAAGAGAGCAGATCTCTATACCGGGTACAAGAAAATGTGCTCCAAGAGGTTGAAAGCAAAAAAAAACAGAGAGAAAAAAAAAGAAACACTGAGATAATGATAAATCAGGCATGTTTGTTTCCTGACTGTGATAAAGATAGTTGTCTTCTCCAGGGCAAAGGTTGGCCAGGCTTGCTAGCAGCCCGCTTTAAAAACGGGGTTTCTCAGCTGTGACACAACACTCCCCACCTGTGCAGTATCCCCCTGGGTCTTTCCACATTCCTCCCGGGTCTTCCCGTTGTAAATGTGAAGCTCCAAAGTCCTTTCTCTCTAACCTGGGAGCCTTGAGTTCCCTGCTGGTATCTTTGAAACCTTGGAAGCCTCGCCTGTTAGTTTGCCAGCAGGTTAAAATATTAGCCCCTTTGCAGCCCTTGACACCACAAACTGGGAGAAAATATTTACAAATCATATATCTGATAGAGGACTTGTAGCCAAAGCTATAAAGAGGCCTCAAAACTCAAGGTGTTGAAAGTGTATGCATGGAGCACCAACCACTTTTAACACTAAATACATATTTTGGATGAATATTTACTTAACGTCTGTCTCCCTTTGCAATTCCAAACTTCAGAATTGCAGGGACCTCTCTGTCTTTAATGAGATGCCTGCCCCCCAGGCTGCCGCTAGGATGATAAACTAATATGCCTTTTTCACAGAGACTGAGCTCCTGGATCTGTGGCCTCCTGCTGTGCCCTGTGGGTGGCAGCTGTTTAAAAACTAACCCTAACCCTTCGGCTGAGGTCATGATCCCAGGGTCCTGGTAATCGAGCCCCGCATCGGGCTCTCTGCTCAGCGGGGAGCCTGCTTCCCCCTCTCTCTCTGCCTGCCTCTCTGCCTACTTGTGATCTCTCTCTCTCAAATAAATAAATAAAATCTTAAAAAAACAACAACAACAACAAAACAAAACAAAACTTTCTCCACTGGTCACAGTCCCCCCGGACTCCTGAGCGTTAAGTCCTGCTGGCCATCAGAGCCATGCCTTGCGGAGATGCCACAAAAATCAGGGTGCCAGACAAGGGTATAGGCTCCCGTCTGGGTGAGACTGGCAAGCTCGAGCCCCGCCACAGACCCCTAAAAGTGAGCCAAGCTAGAAACATGCCTACCAGGCCAAAGCTCCTGAACAAATAGGCTTTTTTTTTCCAGAAGACTGGGGTGTGTTTTAGTCCGCTGTCTGTGCAGTGGCCCGGGGGTGGTGGCCTGCCCAGAATGTCTCTCTGATTGTCACAGCCCCTCGGACCTAGGAATGCGAGCCCTCCTAGCCTCCAGAGCCAGGCGATCAAGACCCTTCCTTGGGCCGCCGCCGCAGAAGCTGCCGCACGGGTGCGGCGCACGGAGGGCGTGAAGACCACGTGGGCGGAAGCGGAAAGGCAGGTGGTGATTAAAAACAAAGATGGCGCCCACCAGTGTCGGCCGCTGGAGATGCGAACAGTGCCCACCAGCTCGAAATTAGATGCTGCTCCTCGGGCCAACGCTTTCATATGAGCAAAGGAGCCCTTTTCACTTCTACGTGGACAGGACGGGGACTGTCGCTGAGCCCTGGGGTGGTAAGTAATCGCGCGCGAGTCCTTAAAGAGCCGGTCGCAGTTTGGCTTCAGCCTGCGGGTCTCAAAGACGTGAGTCCCCTTGGTTTCCAAATGTTTTAGCTATTTCGGGGGCTCGTCTCTCAGGGCCGGATCTTAAAAGTCCGGGTTCCTGGTGTGGGGTATGACTCCTTGGCTCGTCAGGGAGAAGTGCTGGGTTTCGAATTCCCTTCTGCTGCTCGTCGCTGGACGTGGGGGTAGGTTTATGGCGGGGACTGTGTCCCAGCCTCTCCTCCCCGCTTCCATGTGGTTTCCCTCTCGTTTACCCAAACTGTAGGAGTTGCTACGTCCGCCTTTAGGTTTTTTCAGAGAGAGCTTCCATTTGTCGAGAAAGCTTCCGTATAGTCCCTGTGTCTGTGGGAGGAGGTGACTTCTGGATCTTCCTAGGCTGTCATCTTGAATTAAACCCCGGAGACCTCTCCGTGTGGATCACTACAGAGTTCCCCCTAGCTCAGCACTTCGTATGTAATTCAGTCAACAAATATTTGTTACATGAATTAAGAAACCAGTTGTCTTATAATTATACCTAATGATTATGCTATTTAAGGTCAGTTGTTTCTGCTACTGCAAATAATTCTTAACGACTCATCTTGAACATTTTATCTGTGCCTTCATCCTATTTTCCCTATATACATTATGTTCTCTACACTCACTTCTAGAAGTCAAATTTGGAGGCTAATACACTGCAAAATTTAGTAGAGTTGCTGAAGTCTACTGTGACAGCTTAAATCAATTTATAATTCCTTCAGTAGCTCTGAATCAAATCATTAGAAGCCAATTAACTGAAAGAAAAAAAAAGGTTTTAAAAGGGAAGCAGGCATGGCGGGTCCAAGGACCCAGAGGGGTTCCCACAGGACCAGCCAGGTGGGTCCTTGGCTTCATGCAGGATGGAAATAAACATGAGCCAGCAGTAGGTGAAAGCAGTTTAAAGAAGATATAGGGAGAGATATAGATGGAGCGTCTATCTGGGAGACTCCAAAAGGAAAAGAGTGTCTCGTCTTGGTATGGGCTCTGAGGGTTTTTATTGACGATTGTGGTGCACGTGTCCTCTCAGGCATCCAGGAACCACTCAGAATGAGGACAGGCTCCAGGTGTTCATCGTAAGTCACTTATTACCTGAAGCCAGGGATCTTGGTGTCTCCGTGTCTAGGGCCCAATGTCTGGAATGTGCGTATAACTTTGGTCATTCTCAGCTGGTCCTTCATTAAATGTTATCTTTCTGACACAAATCATTAACTCCTTGTCCCTTACGAGGGGGATAAACGCTATTTGCATTTTCTGAGACCTGTGTAGAGTGGGGTGGGGGTGCATGTCATAGCAAGAATGGAAGTCGGGTAAGAAGCCAAGGGAAAAACAAAATAGCATTTTCTCTCATGAGGTCCCTTTGGTTTCCCTGTCTCAAAAGCAGCTTATATTTGGGGGCACCTGGGTGGCCCAGTCAGTTAAGCGTTCGACTCTTGGTTTATGCTCAGGTCATGATCTCAGGGTTTTGAGTTTGAGCCCTGTGTTGGGCTGACCTAGCTCAGTGGGGAGTCTGCTCGAGATTTCTTTCTCCCTCTTTCTCTGCCCCCCCCACTGCGTGCACATGTGCTTTCTCTCTCTTTCAAATAAACAAATCTTTTTTTAAAAAGCAACTTACATTTGATCTAGGACTTATATTTGATCATTTTACAGGCAGAGAAATCAATACTTCAAAAATCTGATAAAATGATTACTTAGCAAAAATGGTATTTAATTATTTGCAACTCTTCACTCAGCAATTGCCATAAGTATAGATGCACTTTAGGCAAATATGTATGTTATGTCCCAAGTGATTATTCTGAAGTTAACCTTGAATATGAATTGCAAATACAACACTAAGCTGTTATGTTAGCATGTTATTACAACTCTGTCATTTTAATTGTAGCCCATTAAACATACCTATATACTCTCAGAGCAGTTCATTACATTTATTAAGTAAGGGAACTGCTCTTTAAAGTACGAAAAAAAGATATTTTTTTTCTGATGTAAAACGTGACTCAGAATCTCACCAAACTGCAAACAACCCACTTCCTTCAAATGTAGAAGGAAGAAGGAGATTATGGACTATTCATATAATGGAATATCAGACATTAGTTAATCAAAGCAAGTACAAAAACAACACGGTAAATCTCACAAACATTACATGGATAAAAGAAGCCAAATATGGAGGAAAATATTTTACATTATTCCGTTTAAGTTCAAAAACCAGAAGAAGTATACTGTAGTATATTATTTACCTTTGGAGAGGAGAAAATATTTGCAATTAAGGAAGAACTCAAGGCTTTTTTAAATTTTTTATTGTGCTAGCAATATTCTCTTTCTTGATCAATGTAGTGGTTTTATCTGCACTTTTGCTTTGAGAGAACTTACTGACCTGATTAAAAAAGAAAAATACAAACACAAACATGTTAAAACTAGACTGAGTCCAGACTCACCTGTCTAGCAGAACACAATGCTTAAAATCCCAGACCGTCCCAATGGTTTTCTAAAGCCCGGCAAGCATTTAACTTACGCATTCGTATTGAAAGGAACCCCAAATACAGCTTTACTTTCAGCACAATATTTAATGATGTCTTGAACTAGAAGCAGCCATGAAATGTTCATGCTTCAGTAATCACAAATGAATACTGCCAACCTGATTTCTTACATCTTATTACTAAAGGATATATTTGTTGAAGTTGATTGGAGTTAACAAACACTAAGAATATCGAAAAAAAATCTCTGGGGGCGCCTGGGTGGTTTAGTTGTTTAAGCATCTGCCTTCGGCTCAGGTCATGATCCCCGGGTCCTGGGATTGAGCCCAGCCTTGGGCTCCCTGCTCAGCAGGAAGCCTGCTTCTCCCTCTGCCCCTCCCCTTGCTTGTGTTCCCTCTCTCACTGTGTCTCTCTCTGTCAAATAAATAAATAAAATCTTAAAAAAAAAAAATCTGAGTGCCTGGGGTGCCTGGGTGGCTCAGTCAGTTAAGCATCCAACTCTTGGTTTAGGCTCAGGTCATGATTTTGGGGTGGTGAGACGGAGCCCCCGCAGTGGGCTCTGTGCCCAGCCAGGGGTCTGCTTAAAGATTCTCGCCCTCTGCCCCTCCCCCCACTCTCCCACTCTCAAATAAATAAATCTTAAAAACAAAGATCTCTTGAGTGCCTGGTAAATTAAGAGTAAAGGATACAATCTATAACAGAACATTTTGGAAAGTCTCCCAAATTTACAAGCTGTCCCTATTCTGCAGAAATGTTTCTCAATGGTCTGGAGCACCCAGTGGTTTTCGCCTTTGCCCGAATGGCTGTTCAGACAGTTAGCATCAGTAGGCTGTATGCATTAGAGGAGTAGCTCTGTGATCTTTAGAATACGGAGCCCTCAGTGTGACACTTGGCAGCAGACCAAGATCACAGAATATGTCTAGGGGAAACCCTAAGAAACAGCAGGTATTATGGGCAGGAAATCACACTGTTTGCATTTCAGAAATAGGATGGTTTACTTGCTTGATAGGTGTGCTATCACTGCAATATGCCCAATCCCAGACAATTAAACATGGGATGCCATATGGCCATCCGGTATGATTTGCAGAATCCAAAATGCTACACGGCTTAGGACCAGTGAAACAGCAACAGTCACATTCTTGTATACAAATCTTCTGCTGGGGCTCCTGGGTGGCTCAGTTGGTTAAGCGTCTGCCTTCAGCTGAGGTCATGATTCCAGGGTCCTGGGATGGAGTCCCACATTGGGCTTCCTGCTCAGCAGGGAGTCTGCTTCTCCCTCTGCCTACCGCTCCCCCTGCTTGTGCTCTCTCTCTCTCTCTCTCTCCCAAATAAATAAAATCTTAAAAAAAAAAAAAAAAGAAGAAAGGTTTTGCTAAGCAACATCATACAAATGAAGAGAGCCAGAGAGGGACACTCCCAGGACTTGTCTACTCCACTCCTCTAGATAGCCCTGTCCTTGCCGGTTCTCGATTATTGAGCGGGTAGGGATTTCCATACTCAACTGTCTGCTGCCCCTTTGATCCGACCACTCTGCTTCCGGCTTTTATTGAACTCTGTATTTTGGCACTAGAACATTTCCATATGTTTTTAGAGGCTCAATTTTTTGATAATACTCTGTAGACACATCAATTTTTTTTTTTTTTTTTTTTTGTAGACACATCAATTCTAACATTTGGTTTTACAGGGTGGCTTCTGGGGGAGAGTATATCTGCATGCTATGCCCCGCTGGAGGAACCTAGAATATTCTGAAGCACCACCATCAACCATCTGCTTTTCCATGGAGTAACAGAGCTCAGCGGGGTCTGGTCCAAGGAGGATTCATTAGGAGGTAGGGAGACTCGACCCTTTTTCTTAAAATAATAAAGTAAGGTCAAACAGAAGTATATAAAGAAGAAAATAGTTCCTCTTCCCAATCCATTTCTTCTTTACAGAGGTAACAGCTATTAAGTTTACTGCTAACTGCAGAACGGGAGCTGGAAATAGAGATTTTTAAAAATGCTTTTGTACTAGAGTGGAGGTTATGGGTTGTGAAATTCCCGGGTCCGAGCCGTGGCCCGATGCTCCTGTAACTGGCACTTCCTCTCTCTCACATTCAGCACATTTCGAAGTTTCCGTTCTTTCTACATTTGGATGTCAGGTTTATTAGGAGTTGAGCGCGTTATGTTATTTTGTCTGCGGCATCAAGACCAGTATGTGCCGGGGACACTGGTCCTCTGGTGTTCTTGCGCGGGGCAGAAGGACCAGCAGAAGGTGCTGGCAGGGATGCACCTGTGACAGTCCTGCCGCCACGGTGACCTGGTGCCCTGGCTTCTCTCTCGGCTCCCTGGGAGCTGCTGCTTAGTCAAGGGTTTATGAGAAGGCTGATCTTTAAATTTGACTTGATAATTCTTTTCTTTCAAGCTATGAATGAATTTGAATATAAATGTTCAACATCTGTTTTAAAACCCCACAACACACAAGCAAAGATAAAAGTAGGAAACGTGTGTAACGCATGACTCATGGTTCCTTCAACGTGGTCCTACACGGCCAACTGACCCATGTGGCATCTCTGGGGAATTAAAGTACTGAACCTGGTGCAACGATCAGAGTGAGACTAATGTGTCTGGGTAGGAAGCTTATTCCAGAAGGGAGATGGCAGCCCCTTCACTCCGGGTGACGAAGCCAAGAGCACCGGGGTAAAGGTTGTGCACTTGGTAATTGAATTGAATCAGTCAACCCCCAATACTCCTTCAGAAGTAGGATGTTTCTTCTGTGAAAGGAACAAACCTCATGAAATTTGGATGTTCTTTGTAATTGGTAGTGATTGCTTGTGAGAATGGAGTGCCACTAGGGCGGGACAGACACAGAATCCCACGTCTACAATCCAGACAAAGAATACTCAGGGCCTGGTTGGCCACGATAGAATGGTGGAAGGTATTTTGTGAAGATGGCATCTGCTTGCTTGTTTGTGGGTGACATAAAGGACTTATATATTGACTCAATTAATGATTCTCCAGAACTCTATAGGGTAGTTTCCATTATTAATCCCTGGTTTATGGAGATCATAAAAATTTGTCAAGTGCAATTTTAAACACCTGTTGTGCGTAACTGGTGACCGCCTCGTGTCACATGATGGCACAATCCTCATAATGCCGGCGTTCTGTAAATAGCCATTAAAGGGGAATCCTCGGCACCATATTCTTCTTTGAAATAGTCAGCGCTGGTTTATCTGTGCCAAGGAAGGGGAGTGTTGTGGGAAAACAAACGTTCTTCATTGATGCTGGGAGGCTCAGTGGCGCCATTCAGAATATAGTTATGGAAGAGCTGAGGGTATGAGTTTTCTAGTCAGTTTCCTTGTCTTCCCTTCCAGGCCTGTCATCTGCTAACTATGTGACCTTGAAAATCACTTTTCTGAAGTTTAGTTTCATCATCTGTGAAATCAAGCTAAGAATAGGACCCACAACATAGGGACGTGGTGTGAAGATTAAATGAGATAACACGTGAGTTTAGCCAGGAGCCCAATGAGCCATGTGGGAGGCGGGTGTGTGCGTGTGCGTGTGCACCTGTGCAATGTAGGAGGGTCTGCAGCCCCCATCCATGACGGTCCCCTGGGCAGCTCCTAGGGGGGAGGGCTGGGTCCATCCTTGCTATAGGTATGCCGGAGGAGGCTGATTTTTTCTGGGATTTGGGTCTTTCCTTTTTGACTGCTAGTAAAGCTAAAAATTAACTCTTTTGGAACGCTTACCGAGTGCAGAAACAAGAACTTATATGTTAACTTAGGTCTTTCTTCTTGATACATATTTCTCGATATGTTTTCTTTTAATAATGCTGCTCTGCATTCCCTCCATCTTATTTTTTCATTTGTTTCTTGAATGTTTGGTGGACTCAACCAGTGAAGCCACTTGGATCTAGAGTTTCCTTTTGGGGAAGATTTTAGATGACTGGGTCCATTTGTTTCATGGTTATGTTGACTCAGGTTTTTAGTTCTTTTGTAAGTCAGTTTTAGTAAGTTATATATTTTTTTTCAGGAAATTTTCCATTTTTTTGTAAGTCTTTCATTCTATTGGCATGAAGAGTTTCAGGGATATTTTGGTATGTGTAATCATTCCTTTCTAAACCTTATTTAGTTTACTACCACTTTGTGTTTAACCCATGGACAACTTGGAAGTCTGGGTCTTACTTTCCAAATGTATGAGTGTTTTCTAGTTGTCATGTTGTAATTGATTTGTCTCTTAATTACGTTGCTGTCAGTGAATACTTTTGTATGATTTCAGTCCTTTGAGATTTGTGTAGGTTTAGCTTATGACCTGGTATATGGTCAGTCTCCCTAAATGCTTTGTGCGTGCCATAAAAGATTGTGTGTTACTCAGTATTGTGCACAGATTTTGCTCAGATTTATAATTATGTTCATATTTTCAGTATTCATACTGGTATATTTTGTCTGCTTGTTCTATAATTTATGCAAGTAAGTTTTACTCTCTCACACTATGGATCTATCTTTCCTTATAGTTATTCTATGATCGATTGATTAATTAATTGAAGGCCATGTTGTTCTGAGTCCAAGTTAAAATTATTTTCTCTTCTTTGGGACCATTGTGAAGTGACTGCGTGTCTCCCATGTGCTGTTTTGCCTGGAAGTCTTTCTTGTTTGATAGTAATACCAATACACTAGTGTTCTTTTGGTTCACCCTTTTCTCATAATTTTACTTTCTACTTTTATTTTTTATTTATTTATTTATTTTTTTACTTTCTACTTTTACATATTTTAATGATTTAGATGTTTTTCTTGTAAATGGGTCAAAGTTGGAGGTTTCAGAGAAAGCCTGCTAGCTGGAGCATTTAGTCTATTTACAGTTGACACAACTGTTGACATAATTAGGTTTCATCCACCAACTTTTTGAAGATTTATTTTAGAGAGAGTGAGAGAGAATCTCAAGCAGACTCTGCACAGAGCAGGGAGCCTGATACAGAGATCGATCTCATGACCCTGAGATCATGACCTGAGCTGAAATCAGAAGTCAACCACTTAGCCAACTGAGCCACCCAGGTCCCTCGGTCTCATCTACCATCTGATTTAACCCTTTATTTGTCTTGCTCCTCCTGTGTTTTCTGTTTGTCCCTTGTATTGGACTAGCTAATTTCTATTATTTCTATCATTCCGTTTTCCCTTCTGCTGCTTAAGTCATATACTCTTTTACTATTCTTTTACTGGTTAACTTGAAAGAAATAATAATGTTATAGTACATGATATTATATATAATATATATTCTTATTAAAAATTATATACGTATAATCAAGGTAAAAAAGTATTAAT
This sequence comes from Potos flavus, assembly GCA_028534135.1. Classification (NCBI taxonomy): domain Eukaryota; kingdom Metazoa; phylum Chordata; class Mammalia; order Carnivora; family Procyonidae; genus Potos; species Potos flavus. Next base: position 74,224,773 of record CM052892.1, on the reverse strand, counting down.
ACTTTCACTTTCTTCCTAGAAAATATACGGGTCTTAGAACAATATAACTCCATTCATTGCCTTCAAATTATATGTTATAAGTGATATATTAGTGTGTTTTAATTTTGTTTATAAAAAATGATTCATAATCATTATTATATTGCCCAGGTAGTGTCGGTTTAAATTTATCCCTGTATTTACTTTCTTTGTTTTTTTTTACAAAGTTATGATTTACCTCTCTCAGTGATCTCAAAAACATTCTCAATCTATAAGACATAGTCAACCGTAGTGAAAAGCTTGGGTCCATGCAGCTCTGCATATATTTATTATCAAACACCCAGGTCGGGGGTAGAGAACCATCAGGCTGATTCCTAGACTCTGTGTGTCATGGAAGGAACAAAATCTCATCTCTGACACTTTCCTTAGTTGTAGAACCTGTGTCAATGATTATCGAACTTACAGGGTTAGTGTGGTGGAATAAAGAAGACAATGTATGCCAGTGTGCCTTGTGAGGTGGCACACGAGTGTGAAGTCAACCACATACATGTTATGTGATCTCAGGCAGGATTTGGTCTTCCTGTGTTCCTCACCAGTAGGGAGGGCCCTGAACTGCTGGCCCTTTAAGACCCGCCATTTCTGAAGGGTCTATAATTCTATTACTTCTGGTTCATTCTATGTTTCTTCATGCACAAGCCTTTGGAGTGGAGTGGTATCTTTGGTTAGAACTTCCTTCAAATACATCCCTCTGTTATCAGAATCTTTTTTTTTTTTTTTTTTTTTTTGCCTCTTTATTAAGTCGAGCTTTGCCTACTTTCTCCTCTAAGTGTTTGGTATGTCACCTCTTCACCAGTTTAAGCCTACCACACGAAGGGCTGACCAGCCCGTGGCTGAGTGAGCAACACTGATTTCGAGAACCCGGTGGAAACACTCAGGAACTGGCACCACTGAGATGGGGTGCAAGACCACAGGCCAACTGCACCGATGCTGTATTGACTGGGGATGGAGCTCTGTGGAGGAGGCAGCTCTGTTGCTGCGATTCTGGGTGTCGGCTGCCAGCAGCGCCCCCTCTCTGCTAGGGAAGGGCATGTGCGGCTGAGTGCTGGGTGGAACCATGGCAGACCCCGGCCTGGTATTCCCCCAACTACTAAGGCCAACTTGGAAAACAGGCCTGCACAAAACAGCAGCGCAGGTGCTCAGAACCAGCTGACAGAAGAAGCAAACGGAAGGGAGGCAGGTGATCAAGTAGTTTGCTTGGTTATTTGCATAACCATCAGTTCATTTCCATAGCCATCCGTTCGCTCATTTACTCGATGAACATTAAATATAAAGAGACTTCCGAGGGTGTTCTTTAAATTCATGGAATCCATGGGTTTGTCTTAGCCAAGCACATATTCCTTTTCCTTGGATATTTAGCAAGTAGAAATTTATTTATTTTTTATTTTTTATTTTTATTTATTTATTTGACAGAGAGAGAGAGAGAGAGATCACAAGCAGGCAGAAAGGCAGGCAGAGAGAGAGGGGGAAGCAGGCTCCCCGCTGAGCAGAGAGCCCGATGCGGGGCTCGATCCCAGGACCCTGAGATCATGACCTGAGCCGAGGGCAGAGGCTTTAACCCACTGAGCCCCCCAGGCGCCCCAGCAAGTAGAAATTTAAATAGCTAACTTTTGTTAGCTTAACTCACCATAATTTACCAGAAATGTTGGAGATGGGACTAAGATATACAGACTCCTATCTAATGTGGAAACAGAAAACGGATAGAATTAGAAATAGGAGTCCCCCATAAATGAGAGGTCACATTAAATTTTAAGGAAACTAATAATTGCACAGAACTTTTATTTGCCCATATAATAACTTGTTTGGAGAATGTATGAATACCTCGTGAACTCTAGAGGTTGGCTAGCTAGATTTGTTAAGATAAAATGACCTAATTACCAAAGACTAGTTTATTTTTAAGTTATTATGGTTTTTTGTTTTTCTCACCTTAAGTTACTAAGGTTTAAACTCGTTCTCAAAGGCGTGTTATATTGTCTTTAGGTCCTACAATAGAAATCCTGACTTTATGTTTTGTGGCAATGTCTCCCTCAAAAGTGGCCCAGTCTTTTTTTCTCTCCATTTTACTGACTTGAAAGGAGCACATAAAGCAAATTTTAAATATGTCTCTTTTCACTCCTGCTGTCCTTTGTCCTTCATAGCTACCAAAATTACATGCCGCAGTCGCTCTGATAACCCCGTCCCAAGAGAATTGCGATTGTTGCCCAGATTTGGGTTCCAGTTTGTTTTTACGCACACGTATTTGACGTTATGGCTGTTTCATTCGGCTGCTGTTTGTTTTAGATTTACCAACATGTTAGCCATATCTCATATCCCAGACTTTCTGTCTGGATTGTTTTACTCTCCCTGAAGTAAATCCTTCTGACTTTCTGTTAGTGGATACATTTAATGTTTTGAGACACTTTTAAATAGTAACTCATACAAAATAATATATCTTCACTGTGGATACTTGGAAAATATAGGACGCTCCAAAGAAAAAGCAAAATATCACCTATAATGCTATTACTGGGAGAGAACCATTTAAAAAAATGTAAGTGCATTTTGGGGCACCTGGGTGACACAGCCAGGTCAGTGTCCGACTCTTGGTTTCGGCTCAGGTTGTGATCTCAGGGTCTAGATCGAGTCCTGAGTCAGGGTGCAAGCTGGAGGCAGATTTTGGGAGGTTTTGCAGCCAAACCACTGTACAGGAGAAAATTAACTTTTTCCTCTGCCCTTCCAAATTCTTAGCTGGGACCCCCGAGGCAAGAGAAAAGGATACAAATTTATTTATATAAGTTTTAAGTGACACAGGAGCCTTCACCAAGAAGTAAAGAACCAAAGAAATGTTTAACCCAAGTGTTTCTGTGCTAGGTTTGATGAGAAGTACAAAGTCATGGAAAAATATGATAAGACAAAGAGTTTCGGATAAGTGTAGTTAGCTGGGGGACAGTCGGCAAGGTCTGTTTGGCCAGATTTCTCTCTGTGTCCCTTCCCCTTTGGAGGGAAGAATGCTCCTTTCTTCCCGGTGTAGGCAGGAGGGCACCTCTCCCAAGAGGGTTTCATAACCTGCTACGGGAGGAGGTCAGAACGTCCTTTCTGTACCCGCCGTTTCTCAGATTCCTCTAGCTGAAAATATTCAGTATGGCAAGGTGCCTCGTTTTGGGGTAGCATGTCCTGAAGTCCATCATCATCTTTAGAAACAAGGGGAAAACTGGACCCTCGTCCACTACTGTGGCTCTACAAGGTGCTCTGCTGGTCCTGAGCCCCCAGGGGATCTGCAAGCACAAAGGGTCTACACAAATCAGGAGAACTTTTCCCTGGTTGGCGAGGAGAGTGACAGGCAGGAGACAGGTCAATGTCATAATCTGTAGGGAGAAGATGTTAGACACTTTAGCTCTTTACATAGCAGCCAGCCCTACAGATCAAAGCACAGTAATCCAGACAACCGTTCTGGACTGGTATAGCTGGGGTATCTTCAGATCTTTGTCTGAGTCCTCCTCGAGTGTCCAGTCTCATTGCAGGTATGATACATGAGAGGGAAAATGGATGCAAACTTAGCTTTGTGGGTCAGTGCTGCCCCCGACACAGGGGCTTCATGAGTTCCAAATGAGATTCATAATTCCCGGGAGCAAGAGGCCTGACAAGCCACAGAGAGACCCCTGCAGACGAGGCCACTGTAGTGCTGCTATGACAAGTAGGCATCAGCATGGGACGAGACCAGCTGTAGATAGTGATAACGAGGAGGCGAAAGACCAGTGAGCCTGTGTTCTGACTCCAGGACCACCCCATCTCTTTTCTTGGCTGTGGTTCCTGACAGAACAGCACTTTGGACACAGAGCCATGGGCTAAGGTAGGCACAGAAGCAATGACAGCCAGTGTGTCCCAGCAAGAGTGTGGCCATCTTGGGTTCTGGTCTGGACAGAGGTCGTAAAGGCTATTTTTTACCTGCCTCTTTCATTTTAGCAATATAACCTGACTCTGTCTTATCCTTTAACATTCTTCTGCAAAATGCCTTTTAAAAATAATACAAAAATTGGACATTGGTATGAGGGCTCTCGTAGTAAATATTTTTTATTATGCTGGGTAGTGAGTATGTCTACATTTGTTTATTTTAGTATTATTTATACTTTACTCCTGTGTAGTAAACATGTGTGTGTATTCTTAATGTTTATTAATATAAATTAATATAAAAGTAAATTATATAATTTATATAATTAATTATAAGGGCTAACATTATAGACACTAAGATTTGTCATGGAACCTACCACCCTAACACTGTGTGGTTCACTGTCACACGTTTTCCGCCTCTTCTCAGATGTCATCAGAGAAGCCATCTCTGGTCACCTGCCCAGCAGCCGGCATTCCCCATCGCCCTCACCCTGTAATACTTATCCCATAGCTCTTCCTACATCCATATTCTCATTGTGCAAAAATATGTACAATGAGTACGTACTCATTGATTTGTTTATTGACTGCTTCCTCCACTGTAGGCATCAATGGGGCAAGGAATTTGGACTTTTTTAAATGACCGTATGTCAGTGCAGAGCATTGTGTGGCACGTAGTAGGCCATCGGGAAATATCTAGTAAATGAATGAATGGGTGAATGATCTGCGTCGTCATAAAACGTCACTAGTCCTAGAGTTAGTAACAATTCACATTTGTACGTCTCGGGCGTCACTTACGAAGTTATGAGCTCACGGCAAACCCTCCCGGGTGTACGCGGAGGGGACCGTGCCGGCTCCATTCGCTGCCCTCGCTGGTGGGGGTGGTAAAAGGCTTTCAGACATGTTCACCTCAACACAATGGAAAGATTGTGTCTCTTCAATACCAGCGATTGCGGCAGCCTCGCAGAGCCGAAACGAAGCCTGGATGTGCTCTGGTCTCGCTCCCTTGTTTCCCTTGTTGTAGGAATGAGGGCCGGGTAGAGTCAACATTTACCTAAGAAGATGAAGGAAATCCGTGAACAAATTGGGGCCAAGCTAAGTGCTAACCTCCATATGAGAGATGAGGCAACTAAAGCTTGTTTACTGCCGTCTGATTTCTAGCACGTCACGACAGGCATCGCTCATGATCGTGCAGCGCCCCGGAGGCTGCTCATTGCCGGGGGCACGTCAGCAGCCCCAGGCCCTGGCGTGGCACACAGAGTACCCCTTCCGTCTGCCGGAACATTCTGGCTTGGAGAGCCGAAGCGATATTCCCAAGATAGCAAACAAGAGGTGCAGTTGGGATTTGCATTCAGTTAGCTGAGAATCAGAGCTCTACTCTGTGCTGTTCTCATGCCCCGAACCCATAGTCAGCATCCGACACATTCCCAGGTGCTGAGGGCTTTGTGGAGGATGAAGTCCTCTCTCTTCCTTTACAGCCACACACCGCTCTTTCTCCCTGACAGTGTTAGGTTGGGGGAACCCCCACTAATATTGTGAAGAGCTTTCTGCCCACTCTCAAGGCCACCAGACAAGTTAACATTGTCCCTCAAGGGCTGGTCGTCTTAAGTGACACCATCAGGTGGATATGCACTGTTCTGGATGTTTGCGTCCGCCTCTGAGTATGGCCGAATGTGGAGATGGGGCCTCTAAGGAAGTGATTCAGGTTAAATGAACTCGTAAGAGTGGGGCGCTGATCTGTTAGGATTACTGTCCTTATGAGAAAAGATACAGCTGGGGTTCAGGGCTGCGAGAGCACCCGGCTCTGGGGGTCCCAAACAGACCAGATATGGCCACTCCCTGCCGACAAAATCCAGAGGCAGAGAAACAAGAGTTAGACAGGAAAGGAATTTATTTCAGTGGGTCCAGCCCTGGGAAGACAGCAGACTAATGTCTCAAAGACTGTCTCCAAACTGCCGAAAAGACTTGGAGGGTTATAAAGGAAAAGTGTAGGACAGAGGTAGGTGGGTGGGTGCATGCCGGTAGGCAGTGAAGGTCAAATCCATCATTGTCTTGGTGTCAGTCAGGGGCCTGTCTTGCTGGCTCTGGCTCAGGGCAGTCCTTGTTGCTTGAGGAGTAGTTACTGTTCCTATCAGGGATGCTTTGCCCTCAGGTTCTTCTGCCTAGGCCAAGAAACTAGCTAGAAAGAACCCGGGGCGCCTGGGTGGCTCAGTCAGTTGAGCATCTGACTATTGATTTCCGCTCAGGTCATGATCTTGGGGTCATGAGATCGAGCCCGGCTCTGGGCTCCCAACTCAGTGCAGCGTCTACTTGAGATTATCTCACTCCCTCTCCCTCTGTCCCTCCCAACCCCACCCCTATGAATAAATAATTTATTGGAAAAAGAAAGAAGAATCCAACTAAAAAGTTTCAGGTCACATGAAGGCAGCCCAAGTCCTCTTTCAAAGATAAGAGAGCTCACTTGCTATCTCTGCCCACGTGTATACACTGAAGAAAAGCTGTATAAGGACATGGCCAGAAGGAGGTGGCCATCTATGAGCCAGGAAGGGAGTCCACACCAGAAACCAGATCAGCTGGAACCTTGATCTTGGACTTCTAGCCTCCAGAACTGTGAGAAAATACATTTCCGTCATCCACCGAGTTTGTGGTGGTTTATTATGGCAGCGTGAGCAGACGAATATATGCATCCTTCAGACTGAAGCTTTATTTGGTAGGACAAACTTTGCCTCTTCCTACAGCTGTTGAGCTAAAGCTACAACAGGATGTAAAATGCTTAACTAGATGCTTGCCTCTTTCAAGTCTGCAGCACCCGTATTCAGAATTGAAGGTAACTTAGTTCAGAACAAAAGCATGGTAGCTCTTGTTTTCCTCTGGGGTGACCGGAGGACTGATATTAACGACATTTCCAAGACAAAAGGGGTCTCTTTCAGAAGTCACCAGATTCTACTTTTGGAAGCAGAGATAGCCATTCAGACTCCTGCCTACGTTACAAACAGCTACAACCACAAAACTCCTCCATCACTGGGCACTGTAAAAGATTTCAAAATGCAGCCAGCAAGTCGAGCTGAGTCTTTTCTAAAATTGGGTCTAGAGGCCCTAAGAGAGGAGAGACTTAAGCACATCCTTATGGGAGAAGTTAGGAACCTTTTGCACTTGACAGATGGCCGTCAGCCTGGACTGAACTTCCTCCTCACTGTAGCGGTTGGATCCCCTGCGGTCTTCACTTTCAAAGGAGCCAATTCAGTTTAACAGGCTTCAGTCCCTCATTTGCATAGGGACCCAACCAATCCCGGTGAACCTGATTTCAGTCCTATTTTGTATAGCGGACCTAAATATACATAGGTACATATGTATACACTGTGATCTTTTGACTTACAACTTTGCCCCCTCTCCGTTTTCTTGGGAACAACTAGTCAAGTTTCTACCTGAATCTGTGTCTCCCTAATCACCCAAATGAATGTCTGTTTGCTTCAATTTTCAGTGAATTCTTTCTTGGTTGAAAGCACCCAACCACAGAAAATGGGTGTAATGAGCTAGCTAAATGTAAATGAAGTAGCTGGATGGCAAACCACATGTCTAACATTAGATGAAATGCATACGCTGAAGAATTCTTTGCTGTGATTAAGAACAAAACTGTGAAAAATAATATTTTTTATATATCATTGAATCCCTTTGTAAATTTAAAAAGCAAATTAAAACATCTGTAATGTGTACAGAAAAACATCTAGAGTATATCTGATGTTCATAATAATTGTTCCTGAATACATGGACTCTAACTTGTACTTGCTTCATTTTGCTTGAATGCAGTTTCTGCTTTTTCTTTTTTTCTAAAAAAAGATTTATTTATTTGAGAGAGAGAGTAGGGGGAGGAGCAGAGGGGGAGGAGGAGGGAGAATCCCAAGCAGACTCTCTGTGGATCATGGAACCCGTCAAGGGGCTTCAACCCACAACCCCAAGATCATGACCTGAGCGGAAATCAAGAGTCGGAGGCATCTGAGCCACCCCAGGAGCCCCAGTTTCTGCTTTTTCATGGTGCACATGGTGTACCTGTATAATTGTTGAAAGTTAAATAAAAATATATAAATCCACTTACTTAATCCACCCACCCCCGGCCAACAGGAAAAGCACCCAGCGCTGTGAACATTTTGTTCTGGTAGCACCTTCAGCTGGCTGACCGTGGGCCCCAGGTCATGTTAGTAGCACCTCGCTGGTGGTAGGTACCCCCTTTTCACTCCCCCAGCCGACCCTCCCCAAGTGCTGGCTTGGGCCAGAAATTTCAGGCATTCTGACAGGACTTTGTTCCTGCTCCAGTTTATTTTGCATTCATGAGTTCCCTTCTCGCTGTAGTCAACTGTAGTGTAGCTCTCTGGGGGCCGCAGCCACCTGGCTATGTTTAGTTCCGAGCCTCTGGAATGCGTGCAGGGGGCTGGGAAGGTTTGAGAGGACATTGCTGGGAGTCCTTCCAGGGCCCTGGAGGCACTGACACAGGAGGCGGTTGAAAGACATACGTGTGAAGATGTCAACCCTGCACTGACTAAATAGGGAACGTGGAGAAAACAGGCTTCCAGTGTAGGGAGAATGTAAACACCAGCAGCATTCCACAGGGTGACCAGGTAAGCCGCCGCCGCCGCCCCCGCCCCCCCCCCCCAGGCGGAGCAGCAGCAGGTGGGCCGGGAAAGCCTGTGGTGCAGACTTCTCCCAGAAGGACAGTCCGGCCTCAGGATGAGCTCTAAGATGGGTGTTCACCCCTGGTTTGCTGAACCCTGCTCAAGAAGGCAAATAGGAATGAATAAAGAGGGGAGGGATTTGGGCCGACAGTGTTGTGATAGGCTCCCGAAGACATTTTAGGGACTGTGTTGGGGGTGCTCTTAGGCAAGCAGTCAGAACACTCACGTGGAACAGAGGAGTCTGGCAGGGCAGCGTGGAAAGAGAATGGCATTCGGAGTCCAAGATTTCTGGTTTTTGAATGCTGACTTTCTGATGAAAGGGTTTCCACCCTTCCCGACCTAAGGCTCCCGGATTCTCCGTCTTGCGGCAAATACTTTTCATCAGTTTCTTTCTTATCATTCCAGACAGTTCTGTGTAAACAGTAAGAACCCATTATGAGATTTGCGTTTTTCACTCACCACCACATCATGGAGATTGTTGGACATAAGTACATCTTGTTTCCTTCCTTAAAGAAGCAGTGATGTATTCCACAGTAAGAATTACCAAATTATTTAATCACCTCGTTCAGGTTGTTTGCAGGGCATGTCCTTGTCTACACACCTGCACTTGTGTGATTATGAAACCGAGTTGCAGCACAAGGCATCTGCATGAGCTCAACTAGTAAGAATGAAAATACTCCCACGAATTTTGGAAAAGGCAGATTGTTCTGCGGCCCTGATAACCAGGAGCCGTCGGAAAACATTTTAAACCAATGGATCGACTTTGTGACCGGTTTTTACAAGCCAACCAATCACTGCCAACCCCGCCTTCTGAAAGCCAGCCAATCAGGGACAAGACTCCCATCAGGGCCAATCAGAGCCAAGATTCACCTCAGTATCCGATCAATCAGCAGTCTCACCAAATCACGGGGCCCACACTCGGAGCTACTTACACCCCTGAAAAGCTGCCAACCCCTGAACCCCACGCTTTCCACAACAAACAGCAAAAATGACCCATGTGAACTCGGCAATCTGCCCTATGCAAAGACAATGTGCCTGAGCAGAACTCCCCTTTATTTTACTCTAATCAATAAAATCAGCTTTGTCTTTTTAATTCAGATGCTGAGTGATGGTCTCATCGTCTTTTGTTGCTGCACATACTGTCAAATTACATTGTACATATGTATCTCTAGATATTTACATATTTCTTACATGTAGACTGTATTATAACTATAGGGTAGGTTGTACTTTGAGGTGGATTGAAGGAGTTTCAGAGTAAATTTGTAAATTTTGCTTAGGTTTTGACCTTAAAATCTGGCTTCCTTATGAGCTTTGACTCTATAGTCCATTTTTAGAAGTGGAATTGCTGAGGGATGCCTGGTGGCTCAGTCGGTGACGCAGCAGACTCTTGATTTTGGCTCAGGTCGTGATCTCAGGGTCCCAGGATGGAGTCAGGAGCCCCAAGTCCTGGGGGGCTTTGTGCTCAGCGAGGAGACTGCCTGAGGATTTCTGTTCCTCTGTCCCTCCTGCTCACACATGCCTGCTCTCTTTCTCTCTCTCTCTCTAAAATAAATAAATAAATCTTTACCAAAGAAAGGAAGTGGAATTGCTGAGTAATGACACAGATATTTTGAAATCTGACAGATGCTATCCTCCAGTGATATTTATCAATGTACATAACAATCATCAATGAGCAGACTGTTTCACCAATACAACTTTGAAATCTTTTGTGATTCTACAAAGAAAGATTTTCTTTAGATTTTTTTTTCACATATTCCAATTTGAGCTTGAACATCTTGTTTGTAAAAAATATTTGCATTTCCTTTGTTTTTGGTGAATTGGTGGTTTATAGCTTGTGAACTAAATGATGTTTGAAAATTGAAAAATCGGGGTGCCTGGGCGGCTCAGTGGGTTAAAGCCTCTACCTTCGGCTTAGGTCATGGTCTCAGGGTCCTGGGATCGAGGTCCCCCCCCCCCCCACATTGGGCTCTTTGCTCGGCAGGGAGACTGCTTCCCCTTCTCTCTCTGCCTGCTTGTGATCTTTCTCTCTGTCAAATAAATAAATAAAATCTTTAAAAAAATCGAAAAATCAAATTATCCTTAAGGCTGATTATTCCTCTCAGTTGTAGTAATATGCATAAAAAACTAGGAAAGTAATACTTCATTTGTGTTTATAGTTAGTCTACCAATTAAATGTCATCTCTGACCAATTCATTCCTGATTTTCAGAGAAACAATTTATTACTTGAAGAAAAGACATTTTTTTTTTTAAGATACAAAGGAGGAAAACTCTCCGAGTGTACTAAGGTTGAGTTAGTTCTCTGTCCCCACTTGCGTTAAGCCTACACAAGTTAAAGTGGTTTTCTATTTTTAAAGAGCAAGATTGCAGCTCTTCTAGAGTACAGCCCTTCTTAGCTGGTACCTGGGGAAGATAATTGGCAGGTACCAGTGAAGGTCGATGCAAAGTACTCAGCGTTACCCACTTCGAAAGACCTGAGGAGGCGTGGGCTCAGCAAACCTGTGGGCGGCTGGGCTCACAAGTGACCATTTGGGGCTGTTTCTACCAATGGCCAGCATTTGTGTTCCTTCCTTTCTTGGGAAGGCATATGAAATAACGTATTAGTAGTTCTTAGGATTACTAAGCACTTTTGCATACATTATTCCTATTGCCAGACCTGATGCTTATGCTATGAACTGTTGCTCTTTGGGGAATAGAAATGAATTTCAAATCCGCGCATGTAAATAAGAATTAAGAAGATGGGCGCCTGGGTGGCTCAGTCAGTTAAGTGTCTGCCTTCAGCTCAGGTCATGATCCCAAGGTCCTGGGATCAAGTCCCGTATGAGGCTCCCTGTTCAGCGGGGAGTCTGCTTCTCCACCTGCCCCCCCCCCCGCTCGTGTGCTCCCCCCCCTTTCTCTTTCAAACAAATACATTAAAAACAAACAAACCTGGCCATTACTCTGTGAGGTTAACTTTATTATTATCCCCTTCTGGTAAGGTGGAGGCAGTGAGAGTGAGTTGGAAGGACACATCTGCTGACTTAGAGCCCAGTCTCTTCACCATAATAAACTGGAAACTGTATACATAAATATCCAGAACTCTACCTCTTCAGCCTTTTCTTAATAGCAACATAACTTCCCAAGGATAATAATTAGTGGTGGAAGGAGGAGAGTAGACCCTAAATGCCAAACTGTAGACGATGTGAATTTATTTTGAAAGCTTTCCAAACGAATGCTGTATTTGACAAACAGCAGGAGCACTGCACTGCAGGTTTAGATCTGATGGCAAAGCTTGGGAAGGCTGTCTAAAATGGCCTGCTTTCCATTTATGTGCATATAAAAATTGTTTTAAGATTTATTTTTATTGTCTGCAATTAGTTGGTATATGTTGTCTCCTTGTGCCACTTCTGCCTCGGGAGCTCAGCTGTTTATTTCTCTGTCTCCCTGGAACACACACACTGCATCGCGCCTTGACGAAGAGCTCAGTGATAGAGTGTCTCTGTCCTATTATGCAATTACTATTTTTAACTTGTACAGTAAAACTGTCATCCTAATAATGTCCTCATACCAAAAATTAATTTTGATCCTTGAAAGGTAAAACTTTATGTGCTCCGTGTGTGTTAGTGTTCTAGGCAATCTAATTGAACAGTTTTTCCCCCAGACCATCATTATAAATTTGACAAATCTGGCAGACCTGTAGGAGCTACTGAGCTGCAAATCTACATTGTGCTTGTAAATTTCGAAGAATCTTTGCTTATCGCTGATGTAAATTTTCCATTAAGAAGGAGAACTCGGAAGGAACAGGCAATTCATTTGAAGGAATCAGAGACAAAGTAGATTCTTAAACAAACAAGGGGGACCCAAGAGACCAGTGGCTCAGCCAGTTTTTCCTAGTAAGTAATGGCCCAGCTCTTACACGCGAGCCTTGTCAGTGTTTGCTTTGGTTGCAGCGAGGCACCTCAGAGTCCCCTGCAAACGCTGTGTTAGCTTTGCTAACGGTTCCCGTGTCAGATTCAGACTCTTAATGGTTAAGAATGCCTTCCTTCTCTACGTTTCTCATTTTGATGGCACCGAATATTTTGTCTGTATCCATTTTTAAATTGACGTTCACCGAGTTTTTACGATGGGCCACCTACTGGCTTTCCTTCAGTCGATATTGTCTGAGTGCCTGCTAAAAATCAGGAGCTGGTTTAAGCATTGTGGATTCAATGGTGAGCAAAACCGACGCTAGTGGGGTTTATGACGCTGCGGGAGACAGAGATGTCAATGAAATCATCACACACAAACCCCCTACTTACACAGGTGTAATCTAAGATGAGTGCTCCGAGAGAAGAGAACAAGGTGCCCTCAGAGACTGGGGAGTTCAGGGGTGATTTCCCTGGGCAGTGTTGTTGCTTTCATATGCATTATTCATTCAGTCTTTGATACTGGAGTTACCATCCTCACTTTGCAGATGAGGACTTCAGCGCACTGGAGGAGGTTCAAGTGCTCCTTGTCCTGTACTTCCCAGGCTCACGCAGGAATTACAGAGGGATGAAAGGGACGTGCTGATTGGTTGGTTTACAAGCATGGAGTTAGGGCTCTTTAAGATAATCCTACTCTCCTTCATTTGCCCCTTCTGGAAATTTTGTGTCAACATGTCCCTGACAAGACAAACAAGCTATTATTACAGCTTTGAAAAGATGTGGAAGTAGTTCCAAATATCTGTGGCAAAACCAATGAGTGGCACATACTATTCACTTGTAATTGAATGCTGCAGTTATCCTGCATTATCTCTATGCAATTCATCAGCTTCCTGGATTAGCTGCTGCACATTTTAACATGGGGCTCCACTTTGGCTGCAACTCCTCCCAGGGTGAGAAAGGAGTTGCAGTAAGTGCAGTCCACCAGCAGCAGAGCGGCAGCACCTGAGATCTTGGGAGAACTAGAATTATTATGGACGACGGAGTGTGACCAGCATTGCCCTTCAGAATGTGGACTAGTGCTACTACTAGCCTAAGGGTACATCTGCAACCACATGATATGTACAAATGATGCATGTAGACCACTGAATAAATATCAGCTATTCTTCTGAACATACAGGTAACATGACAACTGATGGGAAGCATTCGTGTGAACTGGTGAAGCAACTTTCTTCTATGTATAGAAGAATTGAAAAGAATATGGGTGTGTTAGCAAAATACGTACTTGTGCATTTTTTTGTATCGTCCCTTTTATTCTTTCTACAACACTAATAAGTCAGATAATCAAGTGTATTCTGGCTTCTGGTGAGTTGCTAAAATAATAAGAAGTGGGTCAGTAAGCTTACTATGTCTGCCCTTGTAATTACTGGTTGAAGATCAAGAAAAGAACCTTGTGAGAAATCATGCATAGATCTCATCCAGACACATTACCCCTCTGGGGAGAACTCCAAGCTGATGATGAGCAAAGTAATTTCTGTGTAACTGACTATTGCAGGAGGTCTGACCCTGGATTTAAATGTGGATTGGCAGATTACTAATAATTATGTTAGTTTTTCAAAAATGCCCCTCCCACCCTCCGATCCTCTTCTCAATCCAGCTTGTTTTCCCTAATCTATTTTTTTTATGTTTGTTTTCGCCTCCATACAAATGGATCTGGAATCTAGCTGTTTATTTGATAGTTTACAAAACATGCCAGTGTGCCTCTGGGCATGAGTACAATATAAATCACAAGCCATAAATAAATGACAGAACAACAAAAACAAAAATAAGTGGAAGCTGCAACTCACATGTCTTGTAAGTAACCAGTCTTTTTTTTTCTCTTATCAGAGGAGAATGGAGTCAGTCCTACATACATCTCTCACACCTATAGATAGTCACACTGGTTTTTTGGGTTTTGTTTTTTTCTCTTTCAATAACAAAAGCTGACTTAATGCCAAGATTAGTTGGCCAATAAGGAAAAAAAAAATGAGATAACTCTTGTAAAATAATTCCAACGGTAGCCTTCAGGTGAGGGAATATGGTTTATTTCAGCTTTTGTTTTTTTAGTTTTACTTTTTCCCATTTCCTTCCGGGAGTGATGATACTGATGACAGCCCCACAGAGTCAGTGCTTGTTCCACAGTGTCATTTCATCTCCACGAGGAGCCCATAGGGTCCTGGTGGCTTACTGTAAAAGCTTCTGTAAATTCAGGGCATCGGAGTAATTTGCCTGGGTTGTTCGTGTAATAAGGAAAGCACCTGGGCCTGGCCCCAAATCTTCTTCCTCCCAGGTGCCTTAGCGTCCTTCTCAGCTTGACTGCCCCTTCTTTGCATTCCCAACCCTGTGGGGCTCCCTTTCACTTCTCGATACTCACTCCCAGTAACCCCGGACATGGTGTTTGTGTGTTTTAAGTAATCTCTCCGCCCAATATGGAGCTTGAACTCACGACCCCGAGATCAAGAGAGTTGCATGCTCCACCGACTGAGCCAGGCACGTGCCCCTGGACAGGGTCTTCTAGAGAAAGTGCTGCTTCCTCCCACAGGGTCAGCAGGGCACAACTGTGCCATGAAGCTAGGGAAGGTTAAGCATGAAGGCTCTTATTTCCTGGCCTTCATGATTGCTGGGAGTTGCCAAAGGTCAGATAGTAATCTATCACCAAAAATTATGTTTAATAATCTCTCAGTTGACAGTTCAATTAGGTCTCCCACAGTTTCATTAAAAATAAAGAATTGGATATTACCCACCTTCTAAACATATTGTAGTCATTTACTTTTTGTGTACCTAGAGCAGTATTTTTAAATTGTCTCTTTATTTAGTGCTCTGGATGTGTTTGTACTCCAAGGCAATTAGCCATAGTAAAATTAGGATAAGGGAAAGATGCCTTTCCTTAATAAAATGAGCACCTCCACTGTGCATACTCCTCAGGAAGATCAATTTTAGGAAAAATACTTGTGGAAGTACATCTGGAAATTCATTTCTTTAAATCCTCCATGTTGGGTCTTCACATACCGTGGCTTGAAGCCCACTGGTGTAGAGAGTAATTGTCGGATCACTCTCTCTTGCTCTCTTCCACCTTCCCTCTCACTCCATATAGTTTGTTTTCCAAGGAAGAAGATAAACATCCTTCTTGTTTTTCCCCATAATGTCCCCTGTCTTTCATAATGAAGTTAGGCCTTCCTGTATTATGCAGGACATTTAGTTCCTCCAGTAATGTGAGGCTAGTAACTGTGCCTGGCATGCTCCCCTGCCCTGTCCCCTCTCTCAGACTACCTCATTCTGCACCTGCAGGAATAGCGGATGTGCTTCACCAAGTCATGGACACACAGGCCGGGCCTAAGCTTTGGAGTGGTATTTTGCATTGTCTGGTAGTTACAGAGGTCTTTTCGCCAAGCACCATCAGAAATGAATTACTGTGGTAAAATATGGCTGATTCCTGTCATTCGTGGTAGTTATGTTCTAGAAAGCTGCTGCTAACACTGAATTAGCAAATACTGAACCATTGCTCCTAGAGGAGATACAGTGTTACGTTCCTACAAGCCCCTGGCTATACTTTTGTCGGTCAGTATATAACCTTGTGTTAGGTGTTTATGTGTCTCAAGACACGTTATTTAATATATATTATTTACTCATTAACATTGAGTTCACAGCTGACAGCACCATAACTCATGCCTAAACAAAGATGATCTAAACCATGTATTTTCTCTGTAAGATACCTCACAGCCATCCTGTGCTTAGGAGCGGTAGACAGCACTGTGCTTGGGGACTATTTTAAACAGCAAAGTCACTAACAAATTGCACATGAAATGTGAAAAATAGGATACTAAATAGACTGCAGAAAGACCACTTGTTTGTAGGGAAAGAGCTGAAACAAGAGGACGAATGTCACTTTGTTCAGTCTCAGCTGGGAATGTGGTCATTGGATAACTCGAACTTTTCATCCCCCAGGACATGTCTGCAAATAATCATAAAGGCATTGCTAATATCAATTTGGGGGTTACAAATAAATTTTGGTGAGTAGGTGAAATCACAAATATGGGAAACTCAAGTAAGAGTTTTGACTCTAAGGGTTTAATGGGCTAGATCACGTGCAGATTATTATATTCTGTTTTAATTACTCATGAGTGACATCAGAAGCTTTGTGACATGTAGAAAGTTATTTCTAAATTGTTTGGCTGAGGCGCAGATTTTTTTGTGGAGCACTGTAACAAGCAGTGTGGCTGCCATATTGCTGAGGATAATATATTTTGAGATCAGGGGAACGGGGCAAGGGGCACTCTGGCCTGAGTTTCTCTGAAGCAATGTCTGGAGCAGGAGGTGGGATCTGCTAACAGGTACAAGGAAGAGCTCACTAGGGCTTGAAGAACACAGTCTAGACTTTAAGCTGTTGAACTGCAGCCCATGAACGGGTTGGGAAGACAGGAGATAGACGAAGGGATATACACTCACCCAGAGATCCTCTGATCTCCAAGTATGCACCCAGTTCTGGACTTCTGTTCTCTCTCTGAACTCAGCACTTGTCCATTGATGACCCTTTGGATGCCGAGCTTGCTGTCACAGGCCCCTGCAGATGAGGTTGGCTAGAGGTCCCTTTCCAGGTGTTATTTGGGGAATGAAAGCTTTGGACAGATTATACTTAGGAAAAACGTAAGTGCTTTTGATGCTGTATGACAGTAGTCAGTCAGGAGGTGGAAATGGTGGTGGGGGGTTCTCAGGGAAACTGTGTACCAGGGGTCCTCCTCTTCCTTCTGAGAGGACTTATTCCTTCTAGAGGATACACAAGAGGAAGAATCTGGATTATGGCTTTGGCTTCCCCAGTTTGATCCTCTGACCTCCATTCAGTCTTTACAAACAGCTGCAAAAACAGCTGCAATGTGGAAGCTGCCGACCAGAGACAGGAACTCAGCAGAGAAGTCTGCCCAATTTGTCTCAATTAATGCTTCGTTGCAGGCTGGAGCTCCTCTGTCTTCTCGGTAACTGTCCTGAATTGGTTAAAAAAAAAAAAAAAAAGTTTCGTGGCCCTGAGAAGAAATTTGGGATAAACCGAAGTTAGAAAGTGGAATGCAGTGTCAGTCAAATAGAGGGTATGAGTGAATCTGCCTCCCATTCAATACAGAAGTCAGAAAAACTGATTCATGGAACTTTCTGCCAGTGCTTGGACCAGGGTAAATCTGCTCAGATATGCATACAGCTACTCAAAGGTGAAACATTCGTGGAAGGGGAAGCCTAGGAATTCTTACCCACCTTCGAGAGGGTGGGAGGATGAGCGGGAAGAAAGTGGGAACCTGTACGTATTTCTGTGCTTACGATTCTAGGGTCTTGAGCTGTATCCATTTGGAATATTAAGAAATTAGTCTACTAGCTTCTAACTTTGGAAAGTGGTAGTAAGGGCTATTGGAGACTTACTCTTGTGTCTGAACTGTTGTGGAGGACTTGTGCTACTTGTCAGCTATAAGTGGGCGAGTCAGTTACTATTTTGTGCCCGTTTCCTGATCAGTAAAAGTGAGGGCAATAACGGTATCTCTTCCCAGGGTGGTGGGGAGGAGCAAGTGAATTAGCGTACGTGATATGCTTAGGACAGCGCTAAGCATGTGGGAAGCACTGTGAGACACCATGGTTAGTCCCCGCTTTGTCCTCCCCGCGACTTCCTTCCTGTTCCTGTAGGTGTCTGCTCATCCCTCATTCAGATGATGCAAATTTGGTAAGGCTACCAGTCTCCTTGGTCCAAGGCACAGCTGGGTAGACCCATCACAGCGAACTAGTCCTTTTCAAATGACCCAAGCTGATTTGGAGAGGAGAAGGAGCCTTGCCTTATGGAAATGTGAATTGGTGGTACCTTCCAGCATATGACTGGACCTTTCTGTAAAATGGAGGCAAGACCATATGGTAACCTTGAGTCCCTAAATCTAGTCATGACCAAAGCTTAGACTTCCCAGCTTTGTAGTGAATCATATTTTGATTTTTTGCTCAAGTTAGCCGAAGTTGAGTTTCTTCCCCTTGCATTAATGTGGAAGAAAGACTAGCATTATGTTTTTTTGTTTGTTTGTTTTACATACCAGAATTCCAGATTTCTTGAGGGTATGGTAGGAATTCTACTAAGGTCAAGATACTGCCCTTTTAGAGGTGCTTTTATTATTATTATTTTTTAAAGCAATCTCTACACCCAACGTGGGGCTCAAACTCACAGCCTGGAGATCAGAGTCACATGCTTTACCAACTAAGCCAGCCAGGTGCCCCTAGAGATGCTTTATGAGTCATTTTTATCCACCCGTTCACTTTTAGTATAAATCAGACATCCCACCCTCCCAGATTTACTTTCCTGTTACCAGCCGACAACATATGAAGGCTGAACAAGGATTTTTGACAGAAGGATAAAGAGGTCCAAGAGCTACTTTGGAGGGTCTTCAGTAGCCCGGAAGGACTTAGTGCCATCAAGGAGTGATGACAAGGGAAAGGACAAGTGGTTGACAAGGGAAAGGACTTGGGAAGGCAGGAGAGCACTTTGAGGAGGCTGGAAGCAGACAGGCAGAAGGATACAGCGAGGGCTGGGGCAAGGCAGAGTGCAGGTCTTCTGCGGTCCTCAAACTAGAAACCCTTTCCAGAGCTCCGACTTATTAAAGGACATCGGATTCCAGGAGGCTCCTGGGGCACAAATCAAAACCGTGAGGCAGTTGGAAGTGAGAACGAGATAAGAAAGAAAAGCATGGTACTGAGTTGATAGAGACAAGAGACAAAGCAGGAGGGGGGAAAACTCCTCTGGAGGGAGTACGGTGAGGAGCCGGAGAGGCCACATCAGGAGGACCGCAGTGGGATGTGGAGTGGGGGTGGGGCCGGGGAGACCCATGAGACCAGGGCTTTCATAAAGCTAGCTGGGTTTGCCAGTCCAGGTGGGAAACTCTGAAGTTACAGGCCCCAGGGGCTCTAGGGAAGCTCATTCTCATGAAGTCAGCCTGCTGGAATCCCAATGGATTTACAATCCTTGCTTCCTTCCTGCCATCCATTCTGCCTGGGGGGTCACAGACCAAGGGCACACAGAAGGTGGCTCAGAAAGTGAAGAAAAGTTCCCTTTATGGCACTTGAGTCTATGACTGTGGGGGGACTCTGGTCAAAAGAAAGACTACTTCCTTTTCTGAATCCCCTGCAACAGAAGACCAACTTCTCTCTGCACAAGACTGATGTGTGGAAAAAAAAAAAAAAAAAAAGACGTGTGATGTGGCTCCCCGGGGTTTGGAGCCCCTATCCTCTGACGCTGGAGCCAACTGGCTAGGTTGGGTAGCTGTTGGAGTCAGGTGTCCGCTTGGGGACAAGAGTCCCTGGCCCTCCTGACCCAGGACTAGGAAGACGGTTCACCATCCAGCAGCGAGCAAGTTTGCAGTTCAAGTGATGGGGGAAGAATGTGGTCATTTGAGCCCGGACAGTTAGTTGCATGAGGGTCTCAGCGCACCCCCACCACCTGTCTGCTGCTGCTGTAGGGACCCTGTCAGTGAAGAAGCCCTCAGCACTTGGGACGGTCGCTCCCACGTGGCCATGAGCACCCCCAGAACTACCTGGATGGGGCTAGGGCCCACCCAGCAGAGAGCCGGGGCCAAGGCCATTTCCAAGCCAACGCCCTCGCCCGCCCGCAGAGCAGTCCCAATGAACAGCAGGTGTCACCCTTCTGCTTCCAAACCCCCGGTGCCTCCAGGTGCCTCGCGAGCTCCCCAAACTTGCGCGGTGGAGCTGCGGCCGGGCGGGTGGCCTCTCGCACCTGCGCGGCGCCTTCGAGGCAGGGGTCACCACTTTCCCGCGTGCTCCCGGGGCAGGGTGGGGGTGCGGGGACTCGGGGCGGCAGGTGCCCGCAGGAGCCAGCGGGCGGGCAGAGGTGGATGCTCAGACTTGCGCGGAGGTGAGGAAGGTGGCTCGTGCTTCCAAGTCCCTCCCTCTTCCCCCGGCAGTTTCTTGGGGCACCGAGCGGCACAGAGGGCTGGGGGCAGAGGCGCTCGCACCATGGCCCGGGTCCCGGCGCGCCTGCAGTTCCGCGTGCAACTGCGCTTCGTGACCGAGGAGCAGCTTTTCGGGGCCGCGCCGCTCTTGGCCCCGACCCCGAAGTCTCTGCGGCTGGAGGTGCACCCGGCGGGGGAGGAGGCGGACGCGACGGTGACTGACGGTGAAGTACCGAGTCCCGCTCGAAAGTTGGGGCCGGAGACGCGCGAGCGCGGTGTGTGCGGGGGTGCGGCTGCATGGCCAGGATGTGTGCAGAGTGCGCGTGTGCTTTCAAGCGCGTGGAAGTGTGGGTTGCGCTGTCTCTGTCGCCCCCGGGAGGTGTGCACCCCGAGGCTCGCCGAGAGGAGGTGCCGGGCAACTTCCCCCGACTCCCGCTGGTCCAAATTGCGTCTCCATTGCCCTACGAGAACTGGGGAGCCGTAGGCAGCCGGGCCCTGAGAACTTGCTCTGGCCAGAACTTAGACGTGTCAGAAGGGAGGTCTGGAGAAGACAGACGCGCTGTGTCCTCGCCGGGCACCTACTCAGGAGCAGGACAGGACAGGGAACCCCGTTTCCTTACTTTCAGGCTTGCTGCGCTCTCGTTCCCTCGCCTGGCGCCAGCCACCCGCCACCCGCCCGCCACACCTGCAGCTTTCTGCGGGCCGAGTTCTGACGCGCGTGGGAAGGGCCCTGCGGCATGCTCACCGGTCTGAGTCGCTATCCAGGCCAGTGTGGTCTCCACTGGGCATTACATTTTGGTTCAAACATGAGAGACTGTGGACTCTGAGAAACAAACTGAAGGTTTTGGAGGGGAGGAGGTGGGGGGGCGGGTTAGCCTGGTGGTGGTAATGGGGGGGGGGCACGTATTGCTTGGAGCAGTGGGCGGGATGCATGAACAATGAATCTTGGAACACTGAAAAAATAAAATTTAAAAGAAAAGGACCTTTACAACGACGTGCGACCCCTGGCTTCCTGGAGCTGTGGGTATGTTGAGGGAGTGCTTCTAATCCATATAGGATCCTGGACTTTTTTGAGAATCCAAGGAAACCTATAAAACTGGCCCCAGAAAATGTGCATTCCGGAGTACCAAACTTTGCATTTAAATAAGAGGGGGTACCAGCTCCTCCTTGCAGCTCATATTAAATACCCCGTTCTAGTAAGTGGAAGGAACAGAGCCCCAGACAGCTGTAAGCCTCCAAAGACTTGAGTTTCTTTCTTCCGACCCTAATTTCTAAGATTCTGAGTATTGTTTAAAGTGCTCTGCGTTGGTTCCAGTGGGAATTTCAAATAACGCAACTACTGACCTGCTCCTCTGTGATAAGAGAATATAAGTTCACTGCTCTATCTTCAAGGCCTTAGAACAGACTTAGGCACACCAATACATGCTTGCTCTGGAATGATAGAACACCTTCGGATGTGTCTTCTCCCTTCACTCACTCTGGGCTGGGATGGGGGAAGTCTGGGTCTTTAAAATAGAAATATTAAATACTATTTGACTAGTGTCTTAGCTGGAGTCTTGGCAAGGGACCAAAAGCCTTACTCAGCAACTCCTAGATTTCTCTTTTGGTTGCAAGAGGGAAAAAGAAGTAGCTTTCATTATTTCTCCTGGGAATTTTAAAACTCAAGGTGCCAGAAAAGAGTTCAGTTTGTCAACAATGGTCATCTGATTTAATCTGTAGCCAAGCACATGGAGAAAAAAAGGCACAGATTGAAATTTACACATTACTTGGTGTCCTCTGAATTTCTTTCCCACAAATATGTGTTAAGAGAAGAAATACCTGAGATTCAGGGTGATCGAAGTTGTAGACTCTCCCGCAAGTTACAAATACCTGACCTATGTGGACGTAATTATCTTACAGAGAGGAATATGCTTTCCCTTAATGCGGTAAATAGAGTCTAGAAGTGACTCTATCCAATCCGTGGTATGGATTAGACCAGGCTAATGGAAATGGAAAAATTAAAGCTAGGGCAGGCAGTCATTATCACCTGATTTTGACAATTCCTTGGGAAAGAATCACTAACCAGAAAGTGGAGAGCTCACTCTCTTCATAGCTTAAATCCTGAAACGCAATTGTTAAATCTTTCTATGGAGAGTTTGAAGCTATTCTGGAGTTGTTTTTTTAGTAGCTCATTTTACTGTGTGACCAGCTAGACCACTGTGAATGATGGGCAGGCAGAGCGAGCTTAAAAACAGATTCTCAGGAACTCTTGGAAGAAAGATTTGGGTGTGTTCAAATATAGTAGCCGACTTTCAAATGGTTAGGATTTCTCCTGGGATAATCTTTTGGATGGGTCCAGAGTCCTTAAGAATGGTTCTAAGCTATATACTTTAGAAATGGTACAGTTTCTTAGCTCACATATGGAATTAGTTATTAAAGAAGTAGGCTCCGGAGTAATTAGGCCTGGATTCAAGTCCTGGTGCTACCTTTCATGAGCTGTGCTGCATTTAGCAAATTATTCATCCTCTGTAAGACTTCGGTTTCTTCCTCTGTAAAATGAGGATGGCAATACATGTTATGCCATTAAATAAAATAATGCATACACCATGTTCCGTGTAATGCCTGGCGTATATTAAGGGCTCAGTAACTGTTCACTGTTGTTATTAATGTTATATTTATATTCTGTCCCCCAAACAACAGTTTTCTCAGGCTGTTCTGAGGGATAGCTGGGTTGTATTTCTGTGAAGATGTTCCAAAGGAAACTTAATTAAGTGGTAGATAATAACCTGGAGAAATAGAATAATCTTTTTTTTTAATTTTTTTATTTTTTTAAAGATTTTATTTATTTATTTGACAGAGAGAGAGAGATCACAAGTAGCAGAGAGGCAGGCAGAGAGACAGAGGGAAGCAGGCTCCCTGCCAAGCAGAGAGCCTGATGCGGGGCTCGATCCCAGGACCCCAAGATCATGACCTGAGCTGAAGGCAGAGGCTTTAACCCACTGAGCCACCCAGGGCGCCCCGAACAATCTTTTAGGTTCCCAATCTCAGTAGCTTGTCATGTAAAAAAGGGAACAGAGCAAGAGAAACCAGTTTATTCCCATTTAAGCCCTCCAAAACTAATGATGATTTTATAAAGGGAATGTACCAGGAGATCCAGCACTCTGGCTTAGGAACTGAGAGGACAGAGAAGACAGTCATTCATTCCTTTTCTTTCTTACATATTTTTTTTGAGTCCCTATCCTACCACAAGCCTGCCTGCGAGCATGCCTGATTCATCCTTTTATCCCTACAGCCTTCCACAATACCCAGTACACACAAGGCATCAATAAAAGTTGAGTGCATCAGTGATTTAAATCAAGAATTTTTAAATGTTGCAAAAATAAAACTTTAAATACTGAGCGCCAAGTGCAGAATCTGAGTTGCCCCCAAATGATTAAGACACTGATTTGACGTAGAGTCTAGAGAGATGTTTTAAAATACAGTATATTTGTAGAAAACTTAGGGTATACTAAGGTCAACAAACCAGGTGCCGAGTGCCACTGGGAAGTTAGCTGCTTGTAGTTCCCAAGAGAGGGGGGGCACACCATGCCATGGTGGTGGACACATGAAGAAGCAATAGGTGGGTCGGAGGGGTGGGGGACAGATAGAGTAAGGGGAATTGTGGGTAAGAGACTTCACTGTGGGTTTTGTGGCAAGGAATGGGGGAGGCAGGGTCAGCAGGCTTAGGTTGACAGGTTTGAATAATTTCAGTGGGCTCTGGGGGACCGGGGCTGTCCCGAGTTGTCTGGCACCTGGCCCTGGGGTTGATTATGGCAGGTGGCTAGTGGCCTGGAGTGTGAGAGCCCAATCTAGGGGATGTTGGGGGTGTGGGCTCTGGATTGGTTGTCTTGTATTTGAAAAGTGTGCTTTCAGTCAGTTGTTTGCTATCTCTAGGAACTGGCTAACCTAGGAGGGGCAGTCTCCCTAGGGTCAGCAAGACCCCAAATGTCAAAGCATCAGAATGCAAAAATAAAAGACATGGTTAATACAAGGGAGACTCAGAACATAAGGGCAGTGGTAAGTATAGTATATAGGGTGGGGGGTGGCTGTCTGCTGTGCTTGGAGGGGTGGCTGCGAGTAGGAAGGGCCTCTGGGTAAGGTCTTGAGTTCAGGTGACGGGGGAAAAATATTATCTTCATACCTCAAGTATGTGAAAGAACTGGAAGATGGAGAGAAAGCAGAAAGCAGGTGGGAGATGGGTCTGCTGCTTCTCCACTCCTTCCTCCAAGGTCAGTGCCATGATGGGGGGCTGGAGGAGAAAGGAATTTAAGAACCGAGACTGTATCGCACAAACGTTAATGGTGGACTGGATCTCCAGGAGAGAGGAGAGAACGTTTCTTTCCTTGCTCAGCTTAGAGCTGTTTTTTAATTAATCTGAAAGAGTTAGGAAAATATATAAATAAGCCACACAGACAATCAAGTATAAAAATGCAGTGATTTTTGTCTCTGAGGTATTTTAAAAGGATGCTAGGTTTTTTGTTCCCTCATCTCATTAGAGGGGGAAAAAAGAGCAGAAGAAAAGTCAGAGAAAGACATCCTTTGTATCACATGGGAGTATTAATCTCCCTTCATTAAATTCTGTGATAACAGACTCAGTAAGTTGAAGCCTATGATCAGAATTTGGAAGTCGTCACCTACAAATGATATAGGCATTCATTTACTTTTCATTCAACAAATATTTATTGAACACATGTGCTGCACTAGTCACTGGGTGAGCAGTACAGAGCTGGATAAAAGCCCACCTGTAGGGAGCTAATCTTTTAATTGGGGGAAGATATTAGCCAATGACATAGCAAGACAATTTCAGAGTGAGATAAAGGTTTTGAAGAAAAGGAACTCAGTGGAAGAAAAAAAAAAATAGAGACAAAGAAAGGGAGGGAGGCCAATTTAGAGAGTGATCAGGGAAGGTCTCTCTGAGGAAGTATTTGATCTGAGGCAGGAAGGATGGAAAGAGCCAGCTAAGCAAAGAACTAGAGGAAGAAGACGACAGGCAGAAGGTCGAAGGTCGAAAGGCCCTGAGGCTGGAAGGAGTTGGTGTGTTTGGGATGGCCGGGGGAACCGGCGCTCACTGAGAGAGACGGGCAGTAATGTGAATTCAAGTTAGTGTTCCAGTTATTCTTAGAGTATAAGAAGCCATCTTTAAACTCACTGACTTAAAAATAACTATTTAAAATGCTTCCAGATTCTGTGGGTGAGGAACCAGGCAGGGCGTGGCTGGGTGATTCTTTTGCTCCCTGTGGCATTGACTGAGGCTAATCACTGGGACTTAGCTGGTGGCCAGCCTGGTCTGGGGGATGCAGGAAGGCTTCATTCACCTGGGCTGATATCGAGGCTGGTATGATGGTTTATTTTTTGTGTCAGTTTGGCTGGGCTGTGTACCCAGATACTTGTTCAAACATTATCTGGATGGTTCCATGAGGGTGTTTTGGATGAGACTAACGTTTAAATTGGTGACTTTGGGTAAAGCAGATTGTCCACACTAAATGTGGGTGGGCCTCATCCAATCAGTTGAAAGCCTTAACAGAAAAACAACTGATCTTCCTCAAGCAAGAAAGAATTCGGTCAGCAGATGGCCTTTGGACTTGAACAGTAACACTGGCTCTTCCCTGGGTACTCTGCTAGCCTGCCCTGCAGATTATAGATTTGCCAGATATATGTACACCCCCCCCCCCCAAGGATACTGTTTCTCTACAGAACCCTGACTGATAACATGAAGATGACTCAAAGATTAGAACCATCAATGGGGAGCCTACCATGGCCTCTCCACATGGCTTGGCTTCCTCCCACATGGCTTCCTCCCAGAGACTCATGGCAAAATGTGAAAAAATGCAGAGTGACTTCTATTAATTTTCCAAAGTAAATTATCAAATAGAAATAATGCAAAGATATTTGGCAAGCGGTTGTAAAGCAAAGCTACCACTTTCATGGAGCTTACATTCCAGAACCATTCGGAAAGCATCAGGACACTTTGTCCATGCTGGGCTTCCTGCAAGACTGTATGAGAAAAATATATTCTGTGATTCTAGTAGATTTCCTGTGTGTATAGTTGTCTTCCGCAGAGTCTGTAACGTCAGCCTCTCTGCTGAGGAGTCATTTCTCAGGGCCTTTTTATGTACTGTTCGTTCTGCTTAAGATGCTTTTCCAAATCCAGATCTCCACTCTGGCCTTTGGTATATTTGGGTCCTACTCATCCTGTAGTTCAAAGTTGGAAGGTCCTGTTTTGAGAAGGGGCTTCTCGTCAGGCTGAGCACCCACTGTGTCTACCACCATATTTCTCAGCCCTTTGCTTTCATGGCAATTACCACAACTTGTAATGAGAAATAAAAGAATTTGATGATTTACCTTTGGTTAAAATTGAAGTCGGAATCTCAGGCCACAAGTTGCAAGAATATTTAATGAGAAACCTTTGAGAAATAGGGAAGAGGTTGACCCAAATGCTTCTGAGAGTGTAAGAAGGTTGAAGTGTATTTTCCAATTAGGCACCATAAAGGCATCAAGAATGGTGAGCACTAGCTAGGTGAGGAGGAAGGACTCTCTCGGTCCGAACTCTGCATATTCTGACTCTTGTCATCATGAAATTGAGTTCCTGGCCAGTGTCTTTACTACGAAGGGCAAAAAGATCTCCAGTCGTATTTTGTTTTTAAGTATAGAAAGCTTATGGTGATCTCCTGGGAAATATAAGTCAACTTTGAGGCTATTTCAACTGCTGAAAAGCTTGTTTAACATGTTTGTTATGGGAAATTGTATTTACTTACTATATGTGTATTTTAGAAAATTGCATTCTTTAGCATATTTGTTGTAGAAAATTGAGCTTATTCGCCCTGTTGTGTTGTACACTGCAGCACTGTGATGAATAGCTTGCTAACTTTCTTCAGTAACTCACCCTGTATCAGTGACAGGAATTCATTTCGTTTATTGATTCATGCAGTTCATATTTATTGCATACCCACCATGAGCCAGACACTGTTCAAGGCACTGGGGAAATGGCAGCATATGGTAGTTATCTATTGCCAAGTAACAAGTAGCTACAGACTTAGTGGCTTAAAAACGATACACAGTGATTACCTCCTGGTTTCTGTGGTTAGGAGTCTAAGCATGGCTTCTGTGTGTCCTTTGCTCAGAGTGTCTCAGAACCTGCACTCAATGGCTACTACTGAGATTTCATATAAAAATTTGACTAGGGTGGGATCATTTGTGTGGTTCTTGGCTGAACAGTGTTCATGAAGTGCTATTCACTAAGGGCCTCTGCTTCTTGCCGTCCATTTTCTGGAAACCACCTCCAGTTCCTTGGTATATGGGCCTGCCCAACATGGCAACTTGTCTTCAAAGCCAGCAAGAGAGGGAGGGGTCTGATAGCAAGACGAAAGTCTCAATCACATATAACGTAATCATGGAAGTGACGTCCCTGACCTTCGTCAGAGTCTGTTGGTTGGTCCCTGGGCCAGTCCATATTTGAGGGGAGGGGATTACTCATGGCGTGAATACCTGGAGGCAGGGATCACCGAGGGCCTTCTTGGAGTCTGCCTGCCATAAGGAGTGGGCAAAAAGTCACCACATTCACAGAGCATACATTCTAGTGCCATTTGGAAAGGATCAAGGTCTTTGTGCTAGACTTCCGACAGGCCTGTTTGAGAAAAAGATATTTGGGGTTCTAACATGAATTGCTGAACACCATGGAAAGAATCCTTTTCTTTAAATTAGTTACAGGTATAGTCCTGCCCTGAATCTCTCAGGGAGTTTGCAGCTAAATTGCAGAACCAGAGCAGGTCGCTGAAAGTACACAAAATCTCCGAGCAGAGCTATACTTTCGATGGAACAAAAAATCAGCTCCAACGGGCTCCTGGCTTCCTGGTCCTTTGTTCTACTTCAGAGAGCCGGATGGAGGAGGTCCCGCTTTAGGATTAAGACCAATCCTGTCCTGGTAACTTGTGTTTAGTTTTTAGTCAGCATGACTTCATCATGACTTCATTTCTTTGTGTGGCGGGCTCAGCTAGCTTTTCTTCTTTGTGGGGAAGAGATGTATTGAAGATAAGTTTGTGTTTAGGTTCAGACTCTGAAGCCTGTTCAAATCACTCTCAGTGGAGACGGCGCCATTGTTTCAAATACTAGAAATTACAGTGACGTTTTATAGAATGAAACAAAGGAGTCAGTATGATATGGGAAAGGAGAAGGAGATAAGGAAGGAAGGAAAGAAGGAAGGAAGAAAGGGAGGGAAGAAAAAAGGAAGCCAAGAGGTATCACTGTATTTATTGCACCTTAGGGGATAAGCAAGTGGTATACTCCATGGATACCGCTGAGTTCCGGAGCCGCCATGTTTTATGACTTGAGGTCATAGTCTAAAACACGTTTCACAAACCTTGACGTTTACACAGTCATGGCTTTAGAATTTATGTTTTAAAAAACATGGAGCTAGATTCTGGACAGGCTTGAGAGAACAGCTCTGCCTTGGAACTTGAGTATCAGAAAATCAAAGATTAATGAAAATCCATCAATCAGAACAGGGAAGAAGAAAGTGGGTCTGAATCCTGCGCTTGGCCCTTAGCCTAACCAAGTGCAGCTAATGATGGCACAGATCCCAAGGTGAGCAGTGCAGGTGAACGTGAGATGCAACGCTTGGAAAACGCGCAGGTTCCGGAAGTAGCCTATGGTATTCAGAGAGAACAGACCCTGCGTGCACACCCAGCTGTCGAGGTTGGAATCCGAGCCCTCAGAGCGCCTCCCTGTGCTTGGAAAACAGAAGGTCTGTGTCATTGCTTTGTGGATTTCCTTTGGATGAAGCTTATTTTTTCCTTAAAGGGAGACTTTTTTCTGATTTCATGTTTTTTCTTCCTCAGAGAAGGTTTTTTTTTTTTAAATCCCATTTCTACAGATGACAAACGCTTCAGGGTGTGAATGCTGTTTCCTTAGATTTTTAGGAATATCAGATCAGAAGGGCAGAGAACATGTCAGCTATAGGCAATGAGTATTAATTTTCTAATCTGCAGAATAAGAACAGCACTAGAAGAGCCTGTGGTTCAGAGATGTGGAATAAATGAACAGGCTCAGCCCGAGGCTCGCACATGAGAGAGCCAGCCCGGAGCTCAGCCCCGCTGGCCGCTTCAGCTCTCTCCTGGTCTCCTTGGAGAATATTTAGAATGTGCTTTCTTTACCAACTTAAATGATTCTTCTCCCTTGACTCACAGGAATAGTTGTGATTTTTCTGTCCCTCTCTCTTTTTTTCATTAAGCATTTGATTGCTTGGTATTCCAATTAGACTGGGAATACATGATCTGGTGGCGAAGCAGCTCACAAATACCACTTTATTTGCATTTCCCCATATTCCAATGTGGCCCTTCCCTTTCAGCTTCTCGAGGTCAGGGCCGTGTCGTAATCATTTCTGTGTTTCTGGGAAGATGTGCAGTAGGGCCCGATTCTAGTGGGTATAGTTATGTAGCTTCCGGGGGCAGCGAGGGTGGGGGAAGCGTAAATTTTCCTTGGAAAATATGGACCTAGAATCCACATCAGCTTTATTCTGCCATAATAACCATGAGCTAAGTTTTCTGTAACCTTTCTAATAATCAACCAAGATTCTCTTTGCTCTTATTGGTTAATTTTGTTCCTCTTGGAGCAAATCCTTCCTAATCAGAACGTGTGCTGAACTTTAATAATCCGACAAATGAGGGGGAGCAGTTGAGCTGATTTGCAACGTCCACCTCAGCAAAGCATCATTGAGTGTTTTGGGAATCATCTTCAGGTTCCCTACTCTTTTTTCCCTGATTCTTTTTTAAATGTGTTGTTATGCTTTTAATTAGCTTAGTTCACATGGGGCCAAACATATTTGCAATGTGTAGATAACAGCCACCTTTCAAAAGGTCCTGGAATTGCTAACAAATCAAGTTCCCCAGAAAGCTAGAGAAGACACTTTTCTCCATGGAGCTTAGAGCTCAGGAAATAGGGACTTCACATCATTTGAAGCAGAATGGCTGCCTTTATGTAAACTTCTTCCAAAGCAGTATATTCTGTCATTGGCAAGTAGCAAGATTATGAAATGTCATAGTCATTTTCATTATTTCTGATAGTTCATTCATTTATAATTATAATTACCTCTCTTTGCCTGCACCCCTATTAGACCTAACCAGTAAACAAGAATAACCAGATTTTCTGTATAATTCTTACTCTTGATAATTTTACCTACTAGACACATGGACCGTTGTCAGCAGTGGGTGGTCTCAGAGTCCCACGACTTGTGAAAAGCACATGTTAGCCCTTACCTTTCCTGATGTGGTCCTCCTGATTGTACCCATGGAGCCCACCAGCTCTTAAGTTCATAGAATGAAATCTCTATTATAGATACCCAAAACCCCAATATTAACAGAATGAGAGGAAGCAGACATGTAACAACAGGGGCACCAAAGCACAAGAGGTAAACAGTGCCAGAAAGAACCGTAAACTCATGTCCATCTTTTTATGGTAGCCCCAAAGGGTAATTACCAAATATCATCACGTTTCCTATGCAGCAAACGCCTCTTACTGGGTATTTGCGTACCATGTAACTGCTCCTCAACATTCTGCTTTCCTTTTAGTCTCATATTTTTCACTTTCAGCTAGTTAGCTACAGTGGTGGGGGTGTCTGTTATTTTGTACAGACCCTCAAATACACATAAGTCTTTTGTGCCATCTTCCTACGTCATTGCAGGCATAATAACACACACCAACAGTTTACTAGAGAATTAGTACACCTGTTTTGCGGTATGTATTTCTGCAGGAGTGGAAAACTAAGACTCTCATAGCTGTCATTAGAAGTCTTTTATATGGTGGGACAATATTATGAAACATGAATTTCCTGGCTAGTGGAGCTAATGGTCATGGCATAAATCCTAATCTCCCAGCATCCCTTCCCCCAAAACAGAAATAACAAGGAGGAGGACTAAAACTCATGCTCTCAGCATCACAAGAAGATAAAATACTGTCCAAACTTCAAAATGCATGCAACTAAAAAAATAAACACAGAATCCTGTGAGTTCTCTCTCACTGTCCTGCTGTAAGCCCTCGTGAATTACAAGGGCAGTTCCTGATTACTTTTGTAGGCTTGAGAGGGAAGAACTAGCAGCAGACCCTTTATTGATATAAAGTCATCACTGTAAAATCCACCATAAGAGTGAAAAAAAAAATGGGGCACAAAAAACTGATCTTGTAGATCAGGAAACTGACAATAGGGAAGAAACTTACCATTGCAAATAAAAGAGGCAGTTTTGGAAAGGTGACATTTCAGGAGAAAAGAAGGAGTTTAAAATGGAGAGGCACCTTTTGAAAACCACAGGTAAAGGAAGGGTAAAGGAAAGCATATTTGTGATCCTACAAGGCAAAAGAAAAAAGCAAAGAACAAACATCCCACCTAGAAAAGCCATCTAGTAAATCTACCACATGTTACTGTCAATAGAAAAATGCACTCTTGAACTAGGTATCTCTTAAAACGCTCCAAACCACCTCTATCCAGAAATGCAGAGGCACAACTAGCCTTCATTTATATATACCTACCATGAAAATACAGCAGTAAATAAGAATTAAATTAATTCACTGTATGACAATTCCACCCACTAAATGAAAT
The DNA here is from genome assembly GCA_028534135.1 of Potos flavus. Lineage (NCBI taxonomy): Eukaryota > Metazoa > Chordata > Mammalia > Carnivora > Procyonidae > Potos > Potos flavus. The sequence continues at coordinate 74,192,771 of CM052892.1, read as the reverse complement.
AGAATAAAATATTCTCAAATAAGCATTTGGGGATTTGAAAAACAAACCATTTCAAGACAGAAATTTAAAATCTAAGAACATAAATGGACACAAAATAAAAAATACCAAAATAAGGGTTGATTAAATTCAGGAAAAACATTGAATAGTCTAAATTATATAAGAAATGAGGACTAATTTAAAAATTCCCTAAGAAATAAGAGACTCAAATGAAAACTTAGTAAGAGCATTGAAGAAAATTAGGAATATATGAAGAGAATAAAAACAAGATTAAAAAAGAAAAAAGAGTAAGAAAGTGTTTGAAATGAAATGTAGACAAAGATGATCCAATTAGGTACAATTGGAGTCCCTGGAAAAAAGTTACAAAAAGCAATGGAACAGAATTAATATTTAAAACTGTAACTTAAAAAAAAACAACAACCCTTATTTCTTGTAAATAAAAAGTTAGAATCTAAATATTGAAAGGGCTTACTAGGTACCAGGAACTATTGGACCATAACAACTAACTCTGAGACCTATCTGAATAACATTATTAAATTTTGTAAAGGTGTCTTTTAAAGTCTTTGGAGTTACATGGCAAAAAGATAAAATATCTTACAAAGGCAAAAGTGCTAGGCTGGCTTTAGATGTTCAAAAACATGTTTGTTGTTCAAAAACAACATACAAATGACATCATCAGTAGAACAGCATCGTGGTGTATTTTTAAAGATTTATTGATTTGTTTGAAAGAAGGAGAGACAGTGTGAGCGAGTAGGGGGAGGGCAGAGGGAAGCATCTCAAGCAGACTGTCAGCTGAGCATGGAGCCTGAGGCTGAGCTCTAGCTCACCATCCTGAAATCATGACCTGAGTTGAAATCATAAGTCAGATAGATGTTCAACCAACTGAGCTACCCAGGCTTCCCACATTGTTGTGTTTTTGTTTTTGTTTTAAATGCAGGCGCTCAGGAATTTGTATTCAGGAACCTCCTTGAGAATCTATTGGAATCCCACTAAGATATAAGTGGATGAGCTTCAGCAGAAGGACTGATGATGAGAATTTGATGTATTTAATTGTACATCTAACATTAAATAAAAAATGGGCATAAGGATAGAAAAAGGTATATGATATATGTTAACATAGTGATTAAAGAAAGATTCCAGCCTTAAACACTTCTATCAATGAAAGGGAAGGAATGAAAGTTAACAAATTAAATTCAAACTCAAGAAGCTAGAAAATGTTAGAAAAATAAAAAAGGACAAGGAGAGAAATAATAAACATAGATTTAATTAATAAGTCAAAATCATGGTTTTTGAAAAAAATTAGCAAAGTATACAAATTACTAAGCTAGTAAGAAAGCATAAATATTCAAAATAAGAATTGGCAAGGAGGAAATAATCATTAAAAGAGAAGAATTAAAAAAAAATTAGAGATTCTTTTGACAGTATCCATGCAAATAAATTTGAAAACCTGTACAGAATGGGAAATTTCCTAAAGAAACTGACTCTCTTATAAATAGAAGCTTACATATACCTATTTTCATCAAAGAAATAGAGACCATTATAAGGTAGTTCTTCCATAAGGAAGCACCAAACCCCAGTGGTTTCACAAGGGAGTCCCACCAAACCTTCACAGACCAGATAGACCCAGTGCTTTATAACATATTCTAGAGTATTGAAATTATTTTTAAAAGTAAAGCTAGTGACAATGTAATTAGAAAATTATTGCCAGTATCACTTATGAATATTGATGCAAAAGTACTTAATATAACCTTGGCCAACAGAATCCAACATCACAATAAAAAACTGATAAACCATGATTAAATGACGTTTAATCCAGGAATGCAAGCTTGGTTCACTATTAGGAACTCCAGTAAAGTAATACACTATTTTAACAGATCAAAGGAGGCAAAAAAGATCACAAGAATATCTCCAGAGATGGTAAAGAAATCTTTGGACAAAATCTGATTTAATTAAAAATATTTAACTCACTCTTAAAGCTACATCTTAATGGGAAAACACTAGAGGCATTTCCACTAAGATTAAGAACAAGGAAAATATGCCTATTGTCTCCACTACTACTCAGTCCTGTCCTGGAAGTAATAGCCAAGGCAGTTAAAGAATAAGGATTAGAAAAGAAGTAAAAGTATTTGGGTTTGCAGGTAATATGATGATGTACTTGGGAAACCCTAGAGAAACAATGGTAAACTTTCCCTCAAAATAAAAAGAATTCAGTAAAGTAGCAAAATAGAAAATTAACATAAAGAAACTGAAATTGCTAGCCTTCAGATACAGAAACAATAACCAATTCATAGACATAATGTTGGAAAAACCCCATTTAAATAGCAAAAGGGATGAGTGTACTTCTTAATCCCATTACCTATTTTACCCGTCCTCCCACCCACTTCCCCTCCGGTACCTATGTTAACTATACTGGAATTAAAATAAAAAACTTAATAAATATTTTTAAAAATAGCAGCAAAGGAGATTAAATTCTGAAAATTACTTTAACACTAAATTTGCAAGAACTCTCCTGAAAGACACAAAAGTATGTGAATAAGTTAGACTCCCTCCCCTGTTGGAAAGGATGACTCACCTCATAAAGATGTTAGTTCTCCTTAAGTTAATTTATAGATTTAACACAATCCCAGTAAAATACCAGCAAGATTTGTGTTTAAATGGAATGGGATGAGTTGGTAGTAGAGTTTATGTGGAACAATAAATAGCCAGGAAAACACTAAAAAAGAAAAGCTATGCAGGAAAAGTAGCCCTACCATGCATTAAAACACACCTCAAAGCCTCTACAATGAAAACATGAAGAGAAAGGTCGATGGAATAGCATAAAAAGTCCAGAAACAGACCCAAGAATATCTGGAAATATAGACAAGTCATTTTAAATCATCAGAGCAAAGATGGACTTTTCAATGTGTTATTCTGGGGCAACATGTTAGCCATTTGGAAAAAGATAAAATGAGGTCCATACCTCACATTATATATAAGCATAAATTCCAGATGGATCAGAAATCTAAATATAAATAAAATTCGTGTAAGTATCAGAAGAAAACATACATGATTCTTCTCTTATCTGTATGAAGGAAGGCTTTTTAACTGAATTCAAAATATTGTATAATAAAATAAATGGTTAATCAAATTTGCTACAGAAATACACAAAAGCTTGCATTCAAAACCTAAATGACAAAGTGAAAGTTTGTGCAACAGATATCACAAAGTATTAATATCCAGCATAAGTGAAAAAGGAAGAATGGAAAAGAGTATCTATAATGCACCATGTTTTGCATAAGAAAGGAGAAATTTACTATGTGCACCTGAAATTCATGCCAACAAGAAGGAAAAAAAGGATGCATGAAAGACTAATAATATTGGTTGCCTGAAGGGGGTAGATGGGAATCGAGTACAAAAGGTGGAAGTAATTGGAGAGAGAGGGTTGGCACTTCTTAGAATACCTGTTTTTGGATAGCTCTCACTTACTGAACTATGTTAATGTTTTATAGACTCAGGATAAATAAAATTTAAAAAAATCAACATGTGGGAGGAGAACTTTAAGCTGAACACAGGCAGAGAAATAAACTGAACAGTATTTCAAACAAGACTCTGTGAGAGAGAAATTGAGAAAACAAAAATTCGCTAATGTTTGAGCATTGTAAGCTTGAAAAGTACTTTACCTTACTCTCATCTTGATCACCCTTCTTGTTAGAAAGTTGTTTGTACTAAAGGAGAAAAATGCAGTGGTTTCAGGAGAAAAAACAAACAAACCTATGTACCAAGAGTGTGGGGTTCTGTGATAAAATGGTAGATGAGGGGTGAAATGGCATTCTAAACTTAGACCCAGGCAAGTTTGGCTGATTCACACATTCTGAGCTTGTGGCATAGCTAGCTGATCGATGCAATATCTCAGATTATCGCCCTTTGTTATTTATGCTTTTAATTCTGGTTTAAAGACAGCAGTAAATAGCTAAAATAATAACCATAACAACATTGGATAAACATAGAGCATTTAAGAGATTTAAAGTTCCATTCTGAGCTCTGCCTTAAGGAGAGAGCTTCATATATCATTTCTTTGGATGAGATCAGAGTATTTGCAAATAAAAATGAATACAAAGTGTGTGAAAATAGATTAAATTTAATGTGCTTTGTTTTATGTTGCTATAATATGATTTTCATAAGTTAAAAAATCATCAGTGGAATCTGGAAAAATATTAAAATCTTTTTTTTATCAGGCCTGTGGGAGACTTAGAAGTAAATAACAGTCTATAGGAACAATGATCAAGCAGGCATGTGCAGAAAAAGAATATCTTTATGATTTAGTCTTAAAATACAAATGTTTATTCTCATTAAACATCAACTAATAAAAATCACCCTGAATAAGGATATTAAGATATTGTGGACAACAATAATTTTCTATTAGGTAATAACCCAGTTTCTTAAAAATTATGTTAGTTGTTCTCTTATTAAAAAAAAAACAAAAACCTGCCCTATTCATGGATTATATAAGTCAAAATGTAGTGGGTTAAGTAGTGATGTCCCTGTCCTAATTCCAAGACCGTATGAATATTACCTTATGTGGTGAAAGTGTTACCTTGTGTGACAAAAGATGTGATTAAGTTAAGGGTTTTGGGAGGAGAAGCTTTTCATGGATTTTCTGGGTAGGACCTAAATCTAATGACAAATGTCCTTATAAGAAAGAGGCAGAGGGAGATTCCACAAAGAGGAGGCATTGTGACCACCGGCCCAGACACTGCTGTCCTTGGCCGTCTTGTAGTAGGGGAGTCTGTGCCCCATAATCTCAGTCAAATTGTATTACTTTGAGACTGAACTCAACATCACTCTGGACCTTGGAGTTAAATATAGATCACCTAATGACCATTGCTAACCACACAGAATTTGAAATCTAAGAAACATTTGCTCAGACAAGGATATATCATAGTAACAATGATACGTTTTCTTGATATAGGTGCTTTTGAAAAACTCAAGTGTGGGAAAAAGAAAACCTAAATATTTTATAGTATGAAAGGGTCAGCTGAATAGTTTGAGACTGTAGGAGCTGAATCCATCCTTATTTTTAGATAAGACAACATGGCATATTGGAAAGATTGCAGATTGAGAATCAGCTTATTCAGTTTCATTACATTTTTCAGATTCTTACCCAGAAATTTTTGAAGTATCAATTGTTGCATTAATGGTTATAATCGGTTGGCAGGGTATCTCTTTTTCCAAGGAAAATAAGCTCTTCAGAAGGAAGTGGATATATTCTGAGTATCAAGAAGATAGGCATTCATAGGAACATATTAATCCATGAAAATTTTGGACTAAGAAATAGGAGAGCTGGGATGATGTCAACATGGCGGTGTGTAGTAGAATTCCTGACCTACTGGAAGGCCTGGATGGATGCTACAGGCCTGACAGTGATCACTACTTAGGCATAGGTGAGGTATAGGAATGGTGGGAGATTTCACTTAGCCACTGGTGAGTGGATATCCACTGAATTATCTGCTATGTGGTACAGATACTGTACTGAATAAATGTTGGAGTTTTTTTGGTTGACAGTTTCTTCTTAGAGGAAGCAATATAATTGGTCCATCCTACACATCAGGGAAAAATTATTTAGAGATGTGAAAATGATGGGAACTAGGATAAAAGTGGCCCCATTATATCAGGGAGAATTCTGGACATTTGGAGATATGTAATCTAGACTTTAGGAAATGTATATAACTTTGTTCAGGACTCAGAATGTGAAGATTGCTCACTATGATTGAGGTATTATTAAAATTGAAATTCTCATAAGAATAATTGTGCATAATTCCAATGAGGAGCAAAGAGATGACACTGTGAGGAGACTTGATGATTTTATGAGGAATGGAGAACAGATTTTAATGGCCCATGAATAAAAAGTATAAAGTAAAGATATATAACTGGCGATAAATAATTGTATAATACACAGAACAGTAAGAAATTAATCAGAAAACCTACAATTTAGCAAAGTATGAGACTGGTTGAAAGAAAAGTAAAACTAAAAGCATTCTTAAATGCTTTGCTGATGTGCACCACCCTCTTGGGGTAGATGATGCAATATTAATTGGTAACAGAAAGCAGACTCTATTTTGCCCCTCTATTCTTTAATAAGGTGGACCAAAATTCCAATTTAGGTGGGAGGACGGAAAAAGTTAAACTCTCAGAGGTTCTGAACTTGGGATCCATAGACTCCCAAGCAAACCATGGGTAGAATTCAGACAGTCTATGAACTAGAATGGGGGAAAATACATCTTTATTTTCACTGACTTCTAGCTTAAATTTAATAGTTCCTTCAGTTTTGAACATAGACAACAGGCCACAGTAATCTCAGCATTACACTTTATCACCAATAAAATCAGAGATATTTTCATTTCATATTACAATACTTGCAACAGCCTCAAAATAACATTTATGCACATCACTGCTTTAAAATTACAATGGTTATTAGAACTACAGCTAGATCTTGTTATTTAATTTCTTCATAAATAAAGCATACATATTTTGAAAACTACATTTCAAAATCAGTTTTCTTAGTAATCTTATACATTTTATGCATTTACAATTATTGTTCTAAGAAAGGACCTACAGACTTCATCAGACTGCCAAAGGGATTTCTGGAAGGAAAATTTAAGAACCCCTGACTTAGCTCCTCCGAGTGTGTCTCCCAGCTTGAATATCCCATGTACTGGGAGAACGGGGAGAATCCTGAACTGAACTTCTTTGTCTTCAGGGAAACTGGAGAGTCACTGAGGTAACCCATGATTAGAAATGGGTAAATGGCATAGTTTAATCTAGATCAGTTACCTTGGCCTTAATATTCAGTAGACTCTTTCTTATATTAGGCCCTTAAAAGGATAGATTAGGAAGATAGGGAATCGTCATTCCCATAGGACTGCACATAGTATTCCTGCGATCTTTTTGGAACCTGGATCAAAGCTCGCCAGCAATCTCTGTGGTCAAGAACACAACGTCACACTGTGGCCCCATATTTCACCTTGAGGTCAGTTAAAAATCGACCAGAACTTGCTATGCCCACCTTTAGCAACCCTGCCTGGTGAAGCCTTTGTGGCCATTCAACCTCTTCCTGAAGGACCGTGGCACCTGTTCACAGTTTCCCTCTCCAGTTCATCTCCTTTCGTGATCCTTGGTAGTTTTGCGGTCTGTGGGTAATCTCTGTGACCTCAAGCTGTAATTTCATCTTGACCATGCACCACCTTGGCCACACTCCAGAATTTGTTATCTACCAGAAATGTTCCATCTCTGAGATCTCAAATGTCAGTATCCGTGGCCTCCTTCCAACATGTTGGCCTGTCTGTTAAGCAAATGTTTAAAAACGATAACTGAATTAATAACCATCATTTAAGAATAGAGATATTTCATGCAAAAAGCTAGAATTTTTCAGCTTCTTTTCATAAATTGGTGGATTTACAACATTGACCCAGAAATCCTATGTGGGTAGGGTCGAATAGTGTTGCCACATTTTCATTATAGTTCTTTATTCAAGAACTTAGGCCATTTGGTTCTTTCTCTTCCCATTTTATATATCCACTCATTGCTTTGCTTCTTTTCTATCTTATGGGATCCAAAGGCTCATTATTCTGAAAACTTCTCTTTATCACCACTCTCAACTCCACTTAACATCATTAGCATAAAGTAGAAATTGGGAGGGCACCTGGGTGGCTCAGTGGGTTAAAGCCTCTGCCTTCGGCTCAGGTCATGATCTCAGGGTCCTGGGATCGAGCCCCGCATCGGGCTCTCTGCTCAGCAGGGAGCCCGCTTCTCCCTCCCTCTCTGCCTGCCTCTCTGCCTGCCTCTCTGCCTACTTGTGATCTCTCTCTGTCAAATAAATAAAGAAAAAAGAAAAAAAAAGTAGAAATTGGGAACAAAAAAAATTTAAAACAGACTCCTTTCCCTGGAAATTTAAAAATAAAACAGTTAAGGTAGTAAACATCTCTTGACATCTCATAGTCCATGGGATATAGCTAAAACAGTGGCCATAGGCAATTTATGACATTGAAGTACATCAATAAAAAATGAAAAGTACCCAACTCAAAAGTTATCAAAATATCATTCAAACAAACCAAAAGAAAGTAAAAGGAATTAAAATTAAAAGTAGAAATTCATGAAGTAGAAAGCAAAAAACTGAATAAACTTTAACAGTCTTGTTCTTTGAGAAAATCAACAAGGGGAACCACGAACTAACCTAATCTGAAGAAAAAGGAGAAAGCACAAATACACAAAGCTAGAATTGACAAAGAGAAGTAGATATTAGAAAAGAGGAAATTATAAAACATCATGAAACTACTTTGTGAAAAAAATGGGAAGAGTAAATGAGATGAATATGTTTTTTAAAATGCAGCTTACAGAACTGATGCTATAAGAAGCAGAAGCTCTGAACAGAACAATTATCGTAAAAGAAAATTGAAGAAATATTTAAAGACCTCCCCTAGTAAAAGCACCAGGCCCAGATGGTGTCACAGGGGAAGCCTATCAAACTTCTTAAAGGTCAATTACACTAAGAATACTTAAGCTGTTCTAGAACAGAATAAGGGACATCTTTCAGATTTGTTTTATGAAACATTTATTATTGATCTCAAAATGAAGAGAGATTGCGTGAAAATGTATTGGTTCTAAAAATATGTAACTAATCTCATTTAGGACTACCGATGCAAAAATCTTAAGTAAAAGTTAGTAGAGGATGCCCAGAGAATATTCTTTAAATAATAAAGTGTCATTCTAAAAAGAGTAGAAAATTCATTAATTTATTATTTTAATAGGGCTAAGGAGGGGAAAAATGTGACTTCCACAGATGCAGGGAAGACACGTGACTTCTCTAGGTAGCCCTGCTGCCCCATCACACCTGTGGGGCTCTGTACCCCCTGCTGTCAGGTGTGATCCTCAGGATTCCTGAACTGTCTTCAGTCTTCCTCATCACCCCAGGGGAGACTCCAAGGAAGGGGCTGGTAAGTGGGTTAGGACTCCACTTGAGTCTGGGGCTCCCCAGAATCTAAACTCTCATGCTAGTAAGACCGAAAGTTCTTTACAAGTTCATTAATCTTCCAGTTGATTTTTCTTTCCTGCTTTTCTGTTTGCCATGTCTTTCTCCCCCTAGTCTGCCAGGAGTGGAGCAATTTGTGTCTCCCATTTCTCCTTCGAGGGATTTGGCACCCTTTTGAATTCAGTTTGCTTGTTTGCTTTGTAACTTCAACTTTACTTGGGGTTCTCTAGAGAAACAGAACCAACATTTACCAACAGGTCAATGAAGAATTTATTCTAAGGAATTGTGCAGTTACGGAAGCTGAAAATGCCATGATCTGGTCTCTGCAAGCTGGAGACCCAGGAAGGGCAGTGGTGTAATTCAGTCCCAGTCTGAATGCCTGAAAACCAGGAGCGCTGAGGGCAGGCAAGATCAGTGTCTTAGCTCAAGCCATCAGGGAGGAGGGGTTGAATTCTTCCTTACTCTACCTTTTTGTTTAATTGGATGGCCCTCAACAAATTGGATGATGCCTACCCACTCACATGGAGGAGGGCAGACTACTTTTTTTATCCCACTAATTCAAATGCTAATTTCATCCAGGCACATCCAGAAATAATGCTCAAACAAATATCTGGGCACCGCCTAAACCAGTCAGGTTGACACATGAAATTATCCATTATATATATAAAATTAGGGGTGGGGTAGTGTTCTTTTGTGGCTTTCTGTATCCTAAACTCAGGAATTATGGCTTATTCATCAGTGTTTCCCTGTAACTAAACACCCATTCCTCTCTGCTCACAACCTCATTATTGGCACAAACTACATTAATTGAAAGATTGTCTCTCTTTTTCCTCTCTGTCTAAAGAATCTTCATATTTACTCTTGGTTATTCCCTAGTGGTAGCATTTTAAAAACAACTGACAATATTTATGAGTAAATTATCTGACAGTATTTCAGGAATGAAGGGGAAGCTATAACTAATAAGCCAGGACCCAGAAGGACAGGAAAAAATCCTTTTAGAGACAAACAAATGAATATTGCCATGTTAAAGAAAAGTGAAGAAATAATCACCAACCCTTTTCTTAGGATACATTTCTGAGAGAGGCTACGGACCTCTGATTTTCATCCCAAGGACTTTGTAAAGGCAACACGGGCTTTCTTTTGTGTTGTCAGACTCCGCTTCTAAAGAGTGTTGCCTTTAGGGAGAAGAGCAGGAACACAAACCAAATAGATGCAAAATTAAGTGCTTAGCTGGGAGACTGAAAAGTCCAGCATTTTACAACTGTGCACAGCCAGCAAGACGGTTGAAATTAATTGGGCATTTCCTTATTTCTTCATCTTTCTTAGGTTCTTCTCTAATTTGTTTCTCTTGGTTTCCAGTTTTTGTCATTTAGTTATTTACCTATCTGACTATTTAAAAACCTCTCTAATTCTGGTTTTGGTTCCTGCTAGCCATCGTTGTCATGCCTAATTTTGGCATCAGCCTCAGTGCTTAGCTTGGTTCTGGCTCTTTGGAGTGGACCTGGCAGCCAAGTGCTTCCGCGGGTGCATACCCCTGGTATGATCAAGCCCGGGCTGTGGCCAGCGTTCCTCAGTGGATGAGGACTTTGACATGTCTACCCTTTCCTCTGATAGACCACGTTGCTGTCACGTTTTGTGCTATGTCTTCCCAGTAACACATTTTTCATCAGTTTGCACCGCGTACTTCTTCATTCACTCAAGCTGATTTGTGTGTTAATGTATTTACATTATATGTATATTTTACATACATATGAATGTGTATAAATATGTATTTTCATATTTTCCCTGTGCCGATTGGATCTGCATATGTCTCTGGTGAGCCATTGGTGGGTTATTTGTGGTTACCCTCTCTGTCTATTCTGCTTCCTTAGTAGCTTGTAAATTCCGCACAGTCAGGATCGAAACTTAGCCCATCCTTAAATTTTAGAACACATCTCCATTTCATGCTTCTTGGAAGGATGCAATAAAGCCTTTTATGATTCTGGTGCCCTCCTTGTAAGCTGTAATTAACGTAGTGCCCTTTAGTAGTTGTTTGGAAATGTTGGAGTATGAACGTGCTGGGGATGATAATGGGTTATGTAAAATCTTATTAAATATTTATAAAGTACTTATATAAAGACTGATCTTACAGTGTTTTTAGAACATAATGCACATAGTAAGCATCCATATTCACTATTCTTATTCTTATTGCATCTTGTACCATTTTTCTTTAGGGACTAAGAAAAGCGTATCCATAATTATGTAACCACTGAGGACTCTTTGATTATCCACATTTATCGCTAACAATATGGGTGACCAATTCTTTTTTTAAATTTTAACTAGAATAAATCATTTGTGACATCCGACAGACTTTTGAAAATGCTGCCCTGTCCTTTGCTCTCAAATCTGCTGGGTCAGGCTAAGTATCTCAAGAGTAGGTAAGAGCTGACCGAACATATTTCCTACCTCCATCTTCTTCCTCCTTCTCTTTCCCAGCTAACTCTCCCCACCCCTTTGTTGTTGTTGTTTCTTCAGGTTTTCTCTTTCCCTCAGACTTCTGGAATGATGAGTATCTTAGTTCAGGCTGCTGTAACAAAACCTCATAGACTGGGTGGCTTATAAATAACAAATTTATTTTTCACCAAGTTGGAATTAGGGTACCAACAAGGTCAGCCAGCCCTAGGTTGCAGGCTGCTGATTTACTGTCTCCTCATATGGTGGAAAGAGGGGGAGAGAGCTGTGGGGGGCTCTTTGATGAGCCACTAATCCTATTCATGAGCACCTCAGCATCTCCCAAAGGCTGTACCACCAACACCATCGTGTTGGATTTCAGTGTATGGATTTTGAGGGGACATAAACATTCACAGATGGCAATGTTATATTTTGTCACAGCTAGATTTGAGTTACGTGAAATCTTCATCTCTGTATAACACACTAAACTTCAAATGTCTTTGCCTGAAAAATTGGTTTTGGTAAGCCAACACTGACCATTTTCATCGTCTAATTTAAATTTTAAAATCCTGGTATTTTGTTTCTCTCAATCACGTCATACCAATTTATGCTTTAAAAAGTTTGCTGTGTGAATTAAGAACAGTGTTATTTAGTGAAGGCAATTATTTGATTACCTCTCCTGTGGTAGTCGCAGCCTGGCATTTAATCTGGCTGAGGCCCACAGACCGTGATTTGAACAATCAGGGTAGTTTCTGTAATTGCAATAAATCATATCATTAACCATGACAGACTTTTCCTCCCACATATTTTTTTTTGCAGTAACAGTTAACTCCTGAACTCCTTATGAAAGCCAGATTTCACTGTAGTCAAGTGAATTTCATAGTCAGCTGGCAGAATATAAAGACAGAGTCTGTGTTGGAAAAACACTGATGTCCCAAGAGCGGAGTCTAAAGAGGTCACTCTAACTTTAAGAGATGTAAAGCTCAAATGAATATGCCACACACAGAGGCCACCTGAAAGAATAATTTGTGGAAGGATTATCTGCGGCAAGCCTGTTTAATTTTCTAGCAGGGAGACAGATGGAGATCAAGTTGTGAGGCATACTTATATTGTTACATTTGGTCATTTATATAAAATACACCTGCTACTGTACTGAGGCTTCCTGGGATGAAAAATATGAAAAGAGAAAATATTTTAAAAGGAACATTTATTGCCACCTTATGTACGCTCATTTTACAATATGTGCCCTTTAAATAGGAATTTTAAAAGTGGTCTATGTGAAAGGCCCTACCAACTTGAAACTTTACTTTCACATTCACCTTGTCTGGTGCCTGAAATGTGGCCACATATAATAGTCCACGATCTCAAATGATATACTTTTCTCCCTGTTATCCAGTTGGTGTTTAAACCGTTACCTCTTCCTGTGGAAGATGAGATATTTAGGGTATTTTTACTCCAGCATTACTGATTTTGTTATGCACCTGTTTTTTCTTATTATTGATGTTTTGGCCATTTATACACTGTTCCAGATCTCTAAGTCTAATTTGCTTTTCTACATGTTCACTATGATAGCTTAGTATTTTGATTATCTAAACTGTGCTTACAACAGCATCAAGTACTGATCAGGATTTCTAGAAAAAGAAGTTAATGCCATATCTTCAAATCTTTGTTAATCAATGAGGAATGTCCCAATGTCAAGGGCCCTTTGTTTCTCTTTAATTTCCTTTGAACTTTCTTTCTACTTTTAAGTCATCCCTGAACTGAACTTATTGAGTGCCGGGGAGATAAATTCTCTGAGTCTTGCATGACTTCACACTGTCTTTATTTCACCCTCAAATTAATTTCCGTCTGTTGCCTATACAATTCTAGCTTCAGGATTTTTTTCTCAGATATTTGAAAGCGTTTCCATGTTGTCTTCCAGTATTCACTTTTGTATTGAGATGTCTGTTCTCAGTTTGATCTAGTGCTTAAAGATAATCTAATTTTTTTCTCTGCGGTAGTTTTATTTTTCTCTTTATACTTGGTATTCTGAAACTTCAAAATAATGAATCTGAAATTTCTAAAGTTTATCTTTAAAAGTTTATCTTCCTCAGCCTTTTGTTGTCTTTTACCTTCTTGGTTTTTAGACCTATTTATTTTATTTTATTTTATTTTATTTTAAGATTTTATTTATTTACTTGAGAGAGAGAGAGAGAGAGAGAGTACACAAGATGGGGGAGAGGCAGAGGAAGAGGGAGAAGCAGACTCCCTGCTGAGCAGGGAGCCCGATGTGGAGCTCAATGTGAGGCTCAATCCCAGGATCCTGGGATCATGATCTGAGCGGAAGGCAGACGCTTAGCTGACTGAGCCACCCAGGTGCCCCAGACCTAGTCATTTTAATAATCCATTTCATTTCAGAATTCTTTCTTGTTTTTCATTTTTAAGTTATGGTAGCCTGCTTTTATCCTTCTTTTAGAGATACAGTATCATTTTGCCTGTTAACTTCTAAAAAAAACTTCTGAACCCAGAGAAATATTGAGAAATGGGCACTTATAAATACCTAATACCTTCCAACTAAATCCAACCATTGCTAATCATTGATAAGCCATAGCAATCAGACAATAAACAAAATAAAAGGCATCCATATCAGCAAGGAAGAAGTCAAACTTTCATTATTTGCAGATGACATGATATTCTATATAGAAAACCTGAAAGACTCCACCAAAAACCGTGCTGGAACTGATGAACAAATTCAGTAAAGTCACAGGATACAAAATCAACATACAGAAATCAGTTGCATTTCTATATACCAATAATGAAGCAGCAGAAAGAGAAAATAAGGAATCATTTCCATTTATAGTTGCACCAAAAACAGTAAGACACCTAGGAGTAAACCTAACTAAAGAGGTAAAAGGCCTGTACTCTGAAAAGACTGATGAAAGAGATTGAAGAAGACGCAAAGAAATGGAAAAACATGCCATGCTCATGGATTAGAGTAACAAATACTGTTAAAATGTCTATATTACCCAAATAAATATACACATTTAATGCAATCCCTATTAAAATACCAATAGTGTTTCTCATAGAGCTGGAAAAAACAATCCAAAAATTTGTATGGAACCATAAAAGACCCCAAATAGCCAGAGCAACCTTTAAAAAGAAAATCAAGGTAGGAGGCATCACAATTCTGGACTTCAAGTTATATTACAAAACTGTAGTAATCAAGACAGTATGTTACTGGCACAAAAACAGACACGTAGATCAATGGAACAGAATAGAAAACCCAGATATGAACCCAAACTAGGTGGTCAATTAATCTCCAACAATGAGAAAAAGATAGTCTCTTCAACAAATGGTCTTGGGAAAACTGAACAGCAACATGCAAAAGAATGAAACTGGACCACTTTTTTATACCACACACAAAAATAAATTCAAATGGATTAATGACCTAAATGTGAGACCTGAAACCATAAAAATCCTAGAAAAGAACACAGGCAGTTAACTCCTTGACATTGGTTGTAGCAACTTCCCTTTAGGTATGTCTCCTGAGGCCAGGGAAACAAAAGCAAAAATAAACTATTGGAACTTCATCAAAATAAGAAGCTTCTGCACAGCAAAGAAAACAATCAACAAGACTAAAAGGCAACCTTTGGAATGGGAGAAGATTTTCACAAATTAAATATCTGATAAAGGATTAGGATCCCAAATATATAGAGAACTTTGAGTTCTTTATAGAAAAAATTCTGAACACAGAGGAGTGGGTACTATAAATACCTTCTGGTTAGATTCAGCCGTTGCTCACATTTGATGCAATACCCTTTGGAATCTCCCTGTGGATATCAAATCTCCTAAAATGTCTTCTTCTATTTACTAAATTATTTCTATTTCTTCCGGTGTCAATTCTAATTATTTCTCTTGGTTATTCTCTTTCATGGCATTGCCTTTTTAAAGTTGTTTCTATTTTATATCAGTTGTTTATATTAGTTTTCTTAATCTCTTTAAAAGACTAGATTGATTAGTGTATAGGACTGGTAGGAGTTTCCTAAGCAATTGTGTATTGATTATTCTATTAACTGGCATGAGTTTTTACTGGCATTGCATTTTTCAGTGTTTGTTTCCCTATCACATTTTGCTCTTCAGTGAGAAAACTGATAGGAAGCTCTGCGTAAGAAGGCAGGTGTGTTGGTCATCAGACTTCACTTTCTGGTGTGGGTAAGGAGCAGACAGTCAGCCTGGGGACTTCTGCTCCTATTGCCAAAGGTATAGATGACTTCAGGACTTTAGTATCTTTGTTACTGGACAGAGTGACCTTGTTTCTTTTTCCTCCTACATTATCTGTTGTGTGATTGAAGAGTTATACTCAATTTTGCTTGTGTGTTAGACTTCTACATACAGGTCCACCGTTGAGTTCGAAAAAGGCACCTCCCTCCGCACAGATACAAAGGATGTTGTTAATAAGAGGATGTTTAACCCCTCGCTGGGAACCTATGTGCAGTATTCAAGCTACGTACCTGTGTGTACTGGCCTTACCTACATCCAAGACCTGCGAGAACACAGATGTAGTTCACTTTAAAGAGGTCCGCGGGGTGAAGGGAAATAGACGGCACAGTGTAGCAGCCTTTCTAGTGCCCACCCCAATTCCCACCTCAATAATTTCCACTTGGCTACCAGAAAGATCTTTCTAATATTCATAAAATTTCCCACTTGTCCAACAAGAGAGGGATATGTGAGTGAGGCTTCAATCCTGAGTGAAACTGTATTAACAGATACAGGAAAGTCATGATGGAGAGCTGCTGGAGGTTTGGGACACGGGAAGGCTAAAATTTAGATAAGATGCCCAGATAGGGGGAAGAGGTTCCCTGACACGGTGAAAGAGAGAGAAGCCATGAGAGTCTGAATGCGGAGAGAACAGAGAGCCTTGCCCAACACACCAAGGGCGGGAGAGGCAAGAAGAATTTGTGAAGTTAAGAGAACAATCTGTGCCATTTTATATCATGTTTTTCCTACATTTATAACTATTCAGTTTCCTCATTGGCCACAGAAGAAGTCAGAACTGTTGTGCATGATACACGGTTTTCTCCAGGACCTAGTGCTGGGCACGCCTGCGTGGTTAAGCCCTTTGTGGCACCTTGAATGCTGTGTTCTCTCAGGGGTCTGTAACTTCGAACATAAGATTTTATCTAATTCTTTTTTATCAACCTGAAAAATATATTTGCCTCCTCCTAGACTTAGCTAGAGATCTCTTTGCCACTGAAATATTCCTGATGGTAGACTGTGCTGAGCTGTTTTGTCTCCCTGTGCATGTCGCCCTGAAATTGTGCTGCATTTGTTTAGTTATTTCTAGCAAAATGATTTCCTTCCAGAACTGTCTTCACTATGATGTGGATATAATTAGATACTTAATGGGGAGGTGCTTGGTGGCTGTCAGCTAAGCGGATGAATGAGGTCCCTACCCCAGCCCCTCTCTGACCCTTCATTCTCTGACATCGCTCTCATGTTGGCCCTTGTTTAGACTTTAACAACTTTCATTCTTCAAATTTAGAAAAAACCTGTCTAAGAGACTAATCTGCTTAGAAGTCCATTTATTCCTTCATACACCCCTCAGTACACATTATGTACTGGGCACTGACAGAAACGTCGGAGGTGATCAAAAGCAGACCCAGTCCCCCCTTCTTAGGGCTGTTTGGTGAGAGAAACTGATGTTAATCCCATGATTATCCAGACTAGTGTAATCTTGTTCTCTAAAGGAGAAATATGCAGTGCTGGGAGAACCTCTCATGGGGCAGTAGGTAGTTAGGGAAGTCATGGACAGCTGCATCAGGTTAAGTGACAGATGAGCCGACATTGAAAAAGAGGAGAGGGAAGAGTGGTCCAGCGAGTGTGAACAGTACATGCAAAGACCCTGTGGCTGGCCCGGGGAATAAATTGCACTAAAACAGGCCAGCGTGGCTAGTAGTGAGCAAAGATGAGTGTATTGAAGAAGTTGGAGAGCAGCAGGCATTAGTACACACAGTGTGGTCGAGGCTGTGCTAAGTGGCTTTTGCCTTTAATGTGGAGATCCTGGGACCAGGCTCCCTGGGTTTGTATCCTGACTGTGTGCGTTGGGAAAGTATGTGTCAGTTTGCTCATCTCTAACCTGACGATTATATGAAAAGCATAGGTATATATTATATATATACCCACAATGATATACGTACACATATGTACAGAGATAAAGTCTATACCAATGACCATATAGGTATATGTACGTATATACGTATATTTATATCGTCAGTATGTATTTTATATATGTATATATATCTGTATCATTATAGGCATGTATAATATATATATGATTTCCATGACTTAGTGTAAATATTTCCTTGTATATAATCTTGCTCATATTTATTTTGGTAATATGCCTGGGAAAGACATTTTATATTGGAAAGTAGAGAGAGAAGGGAAATTAAGGGATTGTTTCTCTAATTTTCCCTTTCCAAACTAATTCGGAGACTTCTGAAGACTTCGATGTAGTTAAAAACCTCTGTGTGTAAAGGCTTGTGTTTTTCTTTCCATTTCTTGCGCCTGTTTAAGAGCAGGAGGACCCTATAGGTAGCATTTCTCTCTAAGCTAACAAACAGCATGCTTCAAACATCAGAATACATTGATCCAACACCTCTTGACCCCTGAAGTCGAGGTGGACGTGCAGAAGCAGAAATCTTGCTGATAAAAACCCTCTTTTTGAAGCCGTTAACTACCACTAAGACATACTTGCATAAAAGGTATAAAGGGATTTCATTTCAAGCATCATTGAGTTGTGAAGGTAAGAATTACGCATAATTTGCTTCCTTGGAACTGGTATTTGAGAGGCCTTATTGATTTTCACTGGTGACCACATATAACTTGTTCCATTTCCGTCAATGATCATTCTGATCGCAATTGTGCTAAAATAGCATCCAAAGCACAGATGGGGAGAAGAGAGATTTCATTTAGAGCTGCTTTTTTATTGAGTGCCTGCTTTGTGCTATTTGATGAAAGAGGAGCCTGGTGTGTGTGTGTGTGCATGCGCGCACGCACATGCGTGCATGTATGTGTGTGTTTCACAAATATCACCAAGTGTAGTGTCTCTTAGAAGATATTAGCTTCTGAATACATTTAGACCATGAAACAGTATTTCCCTTTGTCTCCCTTTGTCATTGTTAATTAGGATAAATTGCCAGACTTCCCGGTGGTAACATGTCTAATTTAATAACCTGAGAATCTAATGCTTGAAAATATAATGAAATGAACTAAATACCATGGCCGTTTTATAATTACTAATACAAAACATATTGTAACTTATCTTTACTGATTAGAAAAGACTTTTATAAAGCACAAAATACAGTCAGATGAGAACTGCAGCTCTATCTGCATAATCTAATATAATTATCAGTCAGGAAATTGTTCTTGAACATAGGCTGATGGGCTAGAATATGTTTGAAGATGGAGAACATCAGTCAACAAATCCCCTGCCAGATTTTCCTCTTCGTTCTGTAAAAAGCCTACAGAAATAAATGTAGTGGAAGCCTACCTTTCTCTTTTTCTCGGGACAAGTTTCTATCATTTGGTTGTCATCAGGAGCCTAAATGATCATCCCCAACAGAACCGGAGATTTTGCTTGAGGCTTCGGTATCTTGTATACACTGCCTGAGCCAGTATTTCCACATGCTTTAGAAAACCCAGGCTCTTTCAGTATTTTTATTTAAAAGAATTATATAGGGGCACCTGGGTGGCTCAGTTGGTTAAGCGTCTGCCCTCAGCTCGGGTCATGATCCCAGAGTCCTGGGATTGAGTCCCAGGTAAGACTCCCTACTCGGTGCAGAGCCTGTTTCTCCCTCTCCCTCTGCCTCTCCCCCAGCTCATGTGCTCAGTCTGCTCTCTCTCTCCCAAATAAATAATCTTAAAAAAAAAAAAAAGACTTCTACAGGTGGCAGTGTGGAAGAATGAAACTTATTTGCACTGTATCCCAGTTTGGGTCTTCCCTAGAAGCCTGACTGCTGAGGAAGATGAAATGTAGTCTCACTTAGTCTCAATGTCCTTATCTGAAAACACATGTACCTTTTCTTATGCGAATTATATGAGATTTCATTAGGAAGCACAGGACACGATATATTATACATATCAAAAAATGTTTTCCTTCCTTTTCTACATTTTCCTCCTGCGGAGGCAGCCATGACATGGGTGACACGTGAAGACTTAGTGTCATGTGTGACTTTGAAGCAGTAGGACAATTTATTTATTTATGTTTAAGTGCCTTTGGTTTTGTGAGGAGTCTAGCCCCATATGCGTGGGGGATGGTCGAGCGTGGTGATTCGGAGCTTGGAGGCAAATGAATTCAAACTTGGATGAGCTCGAATCCTGGCTCTGGTACATATGAGTTCTGCGACTCTGTGAAGATTACTTAATCTCTGGGAATCTTATTTTCCAGATCTGTGAAATGGGGATGGTAACAGTATCATTTGCTAAGGGATTAAATGGAAAGGTTAACTTGAAACATATGGAAACCTCATATAATAAGGGACCCATGGATACTTTCCTGTGTCCTATAGTATTTTAGGTCTCATCATTATATCATGTATATTACAATCTTTGTGTTTCTTGTAATTCACACACTCTGATGAGATCTTTTTTCTTTAAAGTTTTTATTTATTTATTTGAGAGAGAGAGCATGAGCAGGGGAAGGAGCAGAGAGAGAGGGAGAAGCAGGCTCCCCGCTGAGCAGGGAGCCCGATGTGGGGCTCGATCCCAGAATACTGGGTCATGACCTGAGCCAAAGGCAGATGCTTAACCGACTGAGCCACCCACGCTGTCCACACTCTGATGCGGTCATTTGCTTCACGGATCTACTTTATTTCTAATGTTGGTATCTGAAATTTTCTTAAGGTAAAATGGGTTTTTATTCCTCATTTAGCAACCAATCTGACTATGCAAATTTTGCAAGGATAGTTTAACTAGTTTGAATGAATTTGTGGTAGTGGAATCAGATTTTTTTTCCTATTAGTGGTAGCAAGGAGGTTCAAAAGCAGGCAAAAACTAATAATACAGGTTCCTCCAAAGAATAAAAATGTCTCTACATAGTTTCTTCAAAATTATGAAATTAGTTTCAGGGAGTTGAAAAGATAGAAGTTCCAACATTTTGCATATTTCAAAATGTATTTTCATTTTGTCCTTAGCAATAGACCAAATTCCTGTAATGTTCATTTATTTCATCCATTTTTTTTCCAGTGAACAATTTATTGAGCATTTATAAGATATGGAGTTCTGGGTATGATCCCTGCCATCAAAATATTCATAGACGGGGCAGGAAGCAGTGAGGACAGGTGC
>CM052892.1:74152318-74171519 GCA_028534135.1 Potos flavus | reverse complement strand
TTTCCTTTTTTTTTTTTTTCCCTTTCCAACGGACTGCCAACTTAAGAAGGGGCCAACTATAAAACACTAGTGACATTCTGAACCAGAAAATCTGTTTTTCTTAGCTTTGATACATTTTAAAATAAAATAGATTTGTTCAGACTCCAGAGCGCTTAATAGAGTTGTTCCTGGCTCTGGCCTAAATGGAGAGAAGACACTGAGAGAAATAATTAAGTTGTGGGCATGCAGGAGCAGAAGGAAAGGAAGAGGGACGAGGATCCATGTCTAGGAGGCTTGAATCTGGGCCCAGGAGGGCGCCTATTGATCAAAGAAGAGATGACCCACTAGTGGAGGGTCAGACAAGGAGTCCTAGCATTTCAGCAGGAACAGAAATCCCATGATGATAGATGCCAAGGGTCAGACTCCTCTCCGTTAAATCCCAGAGTTTTGCAGAGGCATCTGCAGGCCAGAGTTGGAGGTGGGTGGAGGAGGTAAGAGAAATGGGAAGAGGGTAAGGAGAGGCTGAGGCAGACAGTCCCTTCCCTGACCTTTAGCAGGGATCTCTGACTGTTACATATACTAGAGTCCTGTGTAGGTTTTCATTTTAAAATAGTGAAAAGTGTTTTCCCCTAAAAATGATCTGAAAACAACTAGTATTGAAAAAAGCATCCTCAGGTCATGATCCCAGGGTCCTGGGATTGAGCCCCACATCAGGCTCCCTGCTCGGCGGGGAGCCTGCTTCTCCCTCTCTGACTTTCCCTGCTTGTGTGCTCGATCTCGCTGTATCTCTCTCTGTCAAATAAATAAATAAATAAAACCCTTAAAAAAAAAAAAAGAAAAAAGCATCAAAGTGCTCATTCCTGGGTCAGCTGTTCATGTAGAAGTTCGTTTGCTGTGCAATTTTAGTCAAGTGCCTGGACCTCTCTGTGCCACTGTTTTTTTCTCCTCTGGGTAATAAGGGATTCAGTCTAGAATTTCTAAGGACCTTTCAGCCTTAATATTCTGTGAATTTCTAAATATATTAATCAATTTACTGCACTGTTGTGAAGGAGGAGGACTTGGTACGCTGAGTACGGATTGCTTCATGGCTGAGAACACAAGAACCACACAGAGACCTAGGAGAATCTAGGCTTTTGATCTGAAAGTTATAAGAGGTGTGAAATGAAAATGAAGTTATTTATGGAAATTCACAGCTTCCTGCACTCACAGTTGCTAGGGGTTTCATCAAGGCAGAACATCTTGACAAAGAATAAGGGCCCTAATTCACCAGTTTACTCGGTGTTCTAGTTCAGGCTTTGAACTGGAACGATGAGTGGGTCAGCCTTCTGCTGGGTAGCTGTGTTTGAGTTTTATGGAATAACTAAAATTTTTACAGTGGAATGGTCCAAAAAGAGTCCTTTCAGCTTGTGATAAATGTTTTTAGTTAGATATAGGTGTCTGGGGTATACATTTATTGGTCTAAGAATCCTTTGATGAAACCTTACTGTCTATCTGGCTATGCTTCTAGGGCAATGTGAGATTTGCAAGCCGTGCACAGCCTGTCTATTCTGATAGTTGTGACAGTTCTGGCATGTGCTTCCCATTTTCCTATTAGCATTTCTAAAATTGTGTTACTTTCTTGACCTGCATTCATTTGCGTCACCTTATATGACTGAAGGTCAAGTTGTTTGTTACTGGGCAGCGCCCCCGGCTTCTGCTACCATGTCCCCCGTGTGCCTGGGTAGGTCCCTTGGCTATTTGCCAGTCATTTAAAATGGTTTTGCAGGGTTGCTGAAGTATGCGTGGCTCTCTGCTTGTTTTGAAATAGACTGGCTGGCATGCTAGTTCTCTGTTGAGAATGATCTCCATGTTAAAGGGAGGTATGAAATCCAAGGGGAAGAGTAGAGCCAGCCCATCTCCACACAGTGATCATAAATCCACCAACGGATCACAAATCCATCAGTAGTTTACTTAAGCCTCCAACAACACCCCAAGGAAGGTATAATTATTACTGCATCACCATCACCATCATCTCCTAATTATAGTTGAGGAAACTGAAGCTTCGAGGCATAGAATCACTTATCCAAAGTTTCTCAAGCCAACGTTGCTTGCTTTGTAAACTTCCTTAGCTGAAGTACCCCTTGGTGGCTGTTTGTAGAAATTATAAAGTCATTGCCCTAGAGTCCTCACTCAGGCATATGCGTTTGTAGTCTAAATCCCAGATTTCCATACGAATTTAAATGTAAAAGCATATCGCTTTCATTAGATTAATCCACACTCAGGCCTGATGAAAGGTCATGGACACCAGGGGATTTTTGCCTGTTATTATGTAAGCGGTTTTGGTTTGGGGCGGGCATTTTCACAGTCTCTTGCTAACACATCCATCCTCGTGGTGTGTCCAAGTGCAGGGCAGCCCGGCCCATAACCCCCGGAACTACCGAGTGCATGACCTCGCGTGTCTCTCAGTTACATTTTGTGATCCTGCAGTGGAGAATTTCCAACCAGTCTCTTTCCTTTGTTTTACCAAAGCGACTTGGGATCCTGAACTCTTTGTTTTTTTCCGGGCAGGCTTGCAGATCAATAGGGAGAGAAAAGGCTTTGCTACACATTATTTTTTTCAGCCTTTCTAATAAGAAAAGAGAATGGAGAGGTGGGGTCAGGTGATGTCAAGACAGTGCTGGTTTTCTCTGATTGTCCGGCACAATTACTCCCCTCCGAACGCCCTCGGTACCCAGCAGTGCGGTGACTCAGGACTCTCCGCGTTCTCAGAGCTGCTGGTACGCTCGGACCCAGTCAGCAGCACCGCCTAACAGTGCCGTGGCCAACAGCAGTGCACGCCAAGTTCAAGGGTCCTCTCCAAGGGCTCTGTCACAAGGTTTCCCAATTTTGACCTCACCACTTCTTTGGAACAGCAGAGATTCTTATCCCAAGTAGGTGAGGATATAAGTCATAAATGGGTGATTTCTGCTGTGTACTCTGCCCACTACCTCCTCCGTGTGCATCTGTAGTTCAATGTGTGCTAATATATTGCCCCCCCCCTCCACCTTTTCATGTTGTATGGTCACTATTTTCATTTCCTGGATCTGCAAAGTGTCTCTTGAAGTTTTTGAGAGCCCTGAATTAAATTTATTTTTCAACCTAAAGTTTTTTCACCTTTCATGTAGAAGTGCTACAAAGTCATTATGTGAAGAAAAAAGGAAACTGTGTAAGGGTGCAAAGCAGAAAACCCAAAACTATCCCAAAAGACAATCATCCCTAACACTTTTTGTTTCGAAATCTCTCTGTTCCAAGTACTTTTTTTTACCTATTTGTTTTTATAATGTATGTAAAATTGGTACTCTCTAAATGTCATTCTAAGTAAATCAATGGTATTTGCATTGAGAAATTATTTTTTAAATTTTTTAAAATTTAAATTCAACTAGCCAATGTATAATGATTAGCCATCATTAGCTTCAGATGTGGCGTTCAGTGATTCATCATTTGCGCGTAACACCCAGTACTCTTCACATCACGTGCCCTCCTGAATTCAACCATAATTTTCTGCTATTAAACTAGGGAAGGGAAGGCTTCTTAATAGTTTTGAGGCTCCAGATCTGTACTCAATAGTCTCATTCATAATGGAATGGGAGATAGGAGATGGGAGATGGAATGGGAGACGTTCCAGCTGCCAGTGAGCACAACGCAGGGACCCCCAGACAAGGTGGCCGGGAATCTTTGAACTGGACCAGTGTCCCCTGCAGGTCCCTGCTGTGAGAGACATTACCTTTTCTGGGCAGGGGGTTGGGTTGTTCTGTGGGTGTCAAGACAGCAGCTCTTTACCGGCCTATAAATCTCCACCAGTGGGATGGCTAAAAACTAGGTCTGGCTTACCTCAGGACCAGGACAAGGGCACCTGCTGTAACAATGACAATTCAGGGAAATTCTAACAAATTTAATGACAGGTGTCAAAAATAGAGGAAAAGGAGAAGAAAATATGTACATGATTTAATTGTCTATCTAGAAGAATCTAAGGAGAATCAAGGCAAAAATTGTGATTATCAAGAGTTAAGTGACCCAACTCAAAATAAATGCGTAAAAATAATCAGCATTACCACAGGTGAGAGGAAAAACGATTGAGCCTGTAATGGAATAGATTCTGTGTAGATAGTTGCCCTAAATATAAAATCTCCAGAAATAACCTTAAAAAATATCTAGGGATCTACAGAAAGAGACGTTAAGGCTTTACTGAGAGCTGTGGATAAATGAAGACACATGCCATGTTTCACACTGGAAAAATTCATCATTATTAATGCTTAGATTAAAATTTACTCCAAACTGTAATCAACAGATTGATCATTGGGGGAGAGATGATATTCCAGAAACAAGCCTAAGTATCCAGTTTCACCAACATGAGTATTTATAGGGTGTGATTGTGCAAGGGGGTGTATATGGAGGTTAAGATAATACCCGGTGGAAGCTGACAGGCAGGGGCTGAAATCCAAGGCTGCCTATTTTTGGGTTAGCTATTGTTTTCCCCAGAGCTGTAATGTGAGGACAGTAACTTTTATTACCTGTGGATTAAATGGTATATAATATGCAGTCAGTAAATGGTAATGTTAATTAATACTATTTCATCTTCCAAGATGTGGAAAAACAGGCATCCTGATTCTTTTCCTAACATATTATCCTTACGATTTTAAAATGTATTCCTAAATCTGTATTTGTATAGTTATTTTTTTAAAAGATTTTATTTATTCAACACGGGAGCGATGGAGAAAGTGCATAAACAGGGGGAGCAGCAGAGGGAGAGGGAGAAGCAGGCTCTCCTCTGATCAGGAAGCCTGGTGTAGGGCTCCATCCCAGAACCCTGGGATCATGACCAGAGCCAAAGGCAGATGCTTAACCGACTGAGCCACCCAGGAGCCCCTGTATTTGTGTACTTATTAAAGATAAAGAAAATATAATAAAGTTTGACTTCTATGGAACATAAGGAAATTAATATAATATTCCTGTCTCCCCAATTCATCCATCCTTTCACTGATCATCACGAACTCGATCTGTGTTCTGAGAGCGTCTTAGAAATGAGTCATGTATTTATATGAGTTGAAGGCTGTATTTAACTAATCTTCCTGTGGTAAACATTACTCACTACCTATGTGTATTAAATCATCATATTGTACACGTTAAATTTACATCGTGTTATATGTCAGTTATAGCTCAATAAAGATGGAAAGAATAGACATAAAAAAATAAAGAAATGAGTCATGTATTTCCATGATTCACTTATATGCAATGTTATATGTCAGCGATCCTTGGTTATAGTAGAGATTGTCTATTGTAGAAAGTTTGAAAAATACAAAAACATATGAGGAAGAAATTGAGAATGACTCATCATTCCATTACTTGAAAATAATCATTGTTAATATTCTCATGTCTTTCTTTTTGGGATTTTTATTTCCCACTTAGGCGTGCTTTGGGTTTCAGAATTAATAAATACATTTAATCTCATTTCAATAAAAATCTCAGCTGAACTTGGTGGAAGGTTCAATTTAGCGTAACAAAATGATTCCCCAATTTATATGGAAGAATTAATAATTAGAATAATTTGAAAAAAATTTAAAAAATATTTAGGGGAGACTCTCCCCTGTCAGGTATGAAGCTATTGCAAAACTCCCCAAATTACCCAAATTAAAATTGTATTGTACTGGTACAAGATTGGATAGTAGATTTGTGGTAGCATAGATATCTCAAAAACAGAATTTAGTGTTTAGAAGAATTTAGTGTATGATAAAGATCGCCATCATTATCAGTGGGAGGAAACATTACATAGCACATATTTTGCTGGAATAATAAATTAGATCCTCACCTCCTATCATAAAACAAAACAATTTTCAAATTAAGGTTAAACATTATACAGTTTTTAAGTCAGGTGCTACCATGTTTATAATTTTAATGCAGGTTCTCTTTAACTTAGCCTGTGCCCTTCTAATAATAGTCTGCTTTATTTTAAAAAGGCAATTTCTCCTATTATCTTATTGAACTTGAATTATACAGTTATTTTTTTTTTTCTTGCAGTAAAACTGTTTTACAAAAATGACTTTTATTTGAGAGCATTACTGTTATTTACCATGCCTTTTTTTGTGTTTCAGAGTAATTTCATAGGCCCAGGACAATCTTATCCTTACAGAGAATAGTAATTATTTTGTTGTAGCAGAGTGAGATTTTGTGCTTTGTAGGCGGCATTTAGGATCTTGTGTGACGAGAATTCAGAAGGCATTTTTTATGGCACACACTCAAGTGCCCTTCTTGACTTGTGTCTGACTTACTTTGTTTCATTCCTCTGACTCTGCATGTTGTACAAATGTTCCTCTCTCCTCATGAGTCACTCTAATGTGGAGAGGATTCTAGTATTGGGATTTCTGTGGCTCCCCAAATTAGGACTTTGATTTCTGTAACTCATAAAATTTTATCATCAAATAACAATTGGAAGTGCATGCAAAGTTGCATTTAATTAACCTCTAGCATTTTAGTTGTCGAAGGTTGAGGGGTTATTCCAGGATCACCCCAGAACTCCATGGCTGAATAATGGCCCCATCCAGGATGCTGAACCATGTAACTTGCCATGACAGAGTAACTCTGTCATGAACCTCAACATTTGTTGATCAGAACAATTCCCATGTTTGGCTTGTGATACACTGAGTATATTCAGTGATTGTGCCATGTTAGGAAGTTCCAGAAAGAATTCTCCAGGTAAAAGTCATTGTGACTTACTATAAATAAGGATGTCAGATGACATGTGATGAGCACTGGGTGTTATATGCAACTGATGAATTACTGAACTCTACATCTGAAACTAATGATGCTCTATATGTTGGCTAATTAAATTTAAATAAATTAAAAAAAAAAAAAGAATGCCAGGGGAATGTAAAGGAAATTGATGCATTTAGCATTAAAAATCATGAAGGAGGGGGTGCCTGGGTGGCTCAGCCGTTGGGAGTCTGCCTTTGACTCAGGTCATGATCACAGGGTCCTGGGATCGAGCCCCACATGGGGCTCCCTGGTTGCCAGGAAGCCTGCTTCTCTCTCTCCCACTCCCCCTGCTTGTGTTTCCACTCTCGCTGTCTCTCTCTCTGTCAAATAAATAAGATCTTTAAAAAAAAAATCATGAAGTAAACACTGGTAATGATGTCAGTACACTGAAATTTCAAGCTTTTCCCGTCATGTGGATCCCGCCTTTTTTGTATCTCCCAATTTTTGAAAAAAATAAAGCTTGTAGTGAAGTTATTGTTTGCTTTCCCTCTTTACCTTGGAGTTGCTAGAAGGGTTCAGTTGTTACCGAAAATGCCTCTCTCTGTTTTTAAACTGTGTGAGAATGTGCTTTGGAGAGATGAGTAATTTTTTTCCTTCTTCAAATACTCTTGTAATAATCTTTATTGATGTGCTAATCTTCTGTCTGTATTTCCAACACCTTTATAAGACCCGTAATATTACAGGAGTGTTCAGCCTTAGCCCATAGGCGAAAAGAGTTATACCATGCTTCCAGGTTTTTCTTACTAGCTGTTGAGAAAAATTGGTGATTGCATTTGACTTAATGGACTTGATGTATTTATTTGAACAATACAAGGTGTTGACTGAAGTTTCTTTTTTAAGGAAATGCATCATGCCATTGTACCACCAATGTGCACACCTGACAGTTTTTTAAGATAGGAATTCAAATCCATTTGTTACCAAAGGTCTGATTTCAGAGTTCCATAATGTTAGAGTTTTATTTAGCCTGGAAACCCTATAGCAGCTCAGTCATATATTCTGAGATGGAAAATAGGTCAAGAAAATTTTTGTCATGTAATGTCTAATAAAGAAGAATTAATTAAGGTGGCTGTTGGTTTATCAGTGTCTGAGAATGTATGAATTTCCTTGTTTCATGTTTCCAATTCCAAGTTGGGATGGATGGGACCGGAATAATTTTAGTAAACATTCTCTTGAACTGAGAAGGAACTTTTCATTTTGGCTTTTCAATTTCAGCTCGAATGTTGAAGCTATTGAATATCTTAGATGCCCCATAAATTTATATTTGAAAGACTGCCACTGGATAAAGTTTTTGGAAGCCTTTGACACTCAGGAAGCAATATCGTTTGAATATCTGTGTGGTTCCCTCCAGATTTGTGCAAATCCCATAAGCAGAGGAAACAAGCTCCATCCTCGCTCTACGGAGCTAAGACCAGTTTTAGGGAGAATTGCCTTGCCCAGAGTTACTCAGCCCAGTGGTACAAGCTGAGGGTGGAATCTGTTCATACCGTTACACGATGCAAGTCATGCAGGGTTTGTTCCTATCACTAATTTCTACCCCAGTGAGTTAGCTCCTGAGTTAGCCATCAGTCTAATGTGGTTGGCACAGACTAAAAAAACAAAACTCACCATTTGGGTGTTCTGAGCTCTTTTGGCCTATACATAACATATGTTAAATAACATACGGTTCAAGGGTCACGCATTGTGTCAAATATTACCCTTCCCACAGCAGTTGTAGCTGACGATTCATCCCTTATGTAGAGCTACCGATAACACTCCAAATATAACCTCAGAAAATTTCGCACCATTTTTGTTTGTTTGTTTGTTTGTTTTTATGAAATCAAATCAAAGTGAGGCAGAGAGTGGGAACACAGTCTTGTGTGGTTTGAGCTGAGCCCAGCTAGGTGGAGAACCCGAGATTCAGAGAGCAAGTCCAGGAGTTATGCCGGGCTCCTGCACGGACTCCTTTTCAGAAAACCACCCTCTCCCTGTCTTTCCATGTCTTCATCAAATGTTTATATTTCCATGCAGGACTGATCCCCTCCAGCCCCCATCTTGAGATACATAATCCACATAACCAGTCATCTCAAATGACTACCTGGAAATGTACATGATTGAGTACCTGTGCTGGTTAATTCAGTGTGTCAACCTGCTTAGACTAGAGCACCAGTTGTTTGGGCAAACGCTACTCTAGATGTTGCTGTGAATGCATATTTTAGATGTGAATAGCATTTAAAATTAGTTGACTTTGAGTAAAACAGATTTACCCTTTATGGTGTAAGTGGGCCTCATCCACCCAGTTGAAGCCCTTACGAGCAAAGACTGAGGTCGCCCTAAGAATGAAGAAATTCTGCCTCCACACCACCTTTGGACTTCAGACTGCAACATCAAATTTTTCCTAGGTTTCCAGCTAGTCCTACAGATTTAGGTCCTGCCAGCCCCCAGAATTGTGTGAACCAGTTTCTTAACATCTTACCCTCTCCTGGTTCTCCTTCTTTGGAGGAACATTGACTTACAGCACTCAAGAATTTTCCTTGTGTTAACAAAATACATTTCAGTTGAGTATGTGTTACGTACTGGATGTTATGCTAGATCTTATTGAGGTTAACAATAACCCTATGGAGCGGTATTATTATCTTCACTTTAGAAGTAGAGAAACCAAAGCCCAGAGAGTCTAAGCAACATGCCTAGTTTCACATCCAATCGGTTGGCATCTTGGAATTCATTTTGAAATTTTGTATCGAGCTTTTTTTTTTTTTTTTTAATTCAATCCTCTTTACACAGAGGAATGGCTACTGCTTGGCTATCTGTTTGTCAGATAATTGCTCAGATTCAGATGAGTGGGAAAGCAACTGTACCTTTTCTCCCCCAGGTTAATTGTGGATAATAGCCTAGTTACTAAGGCAGTGAGTTTAAATAATTCAGGAACGGCCGCCTGATGGTCATACCATTTAGATCTCATTCCAAACTTGTCATTGTCTGAGGCAGTCTCAAGTGGAACAGCCCTTAGGAAGGGAGAACCCGGGCCCAGCGGTGAGAAGCAGCCGTCAGTGTAAATGTCAACTCGGTTTCCTGCTGGGATGGAACTCAGGTGTGAGGGTTTGGGTGCCCATATTCCACCTGACCCCAAGAGACATACTTTGATCAGCTTTATAAACCAAGGGTAACTGGCCAGCTTGAGTTTCCTAGGAGTTAGGCTTCTTTCACTTGGGTGTGCCCTATCACCCAAGTGTCTTCTCTGTAGATAGTTGAATCAGCCAGTGCCGGATGTCCCACCTCTGAAACTCTTCACACTCTGCTCTGATCTCTTATAATTTATCCGTTTAATTTGACAGGTAAAGTAGTGCCCAGATAAGATGAAACCATTGTAGATTCTGTTAATTTAAAAATAATCTTTTATTGTGTTAAAATATACGTAAGATAAAATTTATCATTTAAAACATTTTTAAAAGATTTTATTTATTTGCGAGAGAGTGAGTGAGAGAGAGAGAGAAAGAGGAAGCATGAATGGTGGGGGGAAGCAGAGGGAGAAGTAGACTCCCCACTGAGCAGGGAGCCCAATGCAGAGCTCCATCCTAGGACCTTGAGATCATGACCTGAGCCGAAGACAAAGGCTTAGCCGACTGAGCTACCCAGGCACTCTCCATTTAAAATATTTTTAAGTATACAATTGAGTGGCATTAAGTACAATCACAATATGTGTTATCATTACTATCATCCATCTCCAGCAGTTTTTCATTATCCCAAACAGAAACTCTGTGCCCATTAAACAATAACTCTTCACTCTTCCCTCACCTCATTCCTGGTAACCTCTATTCTACTTTCTGTCTCAGTGAATTTGCTATTCTAGGTATATTTTATAAGTGAAACCATGTAATATTTGTTTGTTTGGGTCTGGCTTATTTCACTTAGCTTAATGTTTTCAGGTTTCATCCATGTTGTAAAAGGTGTCAGAATTTTTTTTTTTTTTTTTTTTTTTTTTACACCACTTACTCTGGTCTCACCCCTCTGCATGTGTCAAAATTTTATATCTTTTAAGTCCCTGCTTTAAATTCTTTGAGCTATATATCTAGAAGAGAATTGCTGGTTCATATTGTAATTCGATGTTTAACTTTTAGAGGAACCACGAAACCTTTCCATGGTGACTACACCATTTTACATTCCCATCGGTAATGCACAGGGTTCCACTTGTTTCTTTTTTTCCTATTTGTTTGTTTGTTTTTATATAGCCATTCTGATGGGCGTGAGATGGTATCTCCCTGTGGTTTTGATTTGCATTTCTCTAATGGCTAGCGATGTTGAGTATCTTTTCATGTGCTTCTTGACAATTTGTATTCCTTCTTTGGAGAAATGTCTGTTCAAGTCTTTTGCCCGTTTTTGAATTAAGCTGTTTTGTTGTTGTTGTGGATGAGCTATAGGAATTCTTTATATATTCTGGATGTTAATCCTTTATCACATATATACTTTGAAAATATTTTCTTCCATTCTTTGGGCTGTCTTTTCACTCTCTTGATGTTGTCCTTTGATGCCCAAATGTTTTTAATTTTGATGCAGTCAAATTTATCTATTTTGTTGTTGTCGTTGCCTTTGCTTTTGGTGTCATGTGTTCTTATTTAAAGAATGAGCTCAGGGGTGCCTGGGTGGCTCAGTGGGTTAAAGCCTCAGCCTTCAGCTCAGGTCATGATCTCAGGGTCCTGGGATTGAGCCCCGCATCGGGCTCTCTGCTCAGCAGGGAGCCTATTTCCCTCCCGCCTCTCTCTGCCTGCCTCTCTGCCTACTTGTCATCTCTCTCTGTGTCAAATAAATAAATAAAATCTTTAAAAAAAAAAAAAAAAAAAGGACGAGCTCATATAACTGTCTTCTCTCTCCATTTTAGATTCATTAGCTTATTGGACATCTCATCCAAAATGTGTTCTAAGCCTCCTTGAAAAACTGAATTTGTGTTTCATGAGCCAAAAGAGTATGGAATAGCACGGAGACTAGAACATGACTCTGAAGTTAAGACTCTCTGGGTTTGAAATCTGTTCAGCCACCCTCTTGTGTGATTTTGGACAGATTCATTCATATTTCTATGCCTCACTTTCATCATCTGTAAGTCTGAGTTATAATAATACCTAATTTATAGGGTTGTTGTGAGGATTCAATGAGGTAGTAACATTAGTGCCTTGAATATTATCTGTCAAAGTGTATGAATCAATGTATATTGACTGTTATTATTATACCTTAGAAAGCAAGTGGAATTAGGTAGAGCTGGTATAAAATAGACCACTAATATAGTCTTTATAACCTCATGGAGAGACCTGTCAAGAGTTATATATATTTTTTCCAGATTTTTTTATTGCTCTTTCTTCTATCTTTGACCCTGTGTGCCAGAGCTAGCTAACTCGCTTAACTTCAATAAAACTTTGTCTGTAGATGTTTACATAGAGCTTAAAACTTAATACCCCTAAAAAAAATAAGAATGAGTAGGCACAGATCCCCCGACACAGAAAATAATAATTTCTCATGCTGTAAAATGGAAAAGTTTGGCCATTTCTTCTCTTATTTTTAACTTGATCTTAAAGATGTCAGACAATTTTTGGATCACATTTCTTTAGATAAGTGAAATATAAGAGATACGATTTTATTAGTGCAAATTAGGATTGAACTCAATTGACAGCTGGTTCTGCTAGATAACAAATTACTGTCAGAATACACGATGGCCCACAATCAACTGCTTCTCAACCCAAATCATTATTTTTAACAGATGTTTTAATGATGTTTAATTGGTTTATATCTAGTTACTATATGAAAGGTCAACTCAAGGTGTTGCCTAGAGGTTAATTTCGCAAATAATTCATCTTAGAGGTTCACCAGGAGGTTACAGTGCTTAAAACTGATAATGCCAATTTTGAAAAATTTTCCAGGAAAAAACTATCATAGCCATGCTCTTTCTTAAAGAAGCATGGGCAGCCATTCTATTTCCCTGTTTTGTTGGCTCTATTCACTCGCCCTCCTTCAGCTCCTTTGGCTCCTCTCTTGTGGAGGTGGGCTGTCTTATTCTTTGGACAAGGATCTCGTTTAGACTCCTCAGGTCTTTTTTATATCAAGACATGCAACTTTTTTGTTTTTTGGGCAACAGCGAATGTGGGCATTCTAGTCTCTTTAAGAGAGACGTTAACACAACCATCTGCTGCCCAGAGTTTGTGAAATTCAACAAGGTAAATTAATATGCATGGAAATAGATGTCCAAAACAATTAAGCTAATCCCTTCCTCTAGATCGACTGAACTTTATCTTGGATAAAACTAGTCTATTTATGACTGAAGAGCATTATTTTGATCCCTAGTAGAATAGCTTTTAATTTAATTAACAATTTCTCCTGGAATTCTCAGCTTCAACCAAATGATATTAAGTAGCAGCTATATGAAATTTAATCTGGTATAATTTATTGGCACGTTGAGAGCATTGTCTTTCACATCGCTATATGTTTTTATGAAAATTCAGGGGAGGAATTTATTTGGGTATCTCTGATTTCCATGAGTAATTGATACATATTTATATTCTAGACACTGTGGGCCACTGTCTGTTGTGTTCCTCTCTTTACATAATAACCTATTAATCAGGAAGGTCTGAGACGGATGGACAAACCATTTCTAGCAAATATGTAAGACTGTGGATTGTACGTCTGTGTAGTCATTCTACCTTTAAGTGGAGAGGTGGAATAGCCTATTGATTAAAAAGATAGTCCCCAAAACTGAACAGCTGTGGTTCAATTCTTAGTGACCATATTTATGAACTTTGTGACCTTGGATAAATTAATTACTCAGTTTTTGTGTGTTTCAATTTCTTTATCTGTAGAAGGGAGATAATAGTAGTATCTTTCTCATCGATCCGTTGTAAGAATTAAATGAGTATCACATAGGGTGCCTGGTGGCTCAGTTGGTTAAGTGTCTGCCTTTGGCTCAAGTCATGATCTCAGGGTCCTGAGATCAAGCCCCACGTGGGGCTTTCTGCTCGGTAGGGAGCCTGCTTTTCCCTCTCCGTCTGATGTTTCCCATGCTTGTGCTCTCTCAAGAGCTCTCTCTCTTGCTCTCTCTCTCAAATAAATAAATAAATAAAATCTTTAAAAAAAATGAATATCACATATAAAGAAATTAGAACAGCTTATGATACATAAGATTTTTCCATACATAAATTTCATATTATTTTTGCTCTCTCATCATTGTTTTCAGTTCTTTTTTGTTTTTATTTTATCACATTATACACACACACACAATCATAATTATTAGAATAGCACTACTTCTGGGAGCTCTTTGGTGTAGGTGTCAGAATCACATCTTAAACTGCAGTAAGTAAAAAAAGACTAATGTAACAGAATTTCAACAATGAACCTCCTTTAGGCATAGCAAGATCCAGAAGCTCAAATAATATTATAGTTTCTCACATTTGATTAATCCTGGTCTATTTTAAATGGAGTCAAAGTTCACTTCTTGCCCTTTTATCACAGTTACTCTATCCTGTGGGTTTATATAGAGGCAAATTGAATTATAATAGCTTGACCTCACTGTCTTTAACCAGAAGTTCCTCATTAAAAACCACACGAAGGGACATGAACAAACTAATAAAATCTATTTCTACTAAAGATTTCTTTAGGACATTCAGAACCCTCGGAACGAGATAGTTAAATATGATACCATTATCTTCAAGTTTTTACTCTTCTAATGGATATTACTTTTATTGGTGTAGAAATTTGTTTTGCTAAACGGTAAGTTTATTTTGCCTCTGCCATCAGAGAGTTTTCCAGCCTCATAATATGAAAATTCCTTAACAGCCCAGCCTGTGTTTCCAAAGAGAGTAATGCTCCACAGTCAGCAGAGTACACCTATGTAACTATCAAGTCATGTTTGTAGTTAACAGTAATCTGACTACTACATCCATGACCAAGAGACATATAGGCAAGGGCCAAGATCACTAAATTTCTTCTTCTGTGTCAACTCTGATCAGTTAGTAATGCCTGCTTGACACTGTGTTAAGAAGGATTCTGTGACTGTATCGGGCCAGGTGGGGGGGGAGTGCCTTGATGGATTAATATGATCGGCCTTGAATCAGGAAGTTGTCATATATTTGTCATCTCTATTTTATGCCATCAGTTCGAAAGAGCTACTGATAATTCTTAAGGAGCCCATGGAGTTCTCATATCCCTACGTAAAATAATTCCAAGATGTTCATAATCTGTGTTACATGTAAAAATCTGAAGAGTTAGAAATGCTGCAGTCTTCTTGATAGAATTATTAGTAATTAGAATTGCCACTTAGAAATTCTACTTTAATGCAATTGTTACTATTAAAATGTATTCTCTTCGCTTTCCTATTTAGAAAACAGTTGAGGTAAAAAATGATTGCTTTATTCAAAACAATTCAAAATAGAAAGTCATTAGGTTTCCCAGATGATTAGAACTTGACACATATGGATATTAAAAATAAGTTTGGGTAGAGGTAAATAATTATCTCTTTTGAAGACAATTATTAAAAACCAATTCATAACTAGCTTTCAAAACACTGCTTTCAAAATTACATTGTATCTGTACATACAGATTGGGTGTTCTGATACAGTTTTAATAAAAATATCAGAGAAGATAAACATGGCCATTTCAAAATTTATATTTTAGGTTGTATTGCTGATTAATATGCCTTGACTTTATAAAAATAGTTATGACCACAGATCCTTAATTTTTTTTTTATTAACACATAATGTATTATTTGCCCCAGGGTACATGTCTGTGAATCATCAGGCTTACACATTTCACAGCACTTACCATAGCACATACCCTCCCCAATGTCCATCACCTAGCCCCCCTATCCCTACCCCCCTCACCCCCAGCCACCCTCAGTTTGTTTCGTGAGTTTAGGAGTCTCTTATGGTTTGTCTCCTTCCTAATCCCATCTTGTTTCATTTCCCTCCCCCACCCCCCACGACCCCTAGCCCTGCCTCTCAAATTCTTCATATCAGAGAGATCATATGATAATTGTCTTTCTCTGATTGACTTATTTCGCTTAGCATAATACCCTCTAGTTCCATCCACGTCGTTGCAAATGGTAAGATTTCATTTCTCTTGATGGCTGCATAGTATTCCATTGTATATATAATACCGCTTACAGATATTTTCACCTAAATTTCCATAATTATTGTCAAACTTCCTTTTCCCCCCAAATATTTGAAAATGAAAATATTATATCGTGAGTGAACATCCATATACCCACTCTCTAGATTCTATCATTAACATTTTCTTATACTTGCTCTATCACATCTCTTTATTTATTTAGATTTTGTTTCTTTATTTGCCAGAGAGAGAGGGGGAGAGAGAGAGAGGCAGAGGGAGAAGCAGGCTCCCCGCTCAGCAAGGAGCCTGATGAGGGACTTGATCCCAGGACCTTGAGATCATGACCTGAGCTGAAGGCAGATGCTTAAACAACTAACTGAGCCACCCAGGCACCCATATCATATCTATTTATTAATCCATTCCTCTATCCATTGATAAATCCACCTTTTTGTTTTTGACACATTTTGAAAATCAGCTGTATGCATCAGTACATTTCACCCTAAATACTTCATTCAACACACATACAATAAAGTTTGATATTTGTTTACTGTTTTTTTTTCTTTTGGTAACATTTACATGAAACAGAATGTATAAATCTTATGTGTACCATTTGATGAATTCTGACAAATGCTCTGTCCTTGTAATGCAAACCCTATCAAGATAGAGAACATGACTGTCACCTAAGGAAGTTTCTCAGTCCTGCACTGATCTCCCTCCCCCACAGAGGCACTATACCACTATTCTGGTATTTTTTCCCCTTGAATTCAAATTTTGCCTGTCTTCTATATAGAATTGCACAGTATTCACTCTTCTGTGTAGAGTTCGCAAATTACTCAACATAATTGTTTTGAGATTTATCCATGAAATTTTGAGTATTAGTACTTTGTCCTTTCTTGACTGGGTTGTAGTCCATTATATTAATATACCTCAGTCTGTTTATACATTTTTATTGATGAACACTGGGCTCTTTCAAGTTTCTGGCTATTATAAATAAAGCTGCTATAAATATTCTTATACATAAAATGTCTTTTTAATGGACCTATATTTTCAATTCTCATGCAGAAATACTTAGGATTGGAAATTCTGGGTCAGGGTAGATACATGATGAGTTTTTAAAGAAAATTATCTGTTTATTTCAGTGATTCTGAAAAATTGGACAATATTCTAGGGTTTGATAAATCAACTAATGCCTAAAAATACAAAAAACAAATATTCCTTGCTCTATATCTCACAGGGAACAACTAATCAGTCTGCTGTCATTATTTCAAGATATGCTCATGCCCTTTGCTGATGCCATAAATTAACACATTAACTACAGTGGTTCTTAATGAAAGCCCAGCTAAGACTCTATCCTTCTCAGAGCTTAATGAGGGTATTTAATTTTGAAATGGAGTAATTGTGTCTTTTCTCAATCAGCAGAAAACAAATGGATATAATTTTCTTAACATTTTGATATTTGCAACTCTTTCTCTGTGGTGTTGAGAGAGAAAGAAAGAAATTTCCAGAAATCTATATTAATAGGAAAATCTTGAAGCACCCAGTCATGCCTCATCCAAGCATACTGGTGCTTTCATAGGCATGTTTTTTCATGGTTATGATTTTTTTAGCCTTTTTAATTATCGAAGTATATGTATTCACATACAGGGTTATATTGGTTTCAGGTGTACAGTATAGTGATTCAGAAATTCTTTACATTACTCAGTGCTCATCATGGTAAGTGTAATCTTAATCCCCTATTCTACCCATCCTCCCACCCACCTTCCTTCTGACAACCACTAGATCGTTCTCTGTATTTGAAAGTCTGTTTTTTTGTTTGTCTCTTTTTTATTTTCTTTTTAAAATTTTCATATATGAGTGAAATTATATGGTATTTGTATTTCTGTGCCTGACTTGTTTTACTCAGCTTTTTACCCTCTAGGTCCATCCATGTTATTGCAAATGTCAGGATCTCATTCTTTTTTTATGGATGAGTAATTCTATTATATATATATTATATATATTTATCATTATAATATATAAATATTGTATTTATTATATACTTATTGTATAATATATAATGTGTAATATATAATATACATATATATATGTGTGTGTATATATATATATATATATCTATATCTATCTTACACACACACCCCCACATCTTTCTTTTAGTCATCTATCGGTGGACAAGTGTTGCTTCCATATTTGGGCTGTTGTAAATAGTGCTGCAATAAATACAGGGGAGCATGTATCTTCTCGAAATAGCGTTTATGTATTCTTATGTAAATACTCAGCAGTGAAATTACTGAATCATACGGTAATTCTGTTTTTGATATTTTAAGGAATGTCCATACTGTTTTCCACAGAGGATGCAACAGTTTGCATTCCCACCAACAGTGCATGAGGGTTCCTTTTTCTCCACATCCTCACCAATATTTGTTATTCCTTGTCATTTTTATTCTTGGCATTCTGACAGGTGTAAGATGATATCTCATTGTGGTTCTCACTTGTATTTCCCTGATGGTGAGTGATATTGAGCATCTTTTCGTGTATCTGTTGGCTGTATGTATGTATGCTTTGGAAAAAAAATGTCTATTCAGGTCTTCTGCCCATTTTTTAATTGGGTTATTTGTGGTTTCTTGGTGTTGAGTTGTATAAGTTCTTTATATATTTGGATAGTAACCCCTTTTCAAATCTATCCTTTTTGTTTTGTTGATGGTTTCTTTCACTGCGCAAAAGTTTTTATTTTGGCGTAGTCCCAATAGTTCATTTTTGCTTTTGTTTCCCTTGCCAAAGGAGACCTATCTTAAAAAATGTTGCTATGGCCGATGTCAGAAAAATTACTGTCTATGCTCTCTTCTTACCAGTTTTATAGTTTTAGGTCTCATGTTTAGGTCTTTAATCCATTTTGAATTAATTTTTGCATATGGTGTAAGAAAGTGGTACAGTTTCATTCTTTTGCATGTAGCTGTCTGGTTTTCCCAAAACCATTTATTAAAAAGACTGTCTTTTCCTCCATTGTATATTCTCACCTCCTTTGTCATAGATTAATTGACCATATAATCATGGATTTATTTCTGTATTCTCTCCTCTGTTCCATCGGTCTATGTGTCTATTTTTGTGCCAGGGTATATGTTGAGTTTTATTTATTTATTTATTTATTTTTATCCCCAAATACTTTTATTTTGTTTTTTCAGTGTTACAAGATTCATTGTTTATGTACCACACCCAGT
Organism: Potos flavus; assembly: GCA_028534135.1. Classification (NCBI taxonomy): domain Eukaryota; kingdom Metazoa; phylum Chordata; class Mammalia; order Carnivora; family Procyonidae; genus Potos; species Potos flavus. The sequence goes on along the minus strand of CM052892.1, from coordinate 74,152,500 downwards.
GCTCCATGCAATACGTGCCCTCCTCAATACCCACCACCAGGCTCGCCCAGCCCCCCACCCCCTCCCCTCCAAAACTCTCAGTCCCTTGTTCTGAGTTCGCAGTCTCTCATGGTTCTTCACCCCTCCGATTTCCTCCAAATTCATCCCTCCCCTCCCTCTCACAATGTCCTCCATGTTTGACC
>CM052892.1:74131177-74151818 GCA_028534135.1 Potos flavus | reverse complement strand
GTCTTGTTGATTTTGGCCATTCTAACTGGTGTAAGGTGGTATCTCAGTGTGGTTTTGATTTGAATCTCCCTGATGGCTAATGATGATGAACATTTCTTCATGTGTCTGTTAGCCATTTGTATGTCTTCTTTGGAGAAGTGTCTGTTCATGTCTTCTGCCCATTTTTTGACATGATTATCTGTTTTTTGAGAGTTAAGTTGAGTTTTATAAGAAACTGCCAGACCTCTTCTATAGCAATAATACTGTTCTGCATTCCAACCAATGATGCATGAGAGCTTGCTTCAGTGCTTGGTATGCTCACCACGAGTGTGATCAGTCTTCTTGATTTTAGCTATTCTGGCAGGTTCTAGTACTATTTCCTTGGACTTTTAATTTAATTCTTCTGATGACTACTGATGTGGGGCACTTTTGGGGGGGTTTATTTGCTGTGCATATTTTCTTTTGTGAAGTATAATTTTGAGTCTTTGCCTATTTTGAGGGGAGGGTTATTTGTCTGTTTATGATTGAATTGTGGGAGCATTTTGTAAATCCTAGGTATGAGTACGTTGCCAATTGTGTGTTCTGAGGATATTTTCTTCTAGTCTATAGCTTCCCGCCTCACATTTTTAAGCCATTAAGTGTGATGTTTGCTGAGGGTTTTTTGCAGGTCCCCTTCCTCAGATTGATAGATTTCCTCCCTATTCCTAGTTTTCCAAGAGTCTTTATAATCAATGACTATTAAATTATGTGAAATGTGTTTTCTTTGTTAATCAAAATCTTATAGGGTCATGTGGAAATTGTAGTGATTGAGTTTTGAATGTTAAATTGGCATTATATTACTGAGAAACCCTACTTGGTCATGATATATCATGTTTTTTATATACTAATGATGTAGTTTGCTTTTTTTTTTTTTTTTTTTTTTTTTTTTGCTTTTATTTGGTTAAGGAATTTTGTGTCTGGGGGAGCCTGGGTGACTCAGTCGGTTAAGTGTCCAACTCTTGATTTTGGCTCAGGTCATGATCTCAGGGTTGTGAGATTGAGACCCGTGTCAGGCTCTGTGCTGGGCATGGAGCCTGCTTAAGATTCTCTCTCTCTGTCTCTCTCCTACACTATCTCTCTCTCAAAAAGAAAAAAGAAAGGAAGAAATACTATGTTTCACAAGGGAAATTAGTATGTAATTTTCTATTTTTGTTGCTTCTTTGTCAGAAGTTACCCTGAGTAAGTATTACAGTTATATTGGCCTCAAAAATGACTTAGGAAGTGTTCTCTTCTCTATATTCTTAAGCAGTTTTATGAGATTGGTGTTATTTTTTCTTTAAATGTCCAGCATCCAATTTACCAGGAAAACCACCTTAGTGTATAAAAAATTCTTTTTGGTCAAGATTTTGATAATAAAAGTTTGTTATTTGTGTAGGACTTGCAGATTTTTTATTTCCTCTTGTGTCAGATTTGCTAAGTTTTATTTTAAAAAATATTTATTCATTTTATCTAAATACTGAATTTAGGGTTTTAAAAAATAGTATTATTTAACAATGTTATTGTTATTGATTTCTCCTTTAATTCTGTGTGGGCAGAGAACATACTCAATATGATTTCATACTTTTTAGAATATTTAAGACTTCACTTATGGCCCATGATATCATCTGTCTTGTAAACTACACTTCGTATTCTTGAAAAGAATATTTATTCAGCAGTTTGGGGGTGAGTATTCTATAAATACCAATTCTGTCAAGGTGGTCTGTAGAGTTGTTCAAATTATGTATGTATGTTTACTTTTTTTCGTCTATTTCTGTCAATATTTGCTTCATGTATTTGGAAATTCTGTTATTAGGCACATTCACTTCTATGATTATGTGTCTTCCTGCTGAAATGACCCTGTTACATTATCAAATGACTCTCTTGATCCCTGGTAATATCTTTTTTCATGAAAGATACTTTAATATCAGTATATCTGCTCCAACCTTATGCTAACTGATTGCATGTATATATAAATACATTTATATACATGTATATAAACTTATCCCGACATATCTGTATCTTTATATTTAAAGTGTTGTAAACATCATGTAGTTGGGCTTTGGTTTTCAGTCAATTCCGATAATCTCTTATCTTTTAATTAGTGCTTAACGCTTTAGCATTTAATGTAATCATGGATATGGTTGGATTTAGGTCTGTCATTTTATTTGTTTGTCCCCTCTGTAGTTAGTTCTTCTGTTCCTTCTTTCTTGCCTTCTTTTGGATTATTTGAATACTTTTGAGAAATCCATTTAAATTTATCTATTGGCTTTTTGGCTATGCCTCTGCGGTTTTAAGGATTGCTTTTGGAATTATAACATACACTCTAACTTTTCACAATCTAAGAGTTATTATTGTACCACTTATGCAAAATGTGGAAAAATTGCAGCCATGCAGTTTCATTTACTTTCTTATTGTTTATATTATATTTGTCATACATGTTACATATCCATATGTTATAAACCTCAGAACAAAATGTTTAAAATTTTATTTTAAACTATTAATATTTAAAACAGTTGAAAGAAGAGATGGGTGGGGAGATACAGTAACTAGGTGATGGACATTAAGGAGGGCACGTGATATAATGAGCACTGAGTGTTATTTGCAACTGATGAATCACTGAACTCTACATCTGAAACTAATGATACACTGTATGTTAAATAATTGAATTTAAACAAAATAAGTTAAATTAAAAAAATAAAAAATAAAACATATACATACCATTTCTGATGTTTTTTATTCCTTCCTGAAGACCTAAGTTTCCATCTAGTATAATTTCCCTCAGCCTTTGTAACTTCCTTTGACATTTTTTTATCATGCAAGTCTGCTAGCAGCCAATTCTTTTAGTTTTCCATTGTCTGAAAATATCTTAATTTTGCTTTCATTTTTGAAGGATATTTTCTTTGGATATAAGATTTTGGGTTATTGGCTATATTTTTCTTTTAGCATTTTGAAGATGTTTTACTTTTTTTGAACTCTTGTTATAGGTGGAAGTAAGTCATTGGTAACTCAAATTGCTATTCCCTGTATGTTATGTATCATTTTTCTCTGGCTATTTTAAGATTTCTGTATTTGCTTTTCAGAAGATTAAGTAACTAGGCATGATTTTCTTTGTATTTGTCTTGCTAGGATTTGCTGAGCTTCTTGTATTTCCAGATTTGGGAAACATTCAGCCATTATTTCTTTAAATATCTTCCTTATTCTCTCTCTCTCTCTCTTCTCCTTCTGAGACTCAGATTACCTGTATGCTAGATCTTTTCATATTTTATGACAATTCATTGGGGCTTTTTTCATAATTTGTAAAATATTTTTCTCCATATTGGATAATTTTTATTCATTTACAGATTCACTGACTATTTTTCCTGTCGTCTCATTCTGTTATTCCCATTCTGTAAATTTGTAATTTCAGATATTTTATTTTTAGAATTTCTTTTTATTCTTTTGATAGTTTCTATTTCTCTGATTTTTTCCCATCTTTTAATCCATTGCAGCTATTTTTACTTTATGTCCTTAAATATATATTAAGTAGCTGGTTTAAAATTCTTGTCTGCTAATTTCTCATCTGGATCATCTTGGGGGCATTTTCTGCCAATTGTCTTTTCTTTGAGAATCTGGTTACTTTTTCCTGTTTGTTTATAAGTCAAATAATTTTGGGTTGTATCCTGAACATTGGGAGTGGTATATCTTGGAGACTCTGATTTTTGTAACATCCTTGCAAAGATGATTTTCTCTTCTATAAACAGGGAAGTAACTTTGCTGGACACAGACTTCTGTTTTGTTTTGTTTTGTTTTGTTTTAAGATTTATTTATTTATTTGCGAGAGAGCGAGCGAGCATGAGTGGAGGGAGAGCAGAGAGAGAATCCTCAAGCAGACTCCACACTGAGCACAGAGCCTGACATGGGGCTTGATCCCAGGGCCCTGAGATTAAGACCTGAGTCGAAAACAAAAGTGGGCTCCTTAACCAACTGAACCAGCCACCCAGTCACCCCTAAAATTTTGTTTCTCGATTGGAAGCCTAGATCTCAGTTGAAGTCATTTGTTTCAACTAAACTGTCTAGTGCTTCTCATTCCCTGTGTGTGTCTTAGTTGTCAGCCAGTGTGTGTAGAGTGCAGCTGCAAAATAGCCTCCCCTTCTTTGACTGCCTTCTTTCTAGGATATCCCCTTGCTGTCTGTCAGCCTTGGTTACCCTAAATTGTGTCTTCTTGTTCTTCAGGCCAGAAAGACTACTTTTTGTTTGCTTTCAAAGTGTTGCCCACCCCGCGTGGTACACTGGGGTCTTGCTGTCAGCCAAGAAGCTTTGGAAAAGAGAAAATCAACACAGTGCCATTCCTTTCTTCCATGGGTCAACTTGTCTCTGGTGTTTGCCTGCTTTTGATGGATGTTTTTTATATTTTGTTCAGAATTACAGTTATTTTCAGTAAGAGGGCTGATTCTGTAGGAGCTTAATCAACCATTATCAGGAGTAAAATTCAGTCTTTTGTAAGGTTGTATTGTTGATGGGACGGTATCATCACAGGTGCTGTTTTTTAATCCATTGAATTATTTTTACTGAACTTCTTTCTAATTTATTCAGTACTCCTCTAAACATGGATGCCTAAACAGAAGTACTATTCTAATAATGGTGGAAAAGAATGATGCTTAATTCTTGGACCCTCATTCTCATGTTCCTCGTAGTAATACATCATTCTCAATATATCCTCATGTTCGATAGGACGCAGGATTTTCATGGCAAAACAGAAATACATGTTTTATATCCTATTTATTCAATCTCACGGAGGTCTTCGTGAAGAGGTATAATCACTTACATGGCAGTTAGCAAAAATGAAAACATATGTCAGTGAAAAGGAATGAGAAGCCATTCACTCATTGAGGGTTCAGATACCTGACCTGGGTAGCAAAAATATTATGTTGTAGTTAACTGGGCTTCTTTGCCATGGAAATCCCACTCTCATTCCAGTTTTTCATGTGTAGCCTAACACTCATAGTAAGGATAATCATAATGGCAGCTAACATCCATTGAATGCTTATAATATACCAGACCTTGTGCAAGGGCTTTATATTTAATACTTCATTCCATCCCCATAACCATTGTCATTCTCAGAGAGGCTAAGTAACGTACCACGGGGCACTCAGAAAGGGCTAGAACTGAGTCTTGAGCCCCGAAAATTTGCCTCTAAAGCCATAGTCAACATTTGTTCTGCCATGACTCTCTAATCCCTCTCAAATGTGTCATCCATCTGTACAATTCAGTACTGTAGCTCTCCTGAAAGCAACCTTTTTGTCTTTTCCATATTTGTCTTCCATTTAAGTCAGATAACAGTGTCTTGCACAAAGTAGGTGGTCAATAAATGTGTGCTGAGTTGAATTTCTGTGTTCTATCATAGTAGTCCAGCAGGTTTGTGGTTGTAATCTCTCCCTGCACTTCTATTTTTTAATAATATATTTCTACCAGGATGTATTATTCATTTATTTATTTATGAGTCTGCTTTTCTCTCCAGTTATATCACATGTATTTTGTGAGCCTTTTCATTCCCAGGACTTAGCCCAATACCTAGTATGCAAGACACTATCAAGAAATATGTATTCAGTGAATGATTGTGGAGAACATTATATTATAGCCTAGGATAATGCAAGATTATGTCCTAATACAATGTTAAATTATGCTTGCTGTTTTGTATGAAAAGGCCCTTTACTTGTTTATTCATATGAGATTTTAAACCTTGTCCACTGGCATAAACATTTCTACCCAGTGGTGATCCTTTTCAGAAAAATATTGTAAGTGATTAAACCCACAAGTGCCTCTAATGGTTTGTCTCCCTCTCTGATTTCTTCCCAATTTTCCCTCCCTTTCACTGTGGTCCTCCCCGCTTTTCCTTATGTTACACATATGAGTGAAATCATATGATAATTGTCTTTCCTTGCATCTTACTTCACTCAAGATAATCCCCTCCAGTTCCATCCACGTTGATGCACATGGTGGGTATTCATTTGTTATGATGGCTGAGTAATATTCCACTGTATATATGGACTACATCTTCTTTATCCAGTCATCTGTCGAAGGGCATCTTGGCTCCTTCCACAGTTGGGCGATTGTGCACTGGGTGTTATACGCAACCAATGAATCATCGAACACTACATCAAAAACATGATGTGCTATATGCTGGCTAACTGAACATAATAATTTAAAAAAACTTTAAAAAAAGAAGTGATTAAACACCCCCCCCAAAGATTTAATTCTTAGAAGGATCCTTCACTTTCACAGAACATGGATTTACATGGGACATATTTTTAGATACCAGACAACACATTTAGCATGTCACACTGTTTATTTGTTCATTAGTTTATTCACTCATTCAAAAATATTTTTTAGTTCTGTTATATGCCAGATCTGTGCTAGACTCTGGGGAGACAAGTAGGAAAAAAAAGACAAATTCCCAAACTAATAACTAGGCCTCCTGACTCACTGTATTTCCTGTGGACCATTTCTCTGATAATGTCTTTCCTCTTGAGTTCAGCATCTTTTGTCTAGGCTATTATCTATCCTATAAAAATCAAACCTAAAAAAAAAAAACCCCTGTTATTCGATTCTTTGAAGTCATTTATAAAAGTCATTACCAAACCACAGTGCTCTGTCTTCGAGCGCTGTTCTCAGTGAATTCAGGGGAAAACACCTGGTCGTTGGGTCGTGTACTGAGCATCGAGAAACAGGGACCAGAACTTTCGATGTAATGTTCAGACTTCAGGACTGCCAATCAGCCTTGCTGACTCTTTAGATGACAGCTAGTTGTTATTAATAGAGTGGACTCTAATGGGAAACAACACTCTGGCTGGCTGGCTAGTTTTTATGTGTACATACACATCAGGTGACTAATAATCTCTTGTAGCTTGTGATGGAGTTTTACAGAAGGGAGAATGCTAGCGAGACCTTTCTAGCGAGCGCTCCGCAGTCTATAGATGTGCTTGTGTGGCACACACATTTAAGACCGTGTGTTCCAAGTAGGCCAACCTACGTTTCTGTTGGCAAGGGTTGGGTTTTTGCTATGGAAGTATTGGTGGGTCTCCACTTTTGGGGAGAGTGCTCCTAAAAGCGTTAACTCTCTGGCACTCCTAACCTACTCTGAACATGGGCTAAATCTGTCTCTGAGCCGGAAGCTTTTGGGCAGATAGACAGAGAAGTTCTTGGTATAGTTACTGGCATGAATGGGAAACCTCCTTCAAACAGCAGGTGATTGCTGAGCACACTGGCAAGGACTGGCAGCCTGCAGCATGGAAGGGGTTTGATATATACAGACACCTAGTAAAGCCATCCGATGTTCCATATGTAAAGAACTCCTACAAATCAGTACAGAAAAGGTAGATGCATCAAAGGACAAATATACAAAAGCTTAAGCAGCGCTTTCACAAAAGAGGATATCCGAATGGCTAATAAATATGAGAAAAAGCCCTGAATCTCACTAGTTTTTAGGGGAATGGAAAATAAAACCACAGTAGTATATCATTATGCACACACCAGAATGGGTAAAATTTTAAAAGCTGATGCTACCAAGTGCTGGTGAGAATTCCATGCAGCCGAACCTCACATACTGTAAATCGTTACAACCACTTTGGAAATCTGCTTGGCGGTAGCTCCTAAACTTGTGCATACTCACACCCAACAGTTCTAGCAGGCGTATTACAGAAATGCTGATAGATGCGTGTTAAAGACATATACAAATGTTTGTAGGAGCACTGTTTGTAATAGCCCAAACTGGAAACAACCCAGTGCCCATCAACAGTAGAATGGGTAACTTAATGATAAACTTCTCATAAAATGGAATATTTTACAGCAGTAAGATGGAACTAAGAGGGAACTCTTCCTCAGCAAACTTGCATACCTCAATCCAGAAAAACCAAATAAATAAATAAGCATATAATGAAATTCTGATTAAAGTTATTTCATATTGTGATAATCAGTAATCGCTAAATGATCTGGATTTTCTTGTACTAATTTATTTAAAATCTAATACCTTGGACAGGTACTTAGTTTGATCCAGCCAAGAAAGTGAATATGGCCATCTGATTCAGTTTCTCTCTCTTTCTCTCTTTGTGTGTCTGCCTTCCTTCCTAGCATATGCTTTTGAGGGACTTCTTGTTCTTTTAATTGAATAGGTAAGGCTTTGTTTTATTGATATATATTGTAGTGGACCTTTTGAAGGAAAAGTTTTATGAAAATCCATTGGCTAGACTGTATGGAGCTCATGGTCATATATTTCTGGATCGAACAATGATCTTGATGGGTTCTCGGACATAGGTAATATGTGTAGCTTCCAAGAACCCCCTTGAAGACACCTTGAGGCAGATGAGGGGAAAGGATACATAATACATAATATGTACCTCAGGATAAAACCAAGGTGGACATATCACACTGAGGGCTGCAGTAATATAAATCTTCTGTGAAGAAGGGTTCCTTTTATATAATTACTCATAATATTTTCCCCTGGGAACATTTCCTCATCTTTTTGAACTTGCAGTTTTGAGTAGCTTTCAAGGAACTACCATTATTAATATATGCAGGACTCTTATAATGTGTACAATCTATAGAGATACAAATTTAATTTACTTAGAAGCTGGCACTTACCCAGTAAGGGGCACTTCTCCATTTAGAACTGTACCACCTTTAAAACGAAATGTGCATGGTTATCTATTTGATCTTCATAAATCTCAGCATATTTTTGTACTGCTTGTTAGACCACAGTCTCCTCTGTGTCCCCCAGCCATTAACCATTAATCCCTTTTATTCTTTTCTTGAATTCTTTCTTTTGCTTACATTATTTATACCTATCAGGGTACCATCATTCATTCATTCAGTTGCTCACTCATTTATTCTCAGTTTATCAAATCATTACTGAGAGCTTACTTTGTGCTAGACACAGTGCAGACTCTTGGAGATGGAACTGTAATTAGCCTTCACGAGTCCCCATCCTGGAAGAGAGGCTGATACATAAATACGTATTTGAAATGCAGGGAGCTAAGTGCTCCACAAAGTAGACTGGGAAGAGAAAGAGTTGTTCAGTTCAGGTTCCCAATCTGGGGTGGCTGGGATGGGTAGAAGAATTAAGAATAGTTTGTCCACCATTTGCAGAGGTTAGATACTTGGGTTGGGTTTGGCAAAAGAATGTTGTAGGAAGAATTTAATGTAGACAGAACAATAGGTAACTCCAAGTAACTTGTTATGCACAGATCACAATTAATGGCCAAGGGAGTAAAGACACGTAACAGTAGCTAATATGCTTTAACCATTTACTAAGTCTCAGAAACTGTTCTTAATATTTTATGTATAACAACTCTTTTCACCTTCTCAACAACGTGTATGGTAGTTACCCTTATCATTTTTTTATAGATGAGAAAACTGGGTCCAGAAGGGTTAGGTAATTTGTCATCATTGGTGAAGTCAGGATTTGAACTCTTAACTCCTCTGCCAGGTTGCCTCCTAAATAGGAAATGTGAGTTTGGAGAAAGAGATCTTGGAGGGCCTAAGCAAGTCCATTTGGAATCAGTTCTGTATATTATGGAGACCCTTTGAAGAGTTTTAAGGAGGACAGTGGCATGATAAAGAGTATGCTAGACAATTCCCTCAACATCCATAGGGAAGGGTAAATTTTAGGGAGAGCAACTTTAGAGGCAGGAAGATCAGCTATTTATCTGTTCCTGATTTTATTCCAAAACTAAATTGAGGAGACTTAAAAAGGTTGAGGTGAAACACAGTAAGAACACCAAATGAGGACAAAGTAGAACACCAAATTAACAAGGGCATGATATGAGGTGATGTCAGTGTTAAGACACGGGCAGCAAACGTGGCGCTGTGCTATGTGTGCTTGTAGAGGATCGACTGTAAGCTTAGTCCTAAGCCACCAACACAAAGATGGGAAAATAATCACTTTATAGTCTCCATGACATGTAGCGGAAAATGGTGGGGGGTGGGGAGAAGAGGAGAAGGTATGGAAGGGAGGATGGATGTGTGATGCACATCTTTCTTAATGTAGGGGTAGACATTAGAATGTCAAGCCTGGAAGATAGTTGGGTTTTTTTTATAAATATTTTTACTGTTAGCCCATATTTTGGTAGATACTGGGTAGTGGAGAGTTCAAACTATGTTTCTGAATGAGCTCCTTCTGTGTAGACAGTGGTGTAGCTAGTTGAGTGGAGAGTCGTATGCTTTCCTGTTAATTGAGCTAGGTGTGCAACTGATATTCTCTTATAAAAATGGTGATGGGGAGAAGGTTGCATGCCTGAATAGCACTAATTTCTGTGCCCTAACCTGTTCCTCTGCTTACCCCTGCACTCATGAACACATTCTGCTTGGAAGTGAACTCTGCAGGGCAGTATGGAGAGTAGAGACCCAAAGGCAGGATCAATATTATCATAAGAAAAAAATTTCCATCTGTGCTAACACAGAGTCAGTATGTGCAGACAAGACCAAAAGTTCTACTCCATATAGCATGACCACGTAAATTTTCGTCTGGAAAAATTATTGAAGAAGGTGCAACCAAATATCAACCACAGTCATAACTCATTAAAACATCCAGAAGGCTGGGTACGAGCAGGACAACCTTCTAGTGTGTCTTCCAAGATTTATCATTTGCGAAATGCAAACCAAAGTGACCAAACTGATGTGCTATATGGAATTACTTGCTATAAAACAATTAAGAGTTCCTCTGAATTTCTTCGTGGTGGCACTATTTAGGCAATAGGGTCAATTTCTTCTTAAGACCCACCTTGCTCTTAATTAGAAAAGAAATCATAAAGTAGAAAGTCCGTCTACTTCAGAAGTGGTATCTCATCATTAAGGGACAAGTTTAGAAGATCATGATATAAAAAATTTAAAAAGAGATAAGTTAAAAGACGCATTTTGATTTATGGGAAAGTGTTAATGTAGTTAATGCCTCAGGACGCTGATTCTCCCAGTCACGGGATGATGGGAACTTGAACATCAGAAACCAGGGTTTTCTACAATGAGAGTAAGTAGGTTTTAAGCCTTAATCAATTCCTGCCTTTGGACTTAATGGACAAGGACAAGGAAGCAGCAAAAGTCACAGATAATCTTGCACCTATCCTTTTAGACTTCTCCAGAGGTAATAAAGACTATAATATAGTTCAAAGTGGGATGACCCAGCACTTAGCTTTCTCTCCTGCCCATTCATCCTCTGCCTTGTTTTTGGGGGCCACTGCGTCATTATTCTCTTCTGTGCTTCTTGGTGGTGGGACAGCAAATAGGTGCGTAAAGTTCTCTTGGAAACTGTTCTCTTGGTGATGGAACTATGAGGAAAGCTTTTGTCTTTCTACAGAGGTTGTGTAGGGGGCTGGGAGATAAGTGATCTCATTGGAAATCAGAGACTAGGAGCGACCTCTTCCTTGTAGAGAGTATAAAGTGCAGAGAGGCACAACATACTGAAAAACTTAGCAGACACTAAATGTAACGATAATTGGCCTTGGTCTACAAAGCATAGAAAGTAAATCTCTCAGTTATTAACCTGCATCTCCATGTCTTCCAATCTTGTAATGCTTCAGTCTACTGCTTAAAATCCTTGGTGACCACAGTTAATGTCACACTTAATGGGGACACACTGAAAACTTTCCCCCTAAGATCAAAAGCGAGACAGAAGTGTTTGCTCTCATTACTTCTATTCAATATAGTATTGGAGGTGCTATCCAGAGGATTTATGAAGAAAATATGATATAAAAGGCATCCAGATTGAAAAGGAAGATGTAAAAATCCTTATATTGGTCTCCCATCCAAGTACTAACCAGGCCTGACCCTGCTTAGCGTCTGAGATCAGACGAGATTGGATGCGTTCAGGGTGGTATGGCTGTAGACAAATCCTTATATTGGTATATAAAAGATCCAAAGGGTCCCCCCACACACATAATAAGCTATCGGAGCCAATAAAGAAGTTCAGCAAGTTTGCACTATACAAGATCAACACACAAAACTCAGTTGCATTTCTAAACACCAAACAGTCTAAAAATAATATTTTAAAATTCCTAATTGTTTGAATTAAATAATAAAACACTGAGGAATCAATTGAACAAAAGAGGCACAAGAAACACTGAAAACTCTAAAACATTTTTGAAAGAAATTAAATAAGACTTACGTAAATGGAGAGACAGTTTGTGTTAATGGATGGCAAGACTTAATGCTCTCAAGATGACATACTTGCCAAATTGGTCTACAGATTCAGTCCAATCCCGATAGAAAATCCAACAGCCCCTTTTGCAGAGATGGACAGTTGATCCTAAAATTTATATGGAAATGCCAGGGATGAAGAATAGACAAAATAATCTCTCAAAAGAAGAATGAAGTTGGAGGACTCACATGCCTCAACCACAAAACTTACTACAAAGATAATAATCAAGATGGTGTGGTCCTAGCATAAGAACAGACATATGGATCAATGGACTAGAATGTTCAGAAATAAATCCATACATCTATGATCAATTGATTTTTGACAAGGGTTGTCAAGTTAGGTGAATGGGGGAAAGAATAGTGTTTTCAGCAAATAGTACTGGGAAAACTGGATATCTACACACCAAAAAAAAGAAAAAAAAAGAATTTGGACCACTATATAAAAAAATCACTATATATAAAAATCAAGTGGTTAAAAGTGTAAGATTTAAAACTATAAAACTCTTAGAAAAAAACATTGGCTTAAATCTTGTGACCTTAAATTAGGCAATGGTTTCTTAAACATTATACCTAAAGCAAAAGCCAATAAAGAAAAAACATATTAGACTTGATCAAAACTAAAAATTTTTTTTGCATCAAAAGAGAGTATCAAGAAAAGGAGAAGACAGCCTACAGAATGGGAGAAAATATTTGAAAATCATTTATCTGATAAGAGTCTAGGATCTAGAATATATAAAGAACACTTACAGTTCAACAATGAAAAGACAAATAACAGAATTAGCTAAGTATTTCAATGAACATTTCTCCAAAGAAGATATAAAATGGCTAATAAGCACATGAAAAGATGCCTAACCATCATTAGTTATAAGAGAAATAAATGCACATCAAAATCACAGTGAGATACCGCTTCACACCCACAAGGGTAATAATAATAGTAATAGTAATAACAAAAAGACCAAATAACATTAGTGTTGGAGAGGATGTGGAGAAATTGGAAACCTCACCCATTGTTGGTGGGAATGTAACTTGGTGCAGCTGGGGTGGAAAACAGTCTGAGAGGTCCTCAAAAATTTAAACATAGAGTTACCATATGACCTAGCAGTTCCATGCCTAGGTATATACCCAAGAGAAGTGAAAGCATGCTCAAACAAAAACTTGTATAAGAATGTTCATAGCAGCATTCTTCGTGATAATAACAACAACAAAAAAACGGAAGTAACCTACTTGGTCAGTGGATAAACTAATGAGTAGATAAACAAATTGTGGTCTACCAGTATGTTTGAATATTATTTGACCAAAAAAAGAGTGAAGTATTAGTACATGCCATGACATGGGTGAACCCTGACCATATTATGCTAAGTGGAAAAAGCCAGACATCGAGATCACATTTCATGTGATTCCATTTAGTTGAAAAGCCCAGAGCAGATAAAAACGTAGAGACAGAAAGGAAGTTAGTGGTTGGCAGGGACTGGAGGGAGAGAGACATGGAGAGTGACTGCTAATGGGTATAGAGTTTGTTTTTAAGGTGATGAAAATGTTCTGGAATTTTATAGTGATGGTTGCACAACCTTGTGAATTAAAAATATCACTGAATTGTACACTCTAAAATGGTGAATTTTATGGTATGTGAATTACATCTAAAAAAAAAAAAAAATCCTTGGTGAAAAGCAGGCTTATTGTCATGGTGTGCTGAAGATCATACTTTCAGTGACCTGAGTGCATTTCAGCACTCGGGTAGCAAGCCTTAATGCATGCTACATGCCGGAGAGTTTCCATCAAGCAGGTGGACCAGGGAATGCTTTTGAAAGCTAGAATGATCCAGAGGCATCACTTCTGATCATGTGTCATGAATGCATTTGAATTTGTAAATTTATCATTATTTCTTTTTAGTGACAGAGGCATCAGAGTTCCCAGGGACTGGTCCATAGTTCCATGGGTGTGGAAAGCTAGGACGGAAACATCCATTTTGCTGACTTCATTTGTAGAGGAAGGTGTGTGGTCCTGGAGCCCCCAGCTCCAGCAGTGACTTCTAGACTCCCCACTTTCTGACCATGACAAAGATGGTGGCTTCAGTGGAGGGTCATTTGGGCGGGCTTGTTTTGGGGATCACTCCTTAAAGATCGGCCTAGAAACTATTTACAAAGTCCTTTCAATGATTTCTTAAGTCTTTGTTTCTCTAAATTAAATGTGTTTTTGTCTAGCTAGAATGATTTCTGCTCCTTCTACTAACACCGAATGGACGAGACTCCTGCTCGCTTCTCCTGTCCTTTCTGGCCCCACACGTCATGTTCCAGCTGGAGTAAACTAGTGTCATCACCCACATACCCTGCTTTTTCATGCCTCTGTGTCTCGTACCTGTTGTTAAGCCTGATGGATCATTTCAGTCTTACTTCCCCGCCTTCTTATTTTTAAGCTTCCATTCTAATCATTTCCTGGAAGTCTCTGGGAACAGCTCCCCTCCCCTCCAAATCTGGGCAGGCTTTCTTCCTCCCTACACGTTGTGTTGGCAACACTCTGCTTCTAAGTTGAGACTGTGAGTACCTTGGGGGCAGAACTCTTTCTGCTTTTCTTTGTTACCTTCTAACTTAGCAGAGTCTGGAACATTGTAACATTTGTCAGTGCTTGCTTTTCTGAATTGAACTTGTGCCCTTTAGCATTCTCACTGATTCTGTGTGTGTAACTTTATATAAGGACTAAAGACCAGCTTGAGAAAGTAAATTAAAATACCAGAATATATATATATATTCTGGTAATATATAATATATATATAATATATATATAATATATATATATATAAGAGAGAGATATCTATATATATAGATATATAGATATATATATTGAGAGAGAAAATTTATATATGAAAAGATAATAAATTTGAGCTCTATATGTACGTCCATGATGGAGAACAATTATTTTCTTTATTTAAATTACCTTTCCAGGGTAATTTAAGGGCTCATTACAGTGAGAAATATTTTGCACAGAGCTGTGAATATGGAGAAATTAGGGCATGCTTTAATCTGCTAATATAAACAGTAGTATCTGATACATTAAATAGACCTAAGTTAAAATTTTCGTGTGATTTGATAATTGGGATAGTAAACACATTCCAAATTCTATTATTTTTTCTTTACTGTAAACTACTTTAAGACCAGAGATATATATGAGTATAAATATATGTATCTGTACGTATATTTTAGCCTAGTATTTCAAGTGTTGCAGATCTGCAGTGCGAAGACTGGTCCTCACCACGTGTCACCGTGATGGGAACTTTGGGTTAGAAATAGGGCAAAGGAGAGAGAAAGTAGGAGAAAGAAGTTTTTGACTGTAGTATTTCAGAGGGTGGCCTTAGTGTAAATGGCTGACAGTGTCTATCATCAGTACACAGTATCAAGTTCTGGATTTATCAGAAAAATTAAACAGATACAGATTGAGTTAGGAAAAGGAAAGGCAGATGGTCAAGTTAGGAAAGCTTACTACTCAACATACAGCATAGTATTTTAAAATAATAGTGAGTTAGGAAGATACGCATAAATTACTATTTATGAACTTACACTTATTTCTTTGGAAACCATTTTAGGGAAATGTGGGAAGACAAACACACTCGGTCTTGATGCTTTCATTCTTTATGGTGCACTTATTGAGTTCAGTGTCAAATACATTCCAGTAATTCCCTAGAGTACGATTTCAGTGCACTGAAATATGCATGCACATGATTCATTTCCTGTGCCTTTCAATTCAATATAATATTAAGTGATTATTACCACTTCAAGACTTATGAGATACCATACTATCTCATTTTTGTAAAAATAACTTCTATTTTCTTACTAAAAAGCTATACATATTTATTACTGAAAAATTGAAAAAATGGAGACAAGTAAAAAGATAAACCACAATTCTACCTATCAAATTAAAAAAAAAAAAAACACTATTAAAGCTTCAATGCCTATGCTTACCGACATTTCTAGGTATATAATTTTTTTCTTTATAAAGTGAGAGTTATGCAAAACATTTTCTTTAAAAATTTCATTTAAAATACATAAGGAACAACCATCCACATTAACAGTTTTGGCAATTTCTGGTGTTCCCATGTGAATTATTGTGATCTACTTAATTACTCCCCCATTACTTGACATTTAAATTTTTCCAGTTTTCCAAAAATACAAGCGGCACTACAATGGAGAGAATTGTAATTAAATCTTTACACACAATCTTTATTATATTCTAAGGATAAACTCATCAAACTGAAATTACTGGGTCAGAGGGCATGATTATTTTAAAAACTTTTGATATGCGTTACCAAAATGTCCTTCCAAAATATTCTTTTACACTGTCATCATATAAGGGTATTTTTTTTCTATGTAAACCCACATTCACTAAAGACATAGAAAAATATCTTCACTAATTTGATAGACAAAAATGTTAATTATCTCTTTGGATCTTTGAAGATATTATCCTTTTATTAAATATTGTAGCATATTTCCAGGTTGTAATTTGTCTTAAATTTGCATGCCTTCAAAAAATAGATTGTCACATGTATTTGGTTTTATTTGTTTTCATGGCTCCCATCATTGGTATAATGCCTGAAAAATGTATCCAAATATTCTACAGCCCAAGGTTATATAGCAATTTACCTATATTTTCTTCTATTGCTTTTATGCTCTCTTTTTTTGTAAATAAATATTTAATCTGATAATTTGTAGAGGGAGAATAAGAGGTAAATATATAACTATTTTTATCCCTTAAATGTTTATCCAGTTGTCTCAAAACAATTACTGAACAAACCATTTTGTCCCCACTTGTGTTTTCTTAAGTTACAAAGTAATTCAAATTATATGAAGACTTGCATTGTATTCTATAAAAACATGCTGATCTAGACATTAAATTTTTCTGTGACTGCAGTAAAAATGCAAGGGCTGTCATCCTGGGATCTTGGTAAGACACATACTCTGGTCCAGAATCTGGGCGTAGGCCTGAGACTATGTTTCTGACAGGCTTCAGGTGATGCTAAGGCTGCTGGTCCATCCACGGGGGACACTCGGAGCAGCAACAATATAGAGGAACTCGCGTTCTTTTAGGTTCTCCAATTCTAGGCTTAACTAACAGAAAGAGATTCTTTGTTTACTTGGTAAAGAGAGGCTTCGGGCTTCATTTTTCCAAGTATACATCTGTTTCAATGTGTGAATCATCCACACTTCCAGAATCTGGACCCTCAAGTAATTTACTTACCACCTGAAGATACAAGGAAGGTGATAGCGTGTTCTCAGAGTTCTCCAGGCAGAAATAGTCAGTAGAACTCCAGTAGTGCTGAGAAATGGAAATGCCATTTGTGTGCGTGCGGGGGGAGGGGAGGGGTCTGGTGCAGTGTCTTGCACTGGGTAGCAAAGACCAGTCACCACAGAGTGTATCTGCAGCCACCTATCTGAACTCTGTAAGAGCTGCTTCTGATTTGCCAAGAGTTTCAGAAGCCGTGACCAGTTTTCAGTATGTTTTCTAATCTATGGTAATATTATTAGTATGTTCAAGAGGGTGTGTGGGTATGAATGTGCCTGTGTATGAATTGGCAGATAATTTAAGGTTTTTGGAATCAGTGTTGTAAGGCAAATATAACGGACTAAAGATAATCTCAACTTTGCAGATTTCCACTTGCAGGGAGGTTAATGGAAGATAAAGTTCTAGTACCAGACCTGCTATGAACTGACGGTAAGCCCACAACCTGGGCTTCAGGCCCTCACTTATTGAGTGAGTTGGGTGGAATGACCTCAAGTGTCCTTCAAGTCAATAATTTCATAAAAAGCATAGTTTGAAACCTAAACTTAGTTTTGAGCCAGAGTGTCCCCTTCAAAAAAAAAAAAAAAACTTTTTGATTTCTGATTCTGAAAATTGGGATAGGAACATAAAAAGAGCTTCTTTTCTTTTGGCAATCGTCAGTATAATTTTCACTCCTAGGTAGTCAATTTGTGTTTTACTCTCTGGCTTTTTTCATGATTTTTCTCCTTGTTTGGTATAACGTTTTACCACAGTGTCCTTAAATACAGAATTTATTTCCCTTTATCCTGATGGTAACTCTTGCTTCTTGTATATGGTGATGCGTATTTTCCGTAAGTTTCAGCACATTATCGTCCATTGTATTCTCAAGTATTATTCCTCCCCCGGTCCTTCTATTCCCTTCTCATAGAATTCCTATTAAGTGTAAATTAGGTCTCCTTGTAATGGCCTCAGTTTCTTAACTGATTTCATGTTTTCTTTTTGTCTTTCTCTGAGGCAATCTAGAAGGTTGCCCAACATGTATTTTCTGTTCAATTCTTTCTTCAGCTGTATCTAATGTTTTTAAGTCATCTATTGTTTTAGTTTTTTTATTAAATTTCTAAAATTTCTATTTGGTTCTTTTCCAGTTCACTCATGTACCTCTTTCATTATTTTAAAGATACTTATTATATATATATATATTTAAAGACACTTATTATATTAACAACAAATTATCTGAAAAAGAAATAAAATGATCCTGTTTGCAATAACATCAAAAACAATAAAATACTTAGGAATAAATTTAACCAAGAAGGGAAAAGATCTCTACCATGAAAACTACAAAACACTGATGAAAGAAATTGAATAAGACACAATAAATAGGTATTCTGTGTTCATGGATTGGAAGAATTAATATTGTTCAAATGTCCATGTTCCCCAAAGCCATCTGTAGATTGAGTATAATCCCTATCAAGATTCCAGTGGCGTTGTTACAGAAGTAGAAAAAAAATTCCTTTTTTTTTTTTTTTTTGAGAGAGGGGGAGAACACGTACACCCATATGCGGGGGAAGGAGGGAGGGAGAGAAAGAATCCAAAGCACGCTCCAAGCACGAAGCTGACACGGGGCTTGATCTCAGGAACCCAAGATCATAACCTGAGCAGAAATCGAGAGTCGGATGCTTAACCAACTGAGCCACCCAGGTGCCCTAGAAAAAAACAATTCTAAAACTTATATGCAATCACAGAGGACCCCAAATAGCTGAACCAGTCCTGACAAAAAGAACAAAGCCAGAGGCATCTTGCTTCCTGCTTTCGAGCTATGCTACAGAACTGCAGTAGTCAAAACAGTATGGTACTGGCATAAAAGCAGACACCTCGGGCAGTGGAACGGAACTGAGAGCCCAGAAATAAATGCAGGCATACATGGTCAACTAATTTAGACTGCTGGAGCTTGAAGTAGGCTTTTAAGAGTAGCTAAGATTAAGTAGTAAAAGCAGGGAATATTTACACCTTATTGCTTTGAAAATAGGATCTCAAACTCATGTATTGAGAAATTGTGAAATGCCTTTATTTGTCTTTTCCCTCTTTTTCCTTGTCACAGGGAGCTGCATAACGTGGAACAGTGAGAGTAGACAGTAGCGGTCCAGATGAGGGGAGCTTAAGCGAACAGCCTAGGAACTCTCAGCCTCAGCAGTGCTGTTGAGAGAATAGGCATAAGAAGCCCTATCTTACGACCAGCAGTGAGGAAGAGATGAGGTAAAGGATATGAAAGTACCCTACAAAGGATGGCTAGCTGCCCCATTTTTCCTTGTGCTACTCTGAGCAACTGTCGTCAAAGTGGCGACATTAGTTGCCGCGGATGAAAACACGAGAAGATCCCTGTCCCAACGTTCCAGTGCAGACTGAGGTATTAACTTCCTAGGCCACCTGCACACCATGCAAAACCACTTCTCACTTCCAGGTCTGCCCTGTTTCTTCATGGCATGTTCATTCACCAGCCCTTACCAAGGTCTCTTCCCCCCTGCCTGGAACGGCCTTTCCCTCCTTTATCCCTTTTTCCTTGACAAGCTCTTTCTTTTTCTTCTGAGGCTCGGGTCGAGAATAATGTCTCCTATGAAGAATCTCCCAGGCAAAATTCGTTGCTTGTTTTTCTGGGGTTCTGTAGCATTTGAGCAGACCTCTTCTCCTTGCTCTGTGAGCTATCTCAAGGCCATGGCTACAGTTTGTTTATCTTTCTTTGCATCTTCCTGTAGTGTCAGTCAGCCTTGACTGGCTTCTAGCAGATGCTCGTAAATGTTAGCTGTGTGTATGAACGAATCCCCTAACCAAGGCTTGCACACATCTGGTTCCACAACATCTGCCGTACGGTGAAAACAAACATGAATCCTGAGAATAGCTCTTGACAGCGAAGTTGTTATTTTATACCCTTTCTTTGGAAGCTCCCACTTTTTTGTTGTTATAGCTGGCAAACCCACACTGGAGCAATTATCCCCAATTGAATGACTACAAGGAGACAGTTTATAGTCTTTAGAAACCACAAGGAGAAAGCTAGTGATCTGAGAAAATGCTACCCAGACAGAATGTAGACTCCCTGATATTTAGTTACCCTAAAGAGACATTCACAGTGAAATTAAATTTAAATCTAAGAGAAGCAACTTCTCTAGGAAGAGTAGGAAGATTTCACATTTTTGTGGAGAAACGAGGAAGTCAACTTCTTCTTTTGATCTCATATCATAAC
>CM052892.1:74108099-74130677 GCA_028534135.1 Potos flavus | reverse complement strand
TTGCAAATGTCAAGATTTCATTTCTCTTGGTGGCTGCATAGTATTCCATTGTATATATATACCACATCTTCTTGATCCATTCATCTGTTGATGGACATCTAGGTTCTTTCCATAGTTTGGCTATTGTGGACATTGTTGCTATAAACATTCGGGTACACATGCCCCTTCAGATGACTACATTTGTATCTTTAGGGTAAATACCCATTAGTGTGATTGCTGGGTCATAGGGTAACTCTATTTTCAACTTTGTGAGGAATGTCCATACTGTTTTCCAGAGTGGCTGCACCAGCTGGCATTCCCACCAACAATGTAGGAGGGTTCCCCTTTCTCTGCATCCTCGCCAACATCTGTCGTTTGCTGACTTGCTAATTTTAGCCATTCTGACTGGTGTGAGGTGGTATCTCACTGTGGTTTTGATTTGTATCTCTCTAATGCCGCGTGATGTTGAGCACTTTCTCATGTGTCTGTTGGCCATTTGGATGCCCTCTTTGGAGAAATGTCTGTTCATGTCTTCTGCCCATTTCTTGATTGGATTGTTTGTTCTTTTGGTGTTGAGTTTGAGAAGTTCTTTATAGATTTTGGATACTAGCCGTTTATCTGATATGTCATTTGCGAATATCTTCTCCCATTCTGTCAGTTGTCTTTTGGTTTTGTTGACTGTTTCCTTTGCTGTGCAAAAGCTTTTGATCTTGATGAAGTCCCAATAGTTCATTTTTGCCCTTGCTTCCCTTGCTTTTGGTGATGTTCCTAGGAAGAAGTTGCTGTGGCTGAGGTCGAAGAGGTTGCTGCCTGTGTTCTCCTCAAGGATTTTGATGGATTCCTGTTTCACATTGAGGTCTTTCATCCATTTTGAGTCTATTTTTGCTCACATTTTCTTTATTCATTCATCTGTTGATGGACACTTGGGCTGCTTCCATAACCTGGCTATTGTAAATAATGCTGCAGTAAACATAGGGGTGCATATATCTTTTGAAATTAGTGTTTTCATATTCTTTGGGTAAATATTCAGTAGTGAAATTAGTGGATCATCTGGTAAATCTGGTAATTCTATTTGTAATTTTTTGAGGAATGTCCTTACTGTTTTCCACAGTGGCTGCTCCAGTTTGCATTTCCACCAACATTTCCAGAGCATTTGTTTTTCTCCACATCTTTGCCAATACTTGTTGTTTCTTGTGTTTTGATTTTAGGCCTTCTGCAGATGTGAGTTGATACATCTTTGTGGTTTTGATTTGCATTTCCCTGATGATAAGTGATGTTGAGCATCTTTTCAGGTGTTTGTTGGCCATCTGTGTGTTTTCTTTGGAGAAATGTCTATTTGTGTCATTTATTTATTTATTTATTTATTTATTTAAAGATTATTTATTTTTGAGAGGGAGGAAGCAAGCATGCAAATGATGGGGTGGGGTGGGGGTTGGAAGGGCTGGAGGGAGAAAATCTTCAAGCAGACTCTCTGCTGAGTGCAGAGCCCAACGTGGGGCTCTATCTCATGACCCATGAGATCATGATCTGAGCCGAAACCAAGAGTCAGAAGCTTTACTGAGCCATCCAGGCTCTCCTTGTCCACCTTTTAACTGGATTATTTGAGTTCTTCTGTGTTGAGTTGTAGAAGTTCTTTAAATATTCTTTGTATGTTTTGGGTTCTACACTGTTATCATACTTGTCATTTGCAAGTATCTTCTCCCATTCAGTAGGTTGTCTTTTAGTTATGTCATTTCCTTTGCTGTGCAGAAGGTTTTTATTTTCATGTAGTCCCAAGTTTGTTTTTGCTTTTGTTTCCCATGCCAAAGAAGACCTATCTAGAAAAATGTTCGTACAGCTAATCTCAGAGAAAGTACTGCCTGTGCTCTCTTCTTTCAGGTTTATGGCTTCAAGTATCACATTAGGTCTTTAATCTGTTTTGAATTTATTTTTGCGTATGGTGTAAGAAAGTGGTCCAGTTTCATCTTTTTGCATGTTGCTGTCCAGTTTTCCCAACACCACTTGATGAAGAGACTGTCCTTTACCCATTGGATATTCTTTCTTGCTTTGTTGAAGATAGCTTTGCTTTGTTGAAGATTAATTGACCATATAGTTGTGGATTCATTTCTGAGTTTTCTGTTCTGTTCTTGTGTATATCTATGTGTCCATTTTTGTGTCAGTACCATACTGTTTTGATCACTACAGCTTTATAATATAACTTAAAGTCTGGAATCGTGATGTTTCCAGCTTTGCTTTTCATTTTTTTTTTTCCCCCAGATACTTTTATTTTATTTTTTCAGTGTTACAAGATTCATTGATTATGCTTTTCATTTTTAAAGTTGCTTGGGCTATTTGGGGTCTTTTGTGGTTCCATACAAATTTTAGGATTATTTGTTCTAGGTCTGTGAAAAATGCTGTTGGTATTTTGATAGGGATTGCATTAAATCTATAGATTGCTTTGGATAATATGGACATTCTAACAATATTTGTTATTCCTATCCATGAGCACAGAATATCTTTCCATTTGTTGGTGTCATCTTCAATTTCTTTCATCAGTGTTTTAAAGTTTTAGGAGTACAGGTCTTTCAGCTCCTTGGTTAAATTCATTCCTAGGTATTTTATGATTTTTGGTGCAGTTGTAAATGGGATTTTTTTTCTTAATTTCTCTTTTTGCTACATTATTATTAGTGTACAGAAATGTAATATAATACAAAATGTTTTATATTGATTTTGTATCCTGCGACCATAGTGAATTCATGTATTGGTTCTAATAGGTTTTGGGGGATTTTCTGTGTATAATATCATGTCATCTGCAAATAACGAAGGCTTTACTTCCCAATTTGGATGCCTTTAATTCTTTTTTCTTGTCTGATCTCTGTGGCTAGGACTTCTAGTACTAAATTGAAAAAAAGTGGTAAGAGTGGACATCCTGGTCTTGTTCCTGACCTTTGGGGATAAGCTCTCAGTTTTTCCCCACTAAGAACAATGTTACCTGTGGGTTTTTCATATATGACCTTTATTATGTTGAGGTATGTTCCCTCTAAGCCTACTTTGTTGACGGTTTTTATCAAGACTGGATGTTGTACTTTGTCAAATGCTTTCTCTCCATCCATTGAAATGATCATATGTTTTTTTCCTTTCTCTTGCTGATGTGATATATCATATTGATTGATTTGCAAATGTTAAACCACCCTTGCATCCCAGGAATAAATCCCACTTGACCGTGGTGAATGATTTTTTAAATGTATTGATCCAGTTCGTTAATATTTTGTTGAGGATTTTTGCATCTGTGTTCATCAGAAATAGTGGGCTTTTTTATTTTATTTATTTATTTATTTATTTATTTATTTATTTTTATTATTTAGAAATAGTGGGCTTTTTTTAATGGTGTCTTTTTCTCATTTTGGTACAGCATAATGCTGGCCTCATCAAATGAATTAGAAGCTTTCCCTCCTCTTTTATTTTTTGGAGTAGTTTGAGAAAATAGTTATTTACTCTTCTTTAAATGTTTGGTGGAATTTACTTGTGAAGCTTCCTGATCTTGCACTTTCTGTTAAGAGTTTTTTGATTACGCTTTAATTTCATTGCTGGTACTTGATCTGTTCAAATTTTCTATCTCTTTCAGATTCAGTTTCGGGAGGCTATGTATTTTTTGGAATTCATCCACTTCTTCTAGGTTGTCCAATTTGTCGGTATATAATTTTTTATGATAATCTCTTATAATCCTTTGTATTTTTGTGGCGGTGTTTGTTATTTCTTGTGTTTCATTTCTGATTTTGTTTATTTGAGTCCTCTTTTTTTTTGATGCGTCTGACTAAAGGTTTATCAACTTTGTTGATCTTTTGAAAGAAATCGCTCCTGGTTTCATTGATCTCTTCTGCTGTTTTTTTCTCTAAGTTTATATTTCACTTATTTCTGCTCTAATTTTATCATTTCCTTCCTTCTACTGGTTTTGGGTTTTGTTGTTCTTTTTCTAGCTCCTTTAGGTATAAGGTTAAATTATTTAATTGAGATTTTTCTTATTTTTGAGGTAGGTCTGTATTGCTATAAACTTTTCTCCTAGAACAGTTTTGTTGCATCCCAAAGATTTTGGATGGCTGTGTTTTCATTTTTCATTTGTCTCCCTGTAATTTTTTATTTCCTCTTTGATTTCTTGGTTGACCCGTTCACTGTGTTATTTAACCTCCATATATTTATGTTCTTTCCAGTTTTTTTTCTTGTGGTTGATTTCTAGTTTCATAGCATTGTGGTCAGAAAAGATGTATGGTATGACTTGAGTGGTTTTGAATTTGTTGAATTCTGAATTTGTTTTGTGGTTTAGTATGTGCTCTCTTCTAGAGAATATTCCATGTGCACTTGACAGAATGTGTATTTTGCTGTTTAGGATGGAATGTTCTGAATATATCTGGTAAACCGATCTGGTCCACTGTTTCATGAAAAGCTGTTTCTTTGTTGATTTTCTTTTTGGATAATCTACCTATTGATGTAAGTGGGATGTTAAAGTCCCCTACTATTACTGTATTACTGTCAGTTACTCCCTTTATGTCTGTTATTGTCTGCTTTATGTATTGGGTGCTTCCATGTTGTGGGCCTAATATTTACAATTCTTACATCTTGTTGGATTATTCTGTTTATGATTATATATTGTTTCTCTTCATCTGTTGTTACATCCTTTGTTTTAAAGTTTGTTTTGTCTGATATAAGTATTGCTACTGAGGCTTTCTTTTCAATTCCCATTTCCACGATAAATTCTTTTCCATCCCTTCACTTTGAATCTGCATGTATTTTTAAGTCTGAAGTGAGTCTTTTGTAGGCAGCATATAGATGGGTCTCGCTTTTTTATCCATTCAGTCACTCCTTGTCTTTTGAATGGAGTGTTTAGTTCATTTATATTCAAAGTAATTATTTATAGGTATATACTTACTGCCATTTGGTTACTTATTTTGTGGTTGTTTTTATATTTTCTCTTGCTTCTCTCCTAGTTTTCTGGCTTTCTTTACTGATATACTTGGGTTCTTTTCTCTTTATTTTTTGCATATCACTGGTGTTTGAATTGTGGTTACCATTAGGTTTGTAAATAACATCTTAGGTGTATAGCAGTCTGTTAAGTTGATGGGTGCTTACCCATTCTAAAAGCACTACATTTTTACTCCTGTTGCCCCCACATTTTAGATATATGTTATCATGCTTTACATTCTTTATTTTTTTTGAATCCCTTGATTGATTTTTATAGATAAAAATAATTTTAGTGCTTTTATGTTTCATATTTTACTCCTGCTTATAGTCTTTCTTTTCCATTCCAGAGTCTTTTTTAACATTTGTTGCAGGGCTGGTTTAGTGGTAATGAATTCCTTTAACTTTTGTTTTTCTGGGAAGCTTTATCTCCCTCTTTCTGTTCTGAATGATAGCCTTGCTAGGTTGAGTATTCTCAATTATAGGTTTTTATCTTTCAGCACTTCAAATATATCATGTCACTCTCTTCTGGCCTGCAAAGTTTCTGCTGCAAAATCAGCTGATAGCCTTATTGGGCTTTGCTTGTATGTAAATGTTTTCTTTTCTCTTGATGCTTTTAAAATTCTCTCTTTATCAGTACTTTTTGCCATATTACTTACTATGTGTTTTGGTGTGGACCTCCTTGGGTTGATTTTCTTGGGGCTATCTGTGCCTCCTCAATCTGGATTTCTGTTTCCTTCCCGAGATTAGGGAAGTTTTCAGCTACTATTTCTTCAAATACATTTTCTGTCCCCCTTTCTCTTTGTTCTCCTTCTGGGATCCCTATAATGCAAATGTTACTATGCATGAAGAGTTCTCTTAATCTATTTTCATTTTTTTTCCTTTCTCCTCTCAAGCTTGATTCCTTTTCATTACTCTGTCCTCCAGGTCACTGATCTGTTCTTCTTGCTCTAGTCTACTATTTATTACGTCTAGTGTATTTTTAATTTCAGTTATTGAGTTCTTCATCACAGATTGGTTCCTTTTTATGTTTTTAATCTCTTTGTTAAGGGTCTCATTGAGGTCCTCCACTTTTTTCGAGTCCAGTGTGTATCTTTCTGACCATTTCTTTAAATTCTCTACCAGACATATCATCTGTCTTTCATTTACATCTCTTGCTGTGATGTGTGTCCTTTTGTTTCATTTGGGACATATTCCTCTGTCGGCTCATTTTTTCTAACTCCCTGTGTCTGTTTCTGTATGTTAGAAAGTCAGTCATGTCTCCTCTTCTCAAAAGTAGTGGCCTTTTGAAGAAGAGGTCCTACAGTGCCCTGTAGTGCAGTGTCTCCTGTTCACCAGAACTTAGTGCTTCAGGGGTGTCTTATATGTGTGTTGCACGTACCCTGCTTTTGGGGCTGAGCCCCTTTTTCCTTCATTCCAGTTATGTGCAGTGGCTTTCCTTGCCTGTGGGTGTGCCTGTGTTGTTAGTGAGCCAGGCTGGGCCGCCCTGGGGAGTCTTGAGCTGAGTCAGATCAAGGTGTTTGCCAGAGATGCAGTAGCACTGAGCTGCAGGAACACTTTCCCTGTGTTGTCCCCTGAGATGATTTCATTGGTAGGTGGGACCTGTAGACAGACCAGGTGTCTGCCCCTGGCCCTGAGTTGGACTGGCGTGTGTGGTTATCTTCCCCTCTCCCTGGGGCAGGAGTCAGTTTGGAGTGGTGCTAGCACCTGTTAGGGCTCCTTGCACACTGCTACATTTGTGGCACCACTTTGAATGGACTTCTACCGAAG
Organism: Potos flavus; assembly: GCA_028534135.1. Classification (NCBI taxonomy): domain Eukaryota; kingdom Metazoa; phylum Chordata; class Mammalia; order Carnivora; family Procyonidae; genus Potos; species Potos flavus. Next base: position 74,123,996 of record CM052892.1, on the reverse strand, counting down.
GCATGATGGAGGGAGCAAATTTTCAGGAGAATGTGGAGGTGGGGCATGTGTCTGCTGTGGGAGGAGGCTCAGTTGGAGGGAGCAGTTCCACAGGAGAATGCAGTGGTGGGGTGCATGGTGTTAGCAAGGTTTGCATGGGAAAACATCAGCCTCCCAGGAAAATTCGTGCTGAGGCTAGGTTGGAGGGGTCAGACCTGAAGAAGCACATGGGAGCAGGTGCATTGTTAGGAAGCTAGATTTAGTGTATTCCCACTGTGTACGTTCCTGCAGGTGTCCCTGTATCTAGGGTACAGTGTGGGGGATGAAGATGGCTCCCACCAGCTCCTTTATTCTTGGAGAAGTCTCCTAAAGATCCCTGCTCCTTAAGCGCAGGCCCCAAGGAACAAATCTCCCTCCTGTACACCCCAGCCGTCTTACAAACTGCTGCTTCTGTGCTGTATCTCAGCAGGGCTGTTTGTTATGCTATTTCTTTAAAGGCACAGACTCAGTTTCCTATCACCTTCAGGCTCTCCCAGAGCTGCACCTGATGATTTATAAAGTTCCAGGTGTTAAACCCCACTGATTATAAGAACTTAAGAAGTTAAGCCCCTCTGGTTTTCAAAGCCAAGTGTTATGGGGATTCATACAGGTCTCTTGTGTCTAGGGTGCGTGCTGCGATCTCTTTCTCTCCCCTCTCTGTGCCTGCAGTGTCCTTCCCTCCTGAAAACAGTCCTGTGGGTCAGTTTGGTTCCTGACCATGTATCCACCTTTCCTACCCTCTTCAATGTGGTCTTTTCTCTACATTTAGTTGTGGAGAGTGTTCTGCCAGTCTTCAGGTAATTTTCTGGGTTATTTACCCTGATGTGAGTGTTATCTAGTTATATCCATGGAACAGGTTAAACCCACAATCATCCTACTCTACCATCTTCCCTAGATGTCTCTGAATAATTTTTAATATTAATGTTGGATACCACAACCTTTTATATTCACTTACTAATTCTAGTAGTTATATTTCAGATTTCTTAGAATTTTTTCTTTAAATAACCTGTCATCTGCACATAGAGATAGCTTTACCTGTTTTCTGATCTTTATGCCTTTTATGTTTTTTCTTGAGTGTTTGAAATTCTTATGACTTCCTGTATGATGTTGAATGGACCTGGGAAAGCAGTTGTCCTTAACATTCTCCTAATTGTAGGGGAAAGTCCAGTTGTCACCATAAAGTATAATGTTTGCAGTATATCTTTTGTGGCTGACATTTATCACACTGGGGCAGTTTACTTCTTGCTGGAAGTTATTATCATAATTACACATTAGATTTTGTCAAATAATTTTCTGGATCTATTGATCTTATCACATTCTATAAATTTAGTGAATTACCTAGAATGAAATTGTTTGTATAGAACTGGTATTATTTCTTTGTTAAATTTTTGATAGAATTCACCCATGAAAGTCACTGGGGTTTAAGGTTTTATTAATGGAAATGAAATTTATGTAACAGATATAGGACTCTTCAGATTTTCTTCTTGTGTCAATCGACGTTTTATATTCTTTCATGGAATTGTTCCATTTCATCTAAGATGTCAGATTTAGCTGGAAAATTTCATCATACTTTACATGTTATCCTTGTAATTTATAATATCTATTATACTTTCTCCTCTCTTTTCCTGATATTGATTATTAATGTCTTTTTTTTATCAGCCTAGCTAGAGGTTAATCAGTTTTATCACTCTTTTCAACAAATCAGTTTTGGTTACATTATTTTCTCTGTTGTTTACTTATTTTCTATTTCGTTGGTTTCTGCTCTTTATAGTTTTCTTTCTTCATGCTTTGAGTTTACTCTGCCCTTTTGTTTTAACTTCTTATAGTGAAACCTTTAAGTCATTAATTTTACTTTTTTATTCTTTTCTAATTTCTTAAAGCCACTCATCTTTCACTAATTATGATTATACTTATATAACAGACTTTGATATGTTGCATCTCCATTATCATTCAATTCAATTACATTATAATTTTTCTTCCGATTACTTCTTTGGTTCCTGAGATACTGAGAAGTATTTTAATTTTCATGTACGTGGAAATTTTGTAGATATCCCTCTGTCTTTGAAGCTGGACATTCTAAATGTTGTGCTGTCGAGTGTCTTGTTTCCACTGCCTGCCTTTAAGGAGTATTGAGGTTTGTTCAGACAGGCAGATTAGCTAATTTTAGGTCAGCTTGATTCTTCTGAGACTTGTTTTTTAGCTTTGCCCTGGCTGACATAGGGAAGTCTTTTCTCTAGGTCTGGTTTAGATATGTTACTAAGGTGTGTCCCATCCTTGGTTTCTACTGTTACATCTCAAGTATTCAACAACATCTCTCCACTGTGGCTCAACCATGAACTCTCCTCACCCTGTGTTATCTCTGGGAATTGCTCAGCTTAGAACTCTCTCATAGTTATTCTTTGCCCACTGTGGTTTTGACCATCTTGTGGAAATTTACCCTCCACATGTTTTACTTAGGATTTGTTCAGCTAGAAACTCAAGGGGAGCCCTATGCAAAAAATTTTTAGTCCTTTCTTCGTATGAGAAGAGCTTTCTCTCGAGTAATCTGCTTTAGAAATTCCAGCAGCTTGTCTTCCTGCATGCCAATCTCTGTATCTTCAACTCAGCAAGACTACTCTGTTCTGTTTTGCTTTCCATACCATGTGCTGCAGTGTGGATAGTGTCTCTCAACAGAAAACAAGGCTAATTGTAGCAGTGTCCTCATTCGTTTCCCTTCTTTCAGGAATCCCAGTTTTGCATTGCCTGCTTGTTATACAGTGTCTGACAACACTGTTTCAGATATTTTTCCAGTTTTCTTGTTTTGGTGGAGGGGAAAGTATGGCACCAGTTAATCTGTCATGATTAGGAGTAGAAGCGCTCTCTGTTTCTTTCAAAAGAAAGCAATTCGCACACTCAGAACACTTCAGATTTCTCGGGCAGTAGCAATGGGTATTCATGAAAAGCCAGAAGCAATCAACATTTTCATTACTTTGGTATACATTCTAGCTCATTCATACAGTTGTTGTACAACCCATAAATCAGAGCCTTCTGTTCTGCAAGTCAAGCAAAACAAGTTTCAACTCATAAAGTATTTGCAAACATTTCCTTCCTTCGTTTTTTTTTTTTTTTTTTTTGAAGATTTTATTTATTTATTTGAGAGAGAGAGAGAGCTTAAGCAGGGAGAGCAGCAGAGGGAGAGGGAGAGAGGGAGAAGCAGGCTCCTGGCTGAGCAGGGAGCCTGATGTGGAGCTCAGTCCCAGGACCCCAGGATCATGACCTGAGCCAAAGGCAGATGCTTAACCGACTGAGCCAACCAGGTGCCCACATTTCCTTCCTTCCAATGGTAATCTTTCTGACTTTGATATTTCTATAACATATGCAAATGACATATTTCCAGGATCTTCATGTATCTTTCTTTGATCTTCAAGGGTACTTCCAAAAGATTGGCCACAGACCCAATGAATTACAGTTACAGACCATATTACAAAGCCATCTGTTTCTGCCAAGAATGGTAAAGAGTGAGATTTTATCTGACTTGCAAGCTAACAAGTTAGTTTGCCACTGTTTCATGAGTGCTAACAGAAGACACACGATTCTTGGCTCAGAAGTGAAGACTTTCTGACTCAGAGAAAGAGCAGTAGCCTGAGTATCAGCATACTCTTGGTTCTCTGAACTCCAGTAGCCACAAGGCAGATGCAGAGGGCAAGACAGGTGTCTGCACTGGCAGTGGTATGCATTACAGGAGAGGAACACTAAGCTTGGAGAACCCACGATTTTAGAGGAAGTGGCAAGCAGACTAGCTCTTTGATCCAGAAGAAAATATTGCTCCGTACCCCAGCGTTGTTTGGTGCATCCACAACCCTGAGAAACAGCCCAGGCAGAGGGTAGTCAGGCCTCACATGCTTGGCATACCTAGTAACACGTGTAGGAGTCCTAGCAAGAGACCCAGGGAGGAGTATCTCCCGACACTCGTTCTCTGTGAGGAGGGAGGTTTTCTCCGTTATGGACACCCAGAGGATGACCATACAGGAAATTTCATTCGTAGGTCACATTACATTGTACAAATGCATATGTGAACAACCTTGGCAGAAAAACCAGGCACAGACAAGGCAATTTAGACTGTCTTCTACAGTGGAAGGAAAACGTCAGCACTGCAGGACGTTCCCCCGGGCAAGTCTCTTAGCAATTCCATTGAGCCAGGCCCCTGGTCTCAGTCATCTATACACCTGATGTAGACCGACAACACCGAATGGACATGAACACCAGCTTCTTGGTACTTTTCCTTTGTTCGAGGAGGCCAGGCATCCATTAGATAGAATTAATTCACATATTCTTGAGGAAGAAATAAAACCAGAGAGCCAGATAGCAATAAACGAAAAATAATTTAGAAACAGACTCAGTAAGTACAAAATCACCACCTTAGCACGGTTAGACTCGCCCTGGAAACCAAGCAAGACAGGCCTGGACCCGTAGGCTCATGAAGTGCCCTACTCAGGCAGCGCAGCTTAGAAGCTCTGGGGCCTAAGTCTGTGTGGGCATCTTGGTGAGACCTCCCTGTTAAAAGTCAAACTTAATACACATGTTTTGAGTAGTGAGTGAAGTTCTAATAAAACATATGTAGGGGAGTCCTGTTTTCCCACCAACGGGCTCCCGGATGAAGAGAGAAGGCAATATTTGTAGGTCAAACTGCAGTCCAGATCGGATTACATCTGAGTCAGATTTTTTTTATTTTTGTTTTTATTTATTTATTTGGACACAGCTTTTAGAAGCTGTTTATTTCCTCTCAACCTTGTTTCCATTTTCTGGCTGAGCCGCTTAAGGCCCCTCAGTGGTCATTGCCACGCTTCAGTGGCCTGAGTGGTGGGCATTGTGGTCCAGTCCGCCGTGGCAGACCGAGCGAGGGCTCCTGTGCCTTCGGACCAGCCTGCGACCTGGGGTCGAGTAGCAGTAAACTTGGGAGCTGGAGCAGTCCTTTCACTGCGAAACTTCCGCTCGGTCACAGCCTTTCAGCAGTGGCAGGCTCTTCCTTTTCCATCCCTTCAGGATCTCCCTGGAAGTGGAGACCAGGTGTGACCAGATTCAATTTGCTTTTTCCTGGTTTAGAATACAAACGTTTCAGGTTCTCCTTAATCCGTTCACACCAGTCAAAAAAGCAAGAGGGAATGTTTCTAAATAAGAAGCCCTTAAGTGGGACTGATTCTGATACGAATTTTCATTGGTTCGGTGCCTCACTTGTATTTCAGGAATGAGCGCGAGGGCCTTGGCCTACCACATTTAGAACACTGGCTATAGTCTATTAGTCTCCTTGGTTCTACAAGAAGGAAAACTAATTGCTAGCAGGAGCTTCAGACCTGACTTGAGAGTTTTCCCAAGGGTGCCTCACAGAACACCCTCCCGTTCTGGGGTTTATGCGTTCCTCGACTGCTCTCAGTGAATCCCTGGCCCAAATGGATTCCAGATGCAGCTGTTTACAGATGGATGGTCCTCCCTGCTTTAATCTCATAACAGTTTTCAAGATCAGTGAAAGTCCAGGGGAGTGCGTTGCCTGTCTGATTTTCCTGGCCCTGGAGACTGAGCAGTCACTTCCTCGTGCTGGGTCTGTCCGTGCAGGCGGTGGGGCCAAAGCCGGGCGTCCGCAGCTGCAGGAAGGAGTGGGAAGCGAGGGACAAGCTGGCTGCGACACCCAGGGTCCCAGATGGCCCAGATCCCAGGCGGCAGCGGGATCGTGATTGTCATTTGTCAGCCTGGGTGTTGACAGTAAGCTGTCTGCTGGTGTCACTGCCCATCAGACACAATTGCTGAATTTTTGAGATGTGCTCAGCTTCTCTGGAGTAAGAGGATGTGGCATTTGAAACGAGAGCCTGCTATTTTATATTTAGAAGTGAGTGAACAGCTGCCAATTATCTGTAACTTGGGTAAGAAAAGAAAATCCAACTTTATTGGGGAGTCGACTTGTATTGATAATTAGGTGGCACCTCTGGGAAAGGAATGATCAAATATTCAAATACGTCTGCACGAGGAATATTTTTCCCCCTTCTCCTTTCCTTCTACAGAATTGTGACTCCCTGATCTCCGAGCCTGGTTTTGTCACATGTCAAATAATCTACCAGTAATCTCAGAGACCACTGCGAAATCCAGTACAGCTAAATTCATTGCATTTTAGAAGCAGTGGAGATACTTAATGACAGATGTCAACAGAGAAAAAAATTTTAATTAAACGGACTTAAGGTAGTATCTGTGAAGCAGTGACTGTGTTTGCACTAGATGTGTGCGAGCTTGACTTCCCATTCCTTCCTGTGTTCATCTGGCAAATATTTATCGAGTGTCTCTGCGGTGCCAAGCACTTATTTATGTGCTCAAGATACAGTGCCGAAAAAACAGAAGTCCTTACAATTAAATGGCTGACATTTGAAGAGAAGGACACAGACAATAAATAAATGAACAGTTATAGTGAAGTTGTGTGTGGTAAGGGCTGAAAAAAAAAAAAAAAAAACAGGGACAAAGGCAGAGAAGGAGTGGGGACTGAGTGTGCATACCATCTCTATTTCGTAATTTGGGGGGGAAACCTCACGGCTAAGTGACAATTGAGTAGAGGTCTGCGGGGCAGGAGGGGAGGAACCCTGTCTGGGTCTGGGCTAAGGGGGGTGTTGGGACGAGGGAACAGAATCACACAGACCCCAAGGCAGGGTGTGTCTGCAGAGTGGCACTAAGAACAGGGGTCTCAATGAAATCAGGGATGAGGAGAGTGGCGAGATCAGAGAACAGAAGCCAGATCAGGTGAGAGGCTGGAGGCATGGGGTGAGTGGATCCTTGTCTCATCCCCGGGGACATTGAAAGCATCCGAGGTCTCGAAGCAGGTGCTGGTTATTTTTAGGTCCTTGTTAAAGGAATGGACCTGTACTTTCTCTCGTCGTAATTCTCACAACAGCCCCGTGAGGTTGGTATATTATTACTGTTTATTTCTGTTTTTAAGCAAAGACACGGAGGCTCGGAGGTAGGAAGGAAATTGTCCAAGTGAGAAAAAGAAGGCGCAAGACCCGTGTTCTTGCACCAGCTTCTGAGTTATCCCTTGATTGTTACTGATTGACACCGAATCTAGAAAACTCCCATCCTGAATTGGGATGCTAACACAAACCTGGGAAAGCCACCTCTATCAGCATGTCACTAATTGGGAAAAAGAAACAAAGACACCGGTGGACCTTCTTCTAGGACTTCATGAATCATGGGACAGTCTCTCCATTCTTTTTTATTCAGAAAAAATTTTCCAACTTACAGAGAGTTACATAAACATGACAGGGAATTTCTGAATACCCTTTAAACAGATTCATTAATTTACAGTATTTTGTCACCTTTGATTAATCTCTTTATCTGTGTATGTGTATACATATACACATACTGTCATTTTATTAACGAGTCATGTGAGTACTTTAGGACTTTACTAGACTTTACTGACCAATACAGTGTCCTTCTACGGATATCCCATTAGGGAGCACTGAGCTCTCTCTGCCTCTTGTTGTTAATAGGAATTTTGGTCACCAGGTCAAGATATTTTCCATTTTCTCTTACTGTAAAGTTACTATGCTTTACAGCATTGTAATCAGGGCAAAGATACTTGGAAATTATACAAATATTCTGCTCCTCATCAAACAGCCTAAATTTAGTATATATTGATTATCCATTGCTTTGGAAACACAGTTGATTTTTTGGTATGTTAGCTTCCTATCCTGCAATCTTGCTAAGTCACTTAGTTCTTATACGTTTCTTTTGTAGACTCCTAGGATTTTCTGTAAATGATTATGTCATCTGTGATTAGAGAGACAGTTTTACTTCTTCCTTTCCTATCCGTAGGCTTTCTATCTCTTTTTTCTTGCCTGCTGCACCAGCTAGGACCTATAGGACATAGCTGGGACATAGGTCCTATAGGTCCTATAGGTCCTAGGACATAGGTCCTATAGGTCCTATAGAAGAGATGAGAAGTGCCTGTAGAAGCATAGAAGAAGTGAGACTGAACATCCTTACCTTGTTCGTGATCTCAAGGAAGACATGAAGACATTCCATTTTCACCATTAGCTGTAGGTTTTTGGGTAGACATCCTTCATCGGGCTGAGGAAAGTCCATTCTATTCCTAATGTGTTAACAGTGTCCATCTTGAATTGTATTTTGTAGAATGTGTTTCTGAATCTATGAAGATGAATGTATCATTTTTATTTTTAGATTGTTAATGGTGAATTTGATCTTTGAATATTACAACAACCTTGATTTTTTGAGTTAAAACTCATTGTTATGATGTATGATCCTTTCCGTAAATTAGATTTGCTAGAATTTCATTAATGGTTTTCGTGTCTGTGTTCTTTGAGTATTGCTTTGTAGTTCTTTTAAAATGTCTTTGTTTGGTTCAGGTATCAGATTAATACTAGTCTTATAAAATTGAGGCATGTTCCCTAAACTAGTTTATGAACATTTTGCACAGAATTTGGCATCACATCTTCCTCGAATGTTTTTTAGGATTAATAACTGAAGCCAAATGGACATTGAGTTCTCTTTATAAGAAGATTTTTTAAGTACAGAGGCAATTTATTTAATACATAGATATATATTTAATGTATCTACTGTCTACTGTTAATTGAATGAACTTTACTGTTTATGTTTTCCATGGAATTTGTCCATTTCATTCAGGTTGTTAAATTACTTGCTATTATGTTCTTCATCATATACTCCTTTGTATTGGCATGATCTGCAATGATATCCTTTCTCTCATTCTTATGTTGATAATAGATCATTTTCCCCCCTTGATTAGCTAGAGATTTATCAATTTTATAGATCCTTTCAGTGAAAGAACTTTTGGTTTTATTCATTTCTCTCTATTTTGTTCATTTTCCATCTCTTTTTAAAGGATTTATTTGTTTATTTGAGAGAGTGAGAGAGAGAGAGCACACATGTGAGTAGGGGATGGGCAGAGGAAGAGAGAGAATCTCGGGTAGACTCCCCGCCAAGCACAGAGCTGAACTCAGGGCTCAATCCCACCACCCTGAGATCACAACCAGAGCCAAAACCAAGAGTCTGAGGCTCAACTGACTAAGCCATCCTAGCACCCCATTTTCCATCTTATTGACTCTCGTTCTTGTCTTTATTACTTTCTTCCTTCTGATTATTTTGATTCTCTGATTACTCTTCTCCCCCTAACTTCTCATTTATGTGTTTGTTTGTTTGTTGTGTTACGTTACTCACCATACAGTACATCATTAGTTTTTGATGCAGTGTTCCATGATTCATTGTCTGCGTATAACACCCAGTGCTCCATGCAACCCGTGCCCTCCTAATACCCATCACCGGGCTCACCCATCCCCCCACCCCCTCCCCTCTAAAACCCTCTAACTTCTTAAGGTAGAGGCTTAGATCATTAATTTGAGTACTTTCTCTTTTTCTAATAAACACATTCAAGGCTACACTTTTTTTTTTACACACTGTTCTACCCATATCCCATACATTTTGGTATGGTGTGTTTTTCTTGCCATATAGTTCAAAATAATTTGTATTATTTTTTGGCCTGTGCTGGTGGGTTTTTTTTTTTTTTTATCCATGGATTATCTGGAAATATATTGTTTAACTTTTAAATACTTGGAGATTTTCCATATATCCTTCAGTATGCTAGTTGAATTCTTTTGTGGTCTGAGAACATGTTTGATATGATATCAGTGGTTTCAGATTTGGTGGAGTTTGTCCATCTCGGTGAATATTCCATGTGCATCTCGAAAAGAGTATGTGTTGTTGTCAGGTGGGATTTTCTCTAAATATCAGTTCAAGTTTATTGATCTTTAGTGATTGTTGGTGTACTTGTCTATCAATTATTGAGGCAGGAGAGTTACAATTAGCAACTATAACTGGATTTCTCCAGGTTATAGTTATATATGCACCTTTGCTAGATGAAAGTTGATATTCTATTGAGTATATGTGAGGTTATGCTTCAGACATTGACTCAAGAAAGCAAAAAATAAAGACTCTAAGCTCCTAACAGCTGTTTTTCAATTTTTTTCTCTTATGGGGAAAACTCAAATTCACTTGAACCCAGCTGGAGTCTGGCCGCTCCTTGCCTCCCTACTCTCAGGATTTATTATAGTAATGTATTCTCTGGTCCCTGTTTTCCTGCTGAACATGTGCACAAAATATCTGCATACCACTAAAATATTTATGGATGAAATGATATTATGTCTGGGATTTGCTTTAAAATGTCCAGCCAAGAAAACACAAAATACATGGCAGTGAAATGAATGAAGATTGACAAAATTCAAAGCTAATCAGCTTTGAATCTTGATGATGGAAATCTTTATATTAATCTATGTACTTTATGTGCATTTAAAACTCATAATAAAAATTTAAAAATCATACATGGAAAAGTCCATTAAATATGATTTAGGGTATCAAGACCTACAAACATTTCTCCAGGACACCCATGTCATTTGCCCCCAAGTCGTTCCACGTGCTGGTCGTTCCAGGTGCATTGATGAAGAATTTCGGAGCTGCATTGAAATGCCCTCTTAAGACTATAAAAGCAACGGCAGGAATCTGAGTTGGCTGAGAAGTAGACTTCAGCATCTTTATAATACGGGTTTTATTACATTTGGCCAGTAGCTCCTGGAAAAGCAGATCAAGGTCGTTTAATATATTGACACATCAATATAGTCTGTGTTCAGCATTGCTCTTCGCATCTTTGCTTCCCCTCCCATTCTTTCAAGTGCTTTCAAATGTTTTAGCTCTCTTGGAGCTTCTGTCATATAATAGGTTAATACAAGAGAAAATGCTAAAATATTTTCTAAATATTTACATTTATTTATTCATAAAAAATTGTTAATCTGCCGTGTTGGTGATAATGTGGGGAAATAGACATTGTCATACATTCCTGCAGAATGTAAATTAGAAAAGCCTATGTAGAGAGAAATTTGGCTATGTATTTCTTTTTTTTATTATATTAGTCACCATCATTAGTTTTTGATGTAGTGTTCCAAGATTCATTGTTTGCGTATAACACCCAGTGCTCCATGCAATCCATGCCCTCCTTAATACCCAACACCGGGCTAACCCATCCCCCCACCGCCCTCCCCTCTAAAACCCTCAGTTTATTTCTTGGAGTCCGCAGTCTCTCATGGTTTGTCTCCCTCTTTGATTTCCCCCCCTTCACTTTTCCCTTCCTTCTCCTAATGTCCTCCATGCTATTTCTTATGTTCCACAAATAAGTGAAACCATATGATAATTGACTTTCTCTTCTTGACTTATTTCACTTAGGATAATCTCCTCCAGTCCCATCCATGTTGATGCAAAAGGTGGGTATTTATCCTTTCTGATGGCTAATATTCCATTGTGTATATGAGCCACATCTTCTTTATCCATTCATCTGTTGAAGGGCGTCTCAGCTCTTTTCACAGTTTGGCTATTGCAAACATTGCTTCTATGAACATTGGAGATTAAAATGGGCCTGTCTTTTGCTCTCACTTCTAATAATTTAGCCTAGAAATATAAATGAGAGAAATGAAATTTCAGAAAATTTTAAAATTAGCTCATTGTCTTTAATAGCAAAATACTGAAAACAACAAAGATATCCATCATTAGCTATCTATAATTTGGAATACTGTCCAGCTTGTATAAATCTCTGCATATTTATGAAAAGAACTTCTAGATTTACTGTTAAATTAACAGTTTTTAAATGAGGTATTATTAATACCATCTATTATTCCTTAAAAAATATTGGTGTTTGATACTCTCGGCCATTCAGGCAATATACTGGGTGCTGGGGATATAATATTTCCTTTCATCAATTTTCTCTATTTTGAGCACTTTGTTACCAGGTAAGTGCTTCACCCTACCTTCCCACCTTCTCTTTGTAAGAGAAGACTCCCCATGGTTCCCAGGTAAGGTGGTGATGCCCCCAAACCAATTTGGTTCTTGTCATCTTAGGACATTTTAGTGTATCCTGATGGGGTCATGGGCCATATAGGAAGAGGCAGTATGCTCTCTTAAACCCCTCTCAGGGAAAGAAACTCTGTATAATGAAATTATGGATGAGACAGCATGTTGGTTTGCCCATTTAAGGAACCATCAGATGTCCTGGGATGTGTAGTCAGTGATGGTCTTACGTCAGAATGGAGTTAAAATCTGCTTCTGGTAGTTTGAAATTCAGAAGTCTTTTCTCTACTGAAGTAATTGGCAGGAGATTCAGGCCAGTTTGTAGATTTCACAGTCTACCTGAAGCTGGTACTCAACGTCTTTATAAACAAGGAGCCGCTTAGAGTATAACGTGCATATTCAGCAGCAAGAGTATAGAATATGAATAAAGGTTTCTCTGAGGAAAGAATTTAAGATGCTAAAACATCTCCAGTGGTTCATGTGCTAATAAAACATTCCCAGCAAGTCACAGACAAGGGAATGGTTGCTGCAGTCCGTACACGGAGAGCGGACATCACACCTATGTGTGAACAAGGAGCAAAATGGTGTTTCCAGGGGTCCCCAGAACGAGGAGCTGGAATAACCCTTTGTCTCCAAATGTCTACGGTTCTTTGGCAATATCTGTTACCCTTTTTCACCGCGCCACATCCAGAGTTGGCTAACCCTATTTTATTTCTACCATTCACACCAATAGATACTGCTTAGGATTTAAGGATCCTCTTCACATCAAGCTAAAAGTCATTCTTTCTGTTTCTATTTTTAATTGTCACACAACTACTTAGACCAGAGCTTTTCAACAGTGACACGATTGACATCTGAGGCTGGATAAATTCTCTGTTGTGGGGGCGGTCCCCTGTAGCACAGGGGGCTGAGCAGCATCCCTGGTCTCTCCCCACTAGATGCCGACAGCACAGCCCTCGCCAGCTGGGACAACCAAACACCTCCAGACATTGCCCAGTGTTTCTTGGGGGGAGAAAAATACCCCTTGTGAGGACCACTAATCTGGAAACCTTTTGAAATTTCTTGGGTTTGACTGGGGGCAAAAAGGAAGATTATATGTCAACAAATAAGCTGCTTTCTGTCCCTTTTTCCCATCTCTTATTTGACCAGGGACCAGAGTTTGTGAACTGTTGACCAGACAGATGAGTTTACCAGATGAGTTATATTTAACCTACAGGATGCCCTTTTTTTTTTTTTTTTTAAGATTTTATTTGTTTACTTGACACAGAGAGCGAGACAGCACAAGCAGAGGGAGTAGTAGATGGAGAAGGAGAAGCAGGCTCCCCACTAAGCAGAGAGCCTGATGTGGGGCTTGATCCCAGGACGCTGGGATCATGACCTGAGCTGAAGGCAGATGCCCAACCATCTGAGCCACTCAGGCGCCCCAGGATGCTTTTTTTTTTTTTAAATTAAACTTGAAGGCATTTACCTTAGGCCCCTTTCTCCATTCAGTTTCTTAACTACCACTACTTTTTAAAGATGCATGAACATCGTCTGCTTCACCTATTTATGTAACCTGTCTGACCCATGAAGCATTTGAGTGTGCCACCCCTTTTGCAGGTAGGCTGTGGAGGAAAAGGCAGGCACTAATGTTTGTGCTCATAGAGCAGACTTCAGAGCCACCATAGTCCACATAATACTTTGTCTAAACTAGGGGGAAAAGAGCTCCTTAAGATAGTTTTTCTTTCATCTACTGAAAAGTGATCATAATATACTGATTTTGTTAGAAAACAAGACAATTTACTGTCATTGGCTAAATAATTGTAATAAATAAATCTATGATGTTTTTGATAAATAATGTAGCGCCTGGGTTGTGCAGTGCACATCCTGTGCAACCGTATATGGCAGTCTTGCATATTTAAGTTAAGTAAGGTCCATATTCCATAGGGAAACCTAGAATTAGGCTTTCCTGGGAATTTCATTAAATAATAAGAGTTTACAGAGGATGTTTCAAAGAACAGGGCAGATTACAGACTGAAGGTAAGATCACTCTTATATTTTCTGTGACTGAAGGAAAATATCTTCTCTTTATAACAGGCAGGTCTCCCAGCTTATACCCTATCATAGACCAGTCTTGGGGTGTGAGAGTAACTCTAAAGATGGGAGTGGTTGAGGGGAAGAAGGAAGTAATAGCAAAGGAGACTCCTGAGTGGTGACATTAAGGAAGAAATAAGAGTTTCCATGGCTGCTAGAACCTTGCCCTCACAGAACTGATCCTGGAAGATTGTTCTTTCTGGGCCTGAAAACCATTTCTATTATTAATGATTAATGTGATCTAGCCAGAGTTCTCAAGAGAGGTGATCTCTCCCTCTTTGTATTCTCAATTTGACATTCATTTATTGTTTTCTCTCTTTTCTGAGTCATCTTTATGACTATGTTTATTTATACAGTACAAGTTTTTGAGCACCTACTGTGAGCTTGCTCTATTATATGCCCCTGCTCTCATGGGAAGACCATTTCCAAATGTAACTTCTGTCTAAGCAGCCACTTCGCAGAACCCCTCTGAACTGAAGATAATTTTCGTTTGCTCAGATTCCACTTTAAAGTTATTTTTCATTATTATTATATCTGAGGTGAAGATAGTTTCAATACAGCTGTTGTTAGCATTTTGGCTTGTTTGCAGCATTTTTGTTTTGTATCCATTTCTAAATGAGTGTGATGATTATTTACATATTATTTTGTACCCTGCGATTTTCATGTCACAGTCTGTCATAAATATATTTCCATGTTTGTTAAACTTAATAAGCATCATTGAAAATATATATATAATACCCACAAACGAGTCCCTATAAAGTAATTAAGTGGTCCTCTATAGTAGGACATTTAAATCATTTTTATTTTTTAAATTATAGATAATTTTGCTATTCTAATTGGTAGTAGCAACATTTTTCATATTATAAACAAATAAATGTCTTTGGGCTTATAGCTTTTGAACAGTTTCGTTCAACTCAATCCCCAGAAGTTGAACAAATGTGCCAGAAGATAGGAATTTTTGTTTCTTGCTCTTGGCTGGCTCGGTTGGTAGAGCATGGGGCTCTTGATCTCCAAGTCATGAGTTCAAGCCCCACGTTGGTCATAGAGATTACTTGATAAAAAAAAAAAAAATTTTTTTTTTAAATAGTACATCATTTCAATTTGCATTTCATTGCCTTGTGTGGATATGAAATGGAGGGGGATTTTGTTAGAATCCCAGAATTTGATCTCGGGGCACTAGATGGCATCACGTACATCTCTGTCATTGGAAAACCATCTACTCAGGCAGTACCCGTCAGCAAGATTCATTCTGCCCTCACTCTTGCCGTCATGAGATAGGAACCCGGTGCCATACTCCCTTCACATCCCGTGTGGACACGTGACTTGTATCTGCCAATGAATGTGCGCAAAAGAGGTGCGTCATTGCGTCCCACGCAGTTTTACAACCTGCGTGGGAATCGTCATTTCCTATTTGTGTAGCCACAATCCTGGGCGCTTTCTACCCTGGGTTCTTGAGTGGGAGTAACTTGAAGCAAAGGCTCAGCTCTGACCTGAGCTGGACATGTAGCATAAATGAGAAGCCAACGTTGCCCAACGTTGCTGTGGTTTGACAAGGGAGCGGTAACAGGCGTACCAGCCTGTCCTGTGTGATTGAGTAAGAGTGGCGGGTCCACCTGCCTGTGCTGCTGGCCCCCCAGTGGGCGGGGCCTCTGCAGCACCCCAGACCACGGAGCTGATCTTGGAGTCAGGTGCTTTCCCAAATAAGGGAAGAGCTTGGTACTTAAGTATAATCCATTCAATTCCAAGCCACAAAGTGGGTAACAACAGTATGCCATCTGTCAGCTCAAATTATTTTCGTCATCTCAGATTAAAAATTGTTTTAATATTCAGCAGAGAAATGACTTAATGCGGGTTGGCTTCGGGCAACTTTTTAAAAATTGCTTTTCCTTCACGACAGACCCATAAAAGCTCATTAAAAAAAAAAAAAAA
>CM052892.1:73942690-74107599 GCA_028534135.1 Potos flavus | reverse complement strand
AAGATTTTATTTATTTATTTGACAGAAAGAGAGAGATTACAAGTAGGCAGAGAGGCAGGCAGAGAGAGAGAGGGGGAAGCAGGCTCCCTGCGGAGCAGAGAGCCCGATGCGGGGCTCGATCCCAGGACCCTGAGATCATGACCTGAGCCGAAGGCAGAGGCTTTAACCCACTGAGCCACCCAGGCGCCCGATACCACCTCTTCTTTATCCGTTCATCAGTTGATGGACATTTGGGCTCTTTGCATAATTTGGCTATTCTTGACAATGCTGCTATAAACATCAGGGTGCATGTGCCCCTTTGAATCAGTATTTTTGTATCATTTGGGTAAATACCTAGTACTGCAACTGCTGGATCAAAGGGTAGCTCTATTTTTAACCTTTTGAGGAACCTTCATACTGTTTTCCAGAGGGGCTGCACCAGTTTGCATTCCCACCAACAGTGTAAGAGGGTTCCCCTTTTTCTACATCCTCGCCAACATCTGTTGCTTCCTCTGTTGTTCAGTTTAGCCATTCTGACAGGTGTGAGGTGGTATCTCATTGTAGTTTTGATTTGCATTTCCCTGATGATGAGTGATGTTGAGCATCTTTTCATGTGTCTGTTAGCCATCTGGATGTCTCCTTCAGAAAAATGTCTGTTAATTTCTTCTGCCCATTTCTTAACTGGATTATTTGTTTTTTGGGTGTTGAGTTTGATAAGCTCTTTATAGATTTTGGATACTAACCCTTATTTGGATATATCATTTGCAAATATCTTCTCCCATTCTGAAGGTTGCCTTTTAGTTTTGTTGATTCCTTCCTTCCTCCTCTTTCATTTCTGATTATGGTTATTTGGGACATATTTTTTTTAAAGCTAATCTAGCTAAAACTTTGCTGATTTTTGTTGTTGTTGTTGTTGTTGTTGTTGTTGTTGTTTAAAAAAAACCCAGCTCTTGGTTTCATTGATGTATTCTATTTTTTTTTTTTTTTTTTTGTCTCTTTTTCACTTATATCTGCTCAGATCTTTGTTACAATTTTCTTGTTGTTGTTCCAACTTTGGACTTATTTTGGTCTTTCTTGAGATGTAAAGATAGGTTGTTTATTTGAGATCTTTCTTTTTTCTTTATGTCATTGTTTAACATTAGAATTTCCCTCTTAGAACTGCTTTTGCTACATCCCATAGGTTTTGGCATGTTTTATTTCCATTTTCATATGTCTCAATATATTTTATTTCTTCTTTGACCTATTGGTTGTTCAGGAGGGTGTTGTTTAATTTCCATGTATTTGTGAATTTTCCAGCTTTTCTCCTGTTACTGGTTTCTAGTTTCCTACAGTTGTGGTCAGAAAAGATAGTGGTATGATTTCACGCTTCTTAAATATGCCAAGACTTGTTTTATAGCATATCATATGATCTAGCCTAGAGAATGTTCCATAGATATTTGAGAAGCATGTATATTCTGCTGCTGTTGGATAAGATGTTCTGTAGATGTCTGTTGTGTCCGTTTGATCTGAAGTATAGTTTAAGTCCACTGTTTCCTTATTGACTGTCTGGGTGGGTATTGAAGTAGAAAATTAAAGCCCCCACCATCATTGCATTTATGTCTATTTCTCTCCTCATATCTGCTAGTATTTGCTTAATATATTTAGGTGTTTCAGTGTTGGGTGCATATATATTTATGATTATTGTATCTTCTTGATGAATTGACCTCTTTATCATTATATAATGACCTTCTTTGTCTGTTTTTACAGTTATGGACTTAAAGTCTCCTTTTTCTGATAGAACTATAGATACCCTGCTCTCTTGGTTTCCACTTGCATGGAATGCCTTTTTATGTCCCTTCACTCTGAGCCTGTGTGTCCTTAAAGCTGAAGTGAATCTCTTGTAATGAGCATATATTTGGATCTTGTGTTAGTGTGTGTGTGTACATGCACATGCTCATCCTTCCAGCCATTCTCTGCCTTTTAATTGAAAATTAATAAGAAATTAAATTTTCTAGAATTTAAATAAAAACTTGAAACATTAAAAAAGAAATTAATCCATTTACATTTAGGGTAATTATTGAAGGAGTAATTATTGATAGGTAAGGACTTACTAATGCCATCTTATTAACTATTTTTTGGCTGCTTTATAGTTCCCTTGTTCCTTTCTTCCTCTCTTGATGTCTTCTTTCATAAATCAAAGATTTTTTTTAGTGGTATACTTTCATTCCCTTCTCTTTATCTTTTATGAATCTACTGCAAGTTTTGCCTTTATGATTACCATGAGGCTTACATAAAACATAAAGATAACGATCTTTTTATATTAACAACTTCAGTAGCACAAAAACTGTACCCTCTAACCTCCCCTTCCCCATGTTTTGGTTTTGATGTCTCAATATACCTATTTTTATATTGTGTATTCATTAACAAATTATTATAGCTATAGTTATTTTTAATACTCCTATCCTTAAAAAATACTCTTATTCTTTAACACTTAAACTAGAGTTAAGTTGTTAACATACCACCGTATTACAGAAGCATAGTATTTCTGAATTAGTGTATTGTGTGTATGTTTTCATGTACTAATTAGTGTCTTTTTAGTTCATCTTAAATCCTTCCAGCATTTCTTATAAGGCAGGTCTGGTAATAGTGATGAACTTCCTCAGCTTTTCTCTGTCTGGAACAGTATTTCTCTCTTTATTTCTAAAGGATAACTTTGCCAGTTATGGTATTCTTGGTTAGTAATTTTTTTTCTTTCAGCACCTTAAATATATCATCCCACTCTCTCCTGACTTGTAAGGGTTCTGCTGAGAGAGCCACTGATAACAATAATTGGGGTTCCCTTGCAAGTTACAAGCTTCTTTTCTCTTCCTGTTTTTAAAATTCTCTGTCTTTGATTTTTGACAGTTTTATTACAATGTTTTGGGGAAGGATTTTTTTTTTTTAAGAGTGAGAGTGTATGCACACATGAGTTGGGGGGTCAAGTAGGAGGGGGAGGGAGAGAGAGAATCTTAAGCAGGCTCCACACCCAGCGCAGGGCTCAGTCTCATGACCCTAAGATCATGACCTAAGCCAAAATCAAGAGTCAGCTGCTTAACCAACTGAGCCATCCGGGCACCTCTGGGGAGGATTTTTTCAAGTCGAGTTTGTTTGGTACCTATGAACATCATAGGTACCAATCTCTCGAGATTTGGGAAGTTCCCCCCATTTTTCCTTTAAAGAGGTTTTCTGCCCCCTGTTCCCTCTCTTTTCCTTCTGGACCTCCAACAATTTGCAAATTGCTTCTTTTTATGTATAAATCTCATAGATCACATATGCTTTGTTCACTCTTTGTTTTTGAAATAATCAAACATATAAATTTATGTGACTATCCTCCATTCTGTATATTATCTTGTTCACTCTTTTTTATTCTTTTTTCTTTGTTTTCTTTTGACTGGACATTTTTGAAGTTCTGTCTTCTAACTCACAGATCATTTTCTTCTGTTTGATCCAGTTTGCTGTTGATATTGTCCACTGCATTTTTTTTCACTCATTGTATTCTTTAGCTCCAGAATTTCTATTTGATTCTTTTTTATGATTTCTATCTCTTTGTAAAACTTCTCATTCTGTTCATATATTATTGTCCTGATTTCATTGAATCGTCTTCCTGTGTTTTTTTGTAGCTCATTGAGTTTCCTTAAAACAGCTATTTTGAATTATTTACTGGGTAAATCACAGTATTTATAGTAGGTTACCAGAAGATTATTGTGATCCTTTGGTGATGTCATGTTGCCTTGATTTTTCATGTTCCTTGAAATTTACACAGCTGTCTTCACATTTGAAGCAGTATCATCTCCTCCAGTCTTTACTAGCTGGAAGTGAAATCCCTTCCATCAACCCTGCTAAGGAATCTGAGACTGTCTCAGACCTATGGATACACCTGCTTCACATTTCTTAGTCCTTCACATGGCAGAGTTCTTAAGCCTTAATGTCTTCTTTCAGTCTTGCAATGCCCCAGACCAAATGCTGAAATGCTTTGTTTCCCCATAGATGATGCTCAAATTTAAGTTGGCGGTCTCTTCCTGGCCCACAGTTTTAGGCTTTCTATACAGGCTCACTAGCCATCTGCCAAAGCTTGCTCTCACTGCCACCATCAGGAGCTCACACTGAGAGCTGGCCATAGAGGGGAGGTGTGTATGAATGAGGTGTGCAGAGCACTGGGGATGCCCAAAGCTGGCCAGATCTTTGGGCAAGGTGTGTCCAACAGCTTGTTAGTGAAGCTTTTTGATGGAGTGCACAACACAGTAGGCTTCTTGTCCCTTAAATGCCCTCTGTGAGTTCTGTCTTCTGCTTTGCCAGTCTCTTCCCATCCTCAGTCATGCTTCTCATGATTCAGGATTCTGGACAGGGTGGAAGAGAAATGAGCATCTTTGGCAGCATTCCACACAGCTGGGGAAGCTGGGAACTTACGTCCTCTCCTTTTCTCCCATGGTAGAAATCATGGGCAAGAAGATCTCTCTCAGCCCTAAACTGTGCTTCCTTGGAAGAGAGGCGATGTGAGTAAAGCCAGACTTTTCCTCTTACCCTCTCCAATGTGTCCAAATTCATTTTTTTTCTCTAACATCTGTTGGCACTTATCCATTGAAAACCTAGATTTCCACAAAAGCTCTCTCATCCATGGGTGATTATCTAAGATAATATTTTCTGGGGGCTCTCAGACCATGGCTGAGAAGTGCTGGAGCTAGTTCATGGGTCCCTATGGGTCCACAGCTGAAATCAAGATCTGTGTACCCAGCACCTGACATATAGCGGGGTTAGACTTCTCCTCGATCTTTTCGTGTACAGTGCTGAATTCCACCACTCCCACAAAGACACTTTTGACCATGGATGGATACCAAATTGTTGTTGGGGGTTAGGGTGGGGGGTAGGAATAAGGTATGTCTTATTCAGCTTTGATGCTGATATCACTCTAAAATTGGTGTTCTTGTTGCTTTATGCTGATTAATCCATACACTGTGTCATTGATGGTCAGTTGGTTTATAGGGATAGTAAGAGATCAGCGAGAGTATTTTTAAATAAATTTTTGGTGTAATTTTGCCAACATAGAATAATGGATAACCTAGTCTTCAATGAAACATCTCCAAAGAAGGAAATTCTGCATTTACACACAAAGAATCCATTGCTGTCATGGTTTTATGAGGCTTGGAATAAAAATCATTTTCCTGTCTAGCCAGTCTCACTGTAGCTGATGTCATTTCCCTATTATTGATGTTACCTCAGTATAGCACATCTTAATTCTGTCTTTGTTCCTCTTTTCTTCCAATGTAGAACATGCCCCCTTAAGAATGTCCTGTGTTTTAGAATTTCCCTCTCTCTACAATGCAGATGCTGGCATTGGAATAAACATTGGCCTCACTAATTTGACTCTGAGAAAACTGTGTCTGTATCTCTCCTTCATCTGTATAGTGGAGATCATAATACCTCTTGGCAGCGGGGATTGAATTAAATAACACCATAAATGTGAAAATATCAAATGGAGCAGTTCATAAATATGTGCTTGCTTTTTAACCATGGCTGAGACTGGTAGCAGGAAGTATCTCTCTTCTCCACTCCTGATTGCTCTTTTGTGTTTCTCTCCCCTCCTGCTCTTTCCCCCAGCCTCCTCCTCTTCACTTTGGTTCCTGGGCAGATGCTACTGTGAAGACAGTGCAGCTCCCATCTGCTTTCAGCATATGGGACCAACACTGTTGCTTCCAAAGTCCTTGTATTTGCTGTTCAGAGCGGGCGGGGGGGGGGGGGTTATTGTGTGGAAAGTGAGGCAGAAAGTTGCAGATTGGTTTCACCAGTCTGTTAAATCTTCATATAGTGATGATGGAATCAATAGGTCAGTCTTTCTGTCCATCATCTATCCAGGCATCCATCTCCCAATTTCTTCCACTGCAAAATTGTGTTTCCACACACGTTTATGTAATAACATAAAAATACAAAAATTTCAAGATCAAGGAAAATATAGAAAGCACAGAAGACTAAGGCCAAGAGGAAATTAAAACACCAATCTGCATATTATGGGACCCACAAATACTACTGCTGACCTATGATTTTGGTTGAGCATCCTGGCACCCAAGCAAAAGAGGAAACATTATCAATTTACAAGATTCCCAATGTCCTTAAAGGGCAGAGCAGTGGCAAGTGGGCAGACCATATATATATATATATATATATTTTTTTTTTTTTTTTTTTTTTTTTTAAGTGGGAAGACTATATTAAGCAAAGCTTCTTTTGGCATTTAGGTCTAAAGAAACATTTTCAGGTGGGTCTCTAATCATATGCAGAACATTCTTCATATGAGAGTATCAAGGGTTCTAAACTCAACACTCATTCTAAAGTTGGTGTGTAGTTAAAGCTTCATGTAGCCATGAAAACATTGACTGATAACCAATATTCCTGGATTCAATCCTCCTGGCTTTAGGCCCATGTTATATACCATTCCATATGAGCAAAGTGCAGATGGATGTCAACCAGGGAACATTCATTCAACTATTGCTAAACCCATTAGTTGCTTATCACAGAAGTAGATGGTTGGGTCAGTTTGTTAGGGGATGATGATAATGCAGTGCACGCTGTGGGCATCCTTCCTGAGTGGAATTGCTCTTCAACTGTAATGTCATACTCCTATGCCCCCTAGATCATCTCTAACTATAGGGAAACGCTGGGGGAGGTGGATGAGCTAATAAAAATTCACCTTCACAGCTGAAATGACACCGAGGGCAGTCAGCAGCACCATATTCCTGTGAAAGTGGGTTTTTTGGGGATGATTGTGACCCATGACTAGAGCTTATCAAAGACTCTACACTTAGAGTTTGAATCCGCTCTCATGAGTATCTGCCCAGAATAGCCAAAGAAGTCATTACCAAGAAGGTCAACAATAAGCTCAAAATGAAACTAAGCTCAAAATGAAACTAACAATTGGTTGAAAAGATAGCATGATAAGCTCAAAATGAAACTAACAATTGGTTGAAAAGATAGCATGATAAAATGTGTTTGACTATCATTTATCATAGCTTTTATGATTTCATGGTGCTTAGAAATAGAAGGGGTGGGGCGCCTGGGTGGCTCAGTGGGTTAAGGCCTCTGCCTTCGGCTCAGGTCGTGATCTCAGGGTCCTGGGATCGAGCCCCGCATCGGGCTCTCTGCTCAGCAGGGAGCCTGCTTCCCCCCTCTCTCTGCCTGCCTCTCTGCCTACTTGTGATCTCTCTCTCTCTGTCAAATGAATAAATAAAAAATCTTAAAAGAAATAGAAGGGGAGTAGTTGATATTTTAAGTTGCAGACTTATCCATTTAGTTTTGTAGCAGATCCTGGGGGATGTAGGAGCGCAGACTCAAATGCCACAGGGCCCAGGCGGGTTGTGGAAGTGTAAGAGGTGGGCTGGCTGCAAACAAGAGAATGGTGGGAGCTGTGGCGAACTGGAGATCCCGTGGGCCTTCAAAAGGGGGCAGCAGCTACTTTCCTTGTGCTGATTGTGGCCACGGAGAAATTCAGACCCAGGGATATCCTGCTGCACAATTTTAGCCAGAAACTCACGTTTCCTGTGAAATCGTTCTGATTTTTAAGACACATGATAGCCAAATTTAAAAATACCTAAGGGCTGGATTTAGCCTGTGCTCAGTCATTTTGCACCCAGTGGACCAGCTATAAAAAATGTGAAAGAGAAAACAGAGCAGCAGAGATTGAGCTAAGAAGGCCTGTGCCTATCCATGCTTTCAGCCAGTTACAGACTCATGCCACTGAGAAAACGACAGTAGGTGCATTTTGCTTTCCCCAAGAAAATGGAGACAAGATGAATTTCTTATAAGGTAGCACAAGTGTGTCATATTATTGTTAAATCCACGTTTGAGTGGGAAGAGAGCTAGATCGTAAAAGTGGTATCGCAAAACCAAAGGACTTCCTTTGTCATCTGAACTGGTCTTTTCATGTGACTCGAAGTCTCAAGTCTGCCAGGTACAAAGTACCTTCTTTCCTTTGCCTTATAACAGGGGCAGAAGTTCTCAACCAAGTTCAGGGGGGTTCTGTCTCATCCATTTACAGATAATACATAAAGAGAAGCCAGAGAGATTTTTTTTTTCTGGTCTACCTGTTAAATTTTCACTTGGCTAAATGAAATACCCTGAACGTGATGTTCTCGAAGTACAAGCTGCTGTTTCATTTTTTTAAATGTTGTGTTGGGTTATAGTAATGCTTACCCAGAATTAGTTGTTTGGGGAATGTAGGGAATATGGCATCAGCAACTATAAAAATATTTATTTAAATTGCTAAACATCATTTTTAAATGTGTAAATCTAATCAAATTAGAAGCGTGCTTTTATGCCCTTGTTTGGTGTCCACCTGCATTGCTTTGCTTGCCAGGAGGCATACGCAGCCATGGGACCCCATCGAATAATGGCTCATGCTGCCATAAAAAACAATCAGCCCCTCTGTGAATATATGTGGAATGCTCCAGAATGTACATTTGGCCACAACGAACCTTTGTGTCTCTGACCTTCACATGACTAGGTGATTTTGTGGAATTCAAAGAGGAAAGTATGGTGCAGTTTTTAAGAAAATCCTTGAAATGAAATGTGAAAATACGTAAAACTGTTAGTAAAACCCAAAGCTGAACTAAACCCAAAGCAAGAAAGCTCTTTGTGAAAACTTGGGTGAACTGGCAAAGAATCAGAAGGAAAAAAAACCCAACATTGTCAGAAAGTGGGGGGATTTTCTCTTCTATTAAGGCTACCTAAAAATCATTTCAAAAAGGGAAGTTACTGTAAGGAACTGTCTCGTGGCCATTAAGGCTAGGGAGCAGAGCGTCTCCGGACCATAGTGGGGACCTAGGTATTCTCTGCATGGACTCTCCCATCTGCATCTTTTTGTGTTATCGTCTCTCTCGGCTGTCTTTTCCTCTTGTACTTGACCCAGCGTGGCCACCTCCCTTGAGACTACAGCATCTTCTACCTGCAATGATTGAGTAATTTATTATCCAAATCAGGACTCTTTTTTCCCCCCCCAGTTCATCCTTTTAAAATTATTTATTTATTTATTTATTTATTTATTTATTTCCTCATG
This sequence comes from Potos flavus, assembly GCA_028534135.1. Taxonomy (NCBI): domain Eukaryota; kingdom Metazoa; phylum Chordata; class Mammalia; order Carnivora; family Procyonidae; genus Potos; species Potos flavus. The sequence goes on along the minus strand of CM052892.1, from coordinate 74,098,562 downwards.
ATAAATGTACTGTAATCCCCATCACCCGTTTCACCCATCCCCCTCACCCACCTCCCCTCTGGTAACTATCAATTACCAGAACTCTTTTGAGTGTGAAAGGGAGCAGGATTGATAATTTCTCCGGAACAGGCGGACGAAGATGTGGGATCACCCCCTCCCTTTAGAGCCCCAGAGTCCAGCCACTTTATTCTGGTGTCTGAGTCTCTCCGTTCAGGCCGTGTGACCCTTTGTTCAGCAGCTCGTTCTTGACTAAGCTGGGATGTGGGATCCGGCGCTCATTCTCTGCTGGGTGGGATATGGCGTCCAGGGGTATGAAGAGAGCATCAGGAGCTGTGAGCAGGGCCAGACCATCTTAGGGAGGGGGGACAGGAAGAGGTAGCCGGTGACTGCGGCAGGGACAGGGACACGCGTGTTCTAGGACCAGAAGCGCCGGCTCGGCTGCTCTGTAGCGATGGCTCACAGCCGCGCCCTGGGCTGGGGGCACAGCCTGGGTTGAGGCTAGCCCACGCTCCCAAGAGTTCAGAAGTCAAGCAGCTGGATGTCCATTTTCCATGGCTCACCTCCCTTCAGTTTGCTCCCTGAAGCGCACAGATTTTCTCACTTCTCCTTGGCTTGTTTCCCCTTAGTCTGTAATGTTTCTACTTGTCTCTTAGCAGTGGTCAGCTGTGGTTTGGCCTCTTTACTCTCTTTTCTTCTGCCCACAGAAGCCTAATTTTCCTTTGGGTTTAGATAGGGCTGACTCAAATCTGGTCAATTTGCATGGACCCCTGGCCAGAACAATTGATTTAAAAATGGGTCTTTAATTTAACAAGGTTCGGTGGAAGTCAGTCTGGAGCATTTGTTGGAACATTTTGGGAAGACAGGATTTGCTGAGCTGGTAGTAATGTGGTTGTGGAGATGCTGGTGGTCCTCTTGTTCTGGAAGGGGTTGTCTTGTCCTCCTGAGCTTGAAACCAAAACAGAGAAATACGGAGTAAGAAAGAGACAGAGACAGAGATAGAAAGAGAGAGACAGAGACAGAGTTGAGAAATAGAGGAAGAGAGAGAGAGAGGGAGAGAGAGGGAGAGAGAGGATGTGTCTTAAAAATATCGTTTGAGCATCCAGGCACAGCCATTCTTGAAAATAGAGTTTTAGTTCTTGATTTTTCAGTTTTGTGAGCCATAACGTTTCTATTTCAGTTAAGCCTAGTTGAATTTCCACCACTTGCCAATAAAAGAGTTTTCACTTATGTCCTTGCTTTAGACTCTTTTTCCTGCTCAGGCTCAGTCCATTATCCCTCCGTCTAAGGCTGCCCTCTGTTCCTTCTGCTTACTGGAGCCCACACAGTTCTTAGATCGTGGGCTTTCCCTGTTGTGGATGGAGAGTCAGGGCAAGAGGACTGGGATCCCACAGGGATGAGGGACTTTGGTCAACATTCAAACAAATGAACAAATTTCCCTCCTCAACCTACCTTCTTCACAAATTGTGAAGCTCACTTTTTTACTAATGTTTAGGTCAACGCAGATCATCTCAGCAAGTGTCTAATTGGTTCTTAAGATATGCATGAATATTGTCTCTGAAATTTGACAAAATGTGTGACCCAATTGTTTTTGCATAAGACTTTTAACATTTAGAGCTGTGACAAGTACACAAACTACTCCCCAGGAGCCCTCCCCAGTGCTTTGTACTAATGTTTTGGTAGGACAAAAATAGTGTCATGTAAGTATTATATGGATTATGAATTACAGGTTTGGTTGCAAACTGCAAGGCTTTGAAAGAAGGGCAAAGCCAATTTCAGTTTCTCAGAGTGCATAAGTACTTTTGTTTTAAGAGAGGTCGATTTGGCAATTGCTTTCATAGAAGGCTGACAAGTTTTGTTTTGTTTTTTTCCCCTAAAAGGAGACAAACACTCTAAGGGAGAAATTAGCTTGATGTTTGGTGAAGCTGTTCATTTTTCATTTTTCTCGTGTACCCAATGGAAGTATCCAGGGTCTCATAGTAATGCTCTGTTGACCACTCAGTCTGCTTTATATCTAAGTCCTTTTGCTACTTGACTAAGAAAACCTGCTTGTATGAGACATACAAAGGGCCTTCCTTTGAATTTTACTCAGCAGCAGAGTCCCCTGAATTCAGAGAAGACCAGCATTGCGGCCCTCGGCAGCACGTTCATGCTGCTCGAACTAGGCCCTGATAAAGTAGTTCTGCTTCTCCAGCTCTGACCTCATAGGAGGAATCAACGCAGAGTGTCCTGAGTGAGTCTACGCCATTTCCACCCTGGAGGGGGAAGCACCCGGAGCGTGAAGCTAGGGGAGGGAGAATTGAATGGGGGCAAGTGGTCAGCATTGCTGTCTTGTCCTGACAAGAAAAGAAATTGCTTCCTTAGGTAGTGTGATTTGCAAATATCTTCTCCCATTCCGTGGGCTGCCTTAGTTTGGTTGACTGTTTCCTTTGCTGTGCAGAAGCCTTTTATCTTGATGAAGTCCCACAAGTTCATTTTTGCTTTTGTTTCACTTGCCTTTGGAGATGTGTCTTGAAAGAAGTTGCTGTGGCCGATGTCGAAGAGGTTACTGCCTAAGTTCTCCTCTAGGATTTTGATGGATTCCTGTCTTACAATGAGGTCTTTCATCCATTTTGAGTTTATCTTTGTGTGTGGTATAAGGGAGCGGTCCAGTTTCATTCTTCTATATGTAGCTGTCCAATTTTCCCAGAACCACTTACGGATGAGACTGTCTTTTTTCCATTGGATATTTTGTCCTGATAGGGGAAGGGAGGGAAATCCAAAGGTGGAGAAATCAGAGAGGGAGATGAACCAGAGAGACTGTGGACCCTGAGAAACAATCTGGGGGTTTCGGAAGAGAGGAGAGTTGGGGGAGGGGGGTAACAGGGTGATGGGTATTAAGGAGGGCACGTGCTGTGATGAGCACTGGGTGTTAACTAATGAATCATTGAACGCTACATCAAAAACTAGTCATGTACTATACATTGGCTAACTGAACATAACAGCAACAACAAAAAAAATAAAAAAGAGAAAGAAATTGCTTCCTTAGGTGCCCTGTAAAATGAGCTCCATTTGGCAAACTTGAGCTGATGGGCTTGAGAAAATTAAAATAGGCTGTATGTAAATTCGTCAAGATAGCCAAAAGCAGTTCTGCAACCATGTTTAGAGTTTGACATACTATTATTGTTTTTTTAAATCCACACCATGATTATCATACTGTCAGTTGTGTGTTTTCTGGTGTAATTTTGGGACATGTGGCCTGAGCAGCTGATGCAGTCAGGCAGGTAGTACCCTTTCCTGCAAAGAAAGATGCTAGTATCTTGGTAAATAAACTGTATGGAAAGCACTACAGACAGTATCACTTGTAAATAGCAGCTATTTAAGAGACGCAAGCAAACAAAAACATATCCCTTCAATCTGGTTCTTTTCGAAGTAACGACAATAAGGAAATGGTGCGTCTCCATAGTCTATTGATCCACGAGTATAGCTGCGTGCTGAAATAGAAAAGTAAGCGCTTAAGAAGAAACTGAAATCAAGCTGGAGCATCAAAGGAAAGCAATTAGAATCATGGCGGTAGCATGGTTAGTATCTGTATACTAGAGAAAATTATATCTTTGTGTTTGTGGAGAAAAATGACAGAACACGGCGGTTGAGGACAGCGTGGCTACAATGCCAGTTCCACCAGGCCAGCTTCTTCCCAGACAGTGTGGACGTGGACAAGTGTGTCCTTTGAAAGGAGTTCCCATTTTACCTGTAAGTCATGACCCCTAGTCAGAGGGACTTGGCTTGTATTTGTCATTGAGGTCATGTCCCTATCCTTACACACTCTGGCCTCGGCTTCAGACTTCCGGGATGTACGCAGTGGGGACCTCTTTCTTCCACAGCAGTGGTCCTGACCCCTAGCCTCTCACCTCTTCTACCTGAGCGGCCGAAGGAGCCACTATGCAAGTGTGAACGTCCATTTAGACTTGATTATGTTCTAAACAGCATGCCTTTCTTTTCTCTGGGAGCCAGCAATGGCTACTTTTAAATAAGTGGTCCCTGCAGATAGAAAGCTTTTCCATCCAAAAATAATAATAATAATAATAAATGTACTTTTTGCCAAAATGTTCTCCAAAGGCAAAGTTACCTGCTGGATTTAAAGTTTCATTCACTCCTCTTATCAAAAGTCCCTCCCCCTAGTTTGGAGAACCAAGGAAGAGAAGGTGGCTTATTCATGTTCCGTCTCATCCTGGATTCGCCACGGAGCATTGCCGTACATGGAATGTTGGTGTCTCCCCCAAAGCTCATATTTTGAAACCTGATCCTTTAGGTGGTGGTATTTGAAGGTAGGGCCTTTGGGATGTGATTATAAAACAGACCCCTGAGGTCCCTTGCCACTGCCTCCATGTGAGGACAGAGCCGGAAGCTAGCAGTTTGCAGCTCAGAAAATGGTTCTCACCAGAACCAGACCATGCTGGCCCCTTGACCTTGGGCTTCCAGCCTCCAGACCTGTGAGGAATGGATTTCTGTTGTTTAAAAATCGCCTGGTCTGTGGTACTTTGTTAGAGCAGCCCGAATGGATTAAGACAGTGTCCTCCAGAGTCCTTTCTTCTGGACACTGAAGGGAGGGAGAAATCAACAATTAAATTTCTTCCCCTTTTGAAAGTACGTTTTTAAAATATATATATACATCATATGGAAACACTGACATTTCCTTTATTTGCATGCATCTATTTAACCATTAAAATAAAGGCAAGAGTAGCTTGTGAAGAACATTCTCCTGGGAGCCATTGTGACAGAAATCACCATAGGCCGGGGTTCACTGATGCTGATTCCTGGACTTTCCTGGATGCTCCTTATTTCCTAAATTCCATAAATACATCTTAAACTTGTCAAACAAGAGATTCTGACAGAGTTGTGACTATAGTGTCTGTAATGTAATAATACAATATTTTATAGTAGAAACATGGTAGAGCTGATGTATCCACTTAGTGACTGTTTTGGAAGTCTGTCTCTGTATTGCACAGATGCTGGTGTGACCTAAAACTTTGTTGGAGCTTTTACATTTTCCTTTGGAGACAGTTGGTGAGTGACACAAGACTGTCCATGTTACTTGATAGTCATGATCTTGTTTGTGAACTAAAAAAGATACTTTTCAACTTGTCACACATCCTGTTTACTAAATTAGGCACCCATTATATTTGGTGGTATTTTTTAAAAGCTCAGATGTCCCCCAGAGTATGGAGACTTGCAACTGCTGAGAATATTCAACAGACTACTTGTTGAACAAATGAATTTACTGTAGGCTTTGAAAGCCCAAACAGCTTAGATGCCCAGGGCTCAAAGGACTCACAGATGGGTGACACAGACCACTGCTGGCGGTCTCTGAGAGCTGGGGGAATTGGAGAGGTGCCAAGAGACTAAAGCTGAGTCAATATTATGTGATATCTTCTGGAGCGTTTTAGTATGTCTGAGAAATTTTATTTTATTTTTTGGTGAGAACATTTCAGTTCTCTTAACAAATTTCAGTTAATACAGTACACTGTTAGCAACTAAAGTCACCATGTTATAGATTAGATCCTCAGACCTGATGCCCCTTACAGCTAAACATTTATATCCCTTGATCAACCTCTCCCTGTTCTTTTCTGCCCTCCAGCTCAGGCAACCACTTTTCTACTCTCTCTTTCTATGAGTTTGACTTTTTAAAAGAAGATTCTATATATAAGTGGTAACATACTCTGTCTTCCTGTCTTATTGAATGTAATGCCATTGAGTTCTATCCGTGTTGTCACAAATGGCAGCGTTTCCTTCTCTCTAATGGTTGAATAATATTTCATTGGGGGAAGTAGATATGATATAATATATCATATATGTATCACATCTTTATCCATTCATCTGTTGACAGAGACTTAGGCTCCTTCCATGTCTTAGCTATTATGAATAATGTTGCAATGTACATGGGAGTGCAGATATCTCTTCGAGATAATGATTCCACTTCCTTTGAACATATACCCAGAAGTGGGACTGCTGGATCATATGGTAGTTCTGTTTTAATTTTTGAGGAACGTCCATACTGTTTTCACAGGGGCTGCACCAATTTACATCCCACCAACAGTGCCCGAGGACTCCCTTTTGTCCACATCCTCTCTGATACTTGTTACCTTTTGTCACTTTGATGACAGCCACTCTAACAAGTGTGAGGTAATGTCTCATTATGGTTTTGATTTGCATTTACCTGATGATTTTGTGGTATGAAGCGTCTTTTCATGTAACTGTTGGCCATCTATGTTTTTGGAAAAATGTCTACTCAGTCCCTTTGCCTATTTTTTAAATCAGATTGGTTGTTTTGTTTTGTTTTGTTTTGCTATTGAGTTGTACGAGTTCTTTACGTATTTTGGATATTAACCCCTTATCAGATATGTGATTTGCAAATATTTTCTCTGATTTAATAGTTGCCTTTTTGTTTTGTTGATGGTTTCCTTTGCTGTGCAGAAACTTTTTAGTTTGATATATTCCCACTTACTTATTTTTCCTGTTGTTGCCTTTTCTTTTGTTGTCAAATTAAAAAAATCATTGCCAAGACCAATGTTGAGGTGTTTATCCCTGTTTTCTTCTAGAAGTTTTATGGTTTCAGATCTTATGCTCAACTCTTTAATCCATTTTGAGTTGGTTATTGTGTATAATATAAGATAGAGGTCCAGTTACATTGTTCTGTATGTGGATATCCAGTTTTCCCAGCATTATTTATTAAAAAGACTATCCTTTGCCCATTATATATTCTTGGCTTCTTTGTTGTAAATTGATTGAGTATATAAGCATGAGGCTCTCTATTCTGGTCCATTCTGTGTGTCTGTTTTTATGACAATACCCTACTGTTTTAATTACTGTAGCTTTGCAATGTAGTTTGAAATCAGAAAGTGTGATGCCTCTAGCTTTGTTCTTCTTTCTCAAGATTTCTTTGTCTATTAGGGGTTTTGAAGTTCCATACAAACTTCAGGATTGTTTTCCTTTTTCTGTAAAAAAGTGCCATTGGAATTTTGATAGGAATGGCATTAAAACTGCAGATTGCTTTGAGTATATGGACAGTTTAACAACATTAATTCCTCTAATCCATGAACACAGGATATAGTTGCACTAATTTGTCTCATCCTCAATTTTTTTCATCAATGTCTTACAGTTTTCAGAGTACAGATAACTGGTATCACCTCTTTGATTCAATTTATTCCTAAGTATTTTATTCTTTCTCATGGGATTGCTGTCTTCATTTCTCTTTCTAGTAGTTTGTTGTTGGTGTTTTGGAAACACAACTAATTTTCGTATGTTGATATTGTATCTTGTAGCTCTTTTGAAGTTGTTGGTTATAACAGTTTTTTGGTGGGGTCCTTTGGGATTTTCTATCTATAGTATGTTGTCTGCAAATAGAGACAGTTTTGCTTCTTCCTTTCCAAGTTGGATGCCTTTTGTTTCTTTTTATTGCATAATTGCTCTGAGTAGGACTTCCAATACTATGTTGAATAGGAGTGGTGAGAGTGAGCACCCTTGTCTTGTTTCTGGTCTTAGAGGAAAAGCTTTCAACATTTCACTGTTGGGTATGATGTCAGCTGCAGGATTGTCATGTATGGCCTTCGCAGTGTTGAGGTGTGTTCCCTTTATACCCAGTTTGTTGCAAGTTTTTATCTGACAAAGTTTTCAAACATTTTAAAGTTTTATAACATTATCCAATATCTTTTAAAGGGAATAAAATGCAAATACAGAAAATTATAGTTCTATAGGGTTGGTACATTTGAACCCCAGTAGAACTTGATATGCAAATAAGTAGGTCCAAAATTTGAAGGAACATAGTTAAAAACCTTGTTGAAATTAAGATCTACTAAGGCTCTGATGTTGCCTCTGAGAACAAACAGAAACAGGAGCAAAAGGACATTGTAGTTATTGGGCTTTGTAGCTTTAAGTGTGGTTGAGAGATTCTATATGGAAAGTATTGACAGAGTATGATACTATTATTATAAATAATGTAGAGATTAGATAAAAACACAATGAAGAAAAATTACTGGGAGATTTTATCCCAAAATACTATTAGCGGTTATATCTAGGAATCATTTTTCATTCCTGGTTTTCTTTTCTGAGTTTTAAAATTTCATATGATTAAGTTATTTACAAATTATTATTTTTTTGATTGACTTACCAGGTGTGGGATGAGGTCCAGCATCCATAGTTTAAAAAATCTTTTCAGGTGATTCGGATCAAGTGTTGAGCCCCACCGTGCCTGGGGGTGTTCCAGAATGTAGCAGTGAGAAAAGATTGGTTGAGCTGAATCTTGGGGGATTTATAGGAATTTGGTGTCAAAAGAGAATTTAAAGAGAAGAGCTAGAGGATTTCAAGTCAAGAAGCCAGGCCAGGACCAGGTTGATGTGGGAGTTCGTAAGCACTTCCGCACGGCAAGAATCTGCAGGCTGTAGGGCGCAAGGAGAGGGTGTATGGGGTAGCATGCAAAGGCAGACAAAGCTTGAGGGGCTGGAGCTCATGGGGAACGGAGCTCATGTGGCCATCCAGAATCCAGCGTGGGCTGTGAGGGAGAGACCTGGGCACATCGCCAGGGGCGGAGAGGGAGAGGACCACAGGTGACGAGGACCGCTGGGCAAGGATGGAAGCAGAAGTCACAAAGCTTGACCACTGTGTGTGCTGTGTTATCTCTGAGTAATAACACTTCTGGGATTTTTTGAGCTGTCATCTATGTATTTCTTTTCCTCAAATAATAGAAAGTATTTCCTTGCATTCACATCTCTTCAGTTATTTTACTTTTTCTCTCTATGCCTGGAGAATACTAAATATGAAAAAAAAAACCTGTTGTGACAAGAGAATGAGATTTTATATATATGTATACACACACACACACACATATATTCATTATATGTGTGTTTGGTATTCACATATTTTTTTTTTCCTTGTCATCAACAATCACCTTCCCCAGAGTACATACTGAGAATAAGCCTGTAAGCTTTGTGAGCACAGGACCCGGAGAATTCCCTGAGCCCAGTCTCTGTGTGTTCCATGATGCTGTGTCACGTGACAATGGTGTCTGCAAATACGGCTGACAGGTGTAAAGAAGGCACCTCAGAGGGGTGCCCGTTTCCACCTTGCCATTCCTTGTCATGTGTGCGTCCGGGGGTGGACTTGCCCTTTGAATCTTCTAATAGTTTCTCAGAATTGTGTGAAAGTGCAGTGCAGTGGTCAGTTCTGTGGTTGCCTCAGTGTAGAAACGGGTCTGCCTTTTATCCTTGCAGATCTCAGCTCATTTTCAAATACCTTGAAAAGATGCCGGAAGGAGAAGAAGGAATCCTCGGCGTTCAGCCAGCGGACAGAAGAGGCATCTGCCGCACAGTACTTCCAGGTCAGGGATGTCGCCCCCGGGGCGGGAAGGAGTCGTTTCCAGGTGATGCCCACCTGCGGACACACCTGTGGACACACCTGGGCAGGCTGGTGGGCCGAGAGGAGGCAGTGGGCGTGGCCCCGCCCCTTCCCACCGTGCGGCGCCCTGAGCAGCAGCCGCGGCAGCAGCCCCTGGGTTAGAATCTTCGTGCTCTCACTTCTCCAGTCGTCCGGACTTGGGGACAAGCGGCCGTATCCCTCTGAGCCTCAGTTTTGTCACCTGGGGAATGAAATTCATCTGAGTTTTGTAAGATTTAACTTGATTAGAGGATGTACGTGAATCATTTATCTTCATGCCCGTAACGTAGCAAACTCTACCCAAGTGTGGCAGTTACAGTGCTGATACTTGTGACTCGGCGTTCACAGATTCGTGTGCACCCGCCACCCAGCTGGCTTCCCTGATCAGGGTAACCGTCACCACCACCTGCTGCCCCACCCCTGCCCTCACTCAGCATCTCTGTCCAAGTCCTGTTTTTCTCTCCTGGCTCAGGAGACTCCTTAGGGATGTCCCGCTTGTCTCTGACCTCTTTCTCTCTCTTACCCCTGTTACCCTTGATCTGTGTTCTCTTATAGCCTCTGCTTTGAGGAGGGACCCTGGGCACCTATCTGGCCAGTATCTAGGCCTGAATCTATTGCATGGAGCAGCCTTCTGAAGCCTGGGGTCACCTTACAGTTCTGGACGTTGCAGATAGGGCGAATGTGGACAGGTCCCTGCATCTTTCAGAGCCTCAGCTGGCCTGCACGTTAGGCTCAGCCCGCCTTGCCCCAGGTGGCTGCGAGAACCAGATGCTCATGGAGGTGATGCCTTGTGGGTTGTTGACGCTCCCTATCCTTCTCTTTTCCTTACAGTTTTATGGCTGCATTTCCCAGCAGCAGAACATGATGCAGGATTTTGTGAGGACAGCCACTTACCACAGAGCCATCCTCCAGAACCACACTGACTTCAGAGACAAGGTAATGCTTGCAGCGTGTTCTTAATCTCAAACCATTTTAAGAAGTCTTGTCAAAAACTAGAATCCAGATTACACTTTGATAGAATTACCATATGACCCAGCAATTCCACTCCTGATTATATATGCCAAAGAATCGAAAGCAGGTATTCAAACAACTGTTTGGACGTGAATGTTTACAGCAGCACTATTCACGATAGCCAGAAAGCAGAAAGAACCCAAAATGCCCAACTGGTGAATGGATAAACAAAATGTGGTCTAGCCATACAATGCAATATTGTGGGTCATTCATATTTATCTCATCCATAAAAGTAGTGCAATGCTCATACAGCCTTCAACAAGGATAAACCTCCAGAATGTGCAAGTGAACGAAGTTACAAAAGCTCATGCATATGATTCCACTTACCTGAAACATCCAGAATAGGCAAATCCGTAGAAAGGAAGCAGACTCCTGGTGGCCGGGGGCAGGGGGAGGGGGCAATGGGGAGCAGTGCTTCATGGGTGCAGGGTCTCCTTTTGGGGTGACAGAAATGTCTTGAAACTTGATACAGATAACAGTTACATGACCTAATGAATGTGCCAAATGACACTGAATTTTACAATGTAAAATGAGAAATGGTCAATTTTATGTTACGTGAATTTTGCCTCAATGGAGAAATTAAGCTTTGAGTGCCAGGAGCGCAAGAGGCTGAATGCACTCAGTCTTGGAGCCCTGAATGGGTTAGGACCTCTCTTGCTACATAATGAATAGCTCTTATGGAGTCTCTTCACTTCAGGTTTTTTTCACAGACTCCACAAGTGCCTGCACTGATTTCCTTCCCAAAATGGATCCAAATGATGAATGACTGCTAACACATTATCCAAGGGGTGCCCATTATTCTCCCACCTGTTAAATAGCCAGTGTTCAAATACCGTGTGACTCCTCTCAGAGAGCGAGAGCTGGTCAGTGGAATCAGCAGTCCTGGGATTTAGTTTTGTTTTCTCCCTAATAAGCTGTGTGACCTTAGGCAAAACACTAAACCTATCTGAGTTTCACAGTCTCCTCTACTGCCATAGCAACTGTAGACCATGGCCTTTGATGTTTGTAGCACTAATTCCCTTGGAAGGGTATGTTGTAGCATTGAAATAATGATCCTAATGACTCATGGCTCCCTGTGTCCACACCCATTTGCAAAGTCTTAATAGCTTCTCTTCCATCCAGAGATCATCTTATTTGTTTTTGCCTTTATCTCTATGCTGTTCTTCTGATATGCTTTCACCAAAACGCTGTGACAGAGGTTAACACTGTATGGGTTTCAGAGCCAAGGGCTTAAGGGGCCTTGTGGCTCTGGGCCTCACCCTCTTGGAACCCTGAAATTACCATACCACGAAGAAGCCCCGTCTAGCCTGCTAGAGGTCGAAAGGTCGCTTAAAGAGAACTGAGACACACCAGTCAAAACCCAGCACCAACTGCCCCTCCTATGCGTGCGGCCATCTTGGACCGCCAGTCCAGCCATCCCTCTAGCTGAATGCAGAAACACGAATGTGTGTAGGCAAGACCAGCAGAGAAGCTGCCCGGCCCTTCCATGGAAGTGAGAGAAATTATAAATTGTTTCCAAGTTAAGCCACTAAATTTTGGTGTGGCCTGTTATGCCTCAGTAGTTAATTAAAACAGAAAAATGCATGAAAAAGTAGTGATAAATGGTCATCCAGCTAGAAGTTGATTTGCCGCTGGCTTTCTTTCCTCTGTCATCTCCATTCTGCTCTTGAGCCCATCAGAAGTGGTGTGTTTTTTTAGTTATCGTATTTTTCAATTCCAAAATTTCCACCTGACTCTTGTTTATGTCATCTGTTTCTTGCCTGAGACTTTCTCTCTTACCCATTGGTTTCAGCAGTGTTCATGATTGCTGGTTGGAGCTTTTTATCATAGTTTTTGTCAAATAATGCTAACATCTGTGTTATTGCTGTGTCAGCTTTAGTTGATTGTCCTTCCCAAGGGAATCAAAAATTTCCTGATTCTTCATATGGCAAGGAATTTTGGATTGTATTCTGTACATTTTGAATATTATGTTCTGAGATTCTAGGTCTTATTTAAAGCCTAGGGAGAATGTTGATATTTTTGTTGTAGTTTTCATTCAACTTGGTTAGGTTCCGGCTGCAAGTTCCACACCCCTAGGCGGCCTTCCGAGAGCTCTGGTTCTCACGTCAGCTCAGTTTTTCGAAGCCTTTGCAGTGCTATTTGGATCTGCATGTGTGTGTGTCACCCAGTGGTCGGTCTGGCACCTGGGCAGAGTTCTGAAAGGACCGATACGCAAATTAAGATCAGATTCACGCATGTACGGATAGATGGTGAGCCTAGGAGTTCGTTTAAAAAAAAAAAAAGAAAAAAAAACTTTATGGAGCTGCTTTGCCAAGCTCCTTCCTCTCCATGATTTCCCTGGTACTTTCTAATTCCCTGGGACCACTTGTCAGTCTCTAGCCACAAAGTTCACTCTGTCATGCACTTCATGACTTGGACTACGTTGGCCAAGCAGAGAGAGGACAAAGAAAGCAAAAAGGCAGCGGAGGATGGTCTCAGCCTTTGGGATGGACAGCGCCGCTGAATGCAGAGGTGGGTTCCCGTCCCTCAGAGTTTTGGCTCTTGTAGATGGATGCTGTCAGTACCATTAGATCACTGGGGGCTAGAACACAGAAGAGAAGAAAGGAGAGGAAAGGATGGGAGGGAGAGGAGAGGGAAGAGGGAAAGAAAAAAGAAGAGGAAGGGGAAACCAGAGTATTTCCATATTTGAGATGATAGTTTCCTTTGTTGATGCTGGAGCCCAAACTAGGTATCTCCAGGAGCTCTTTGTTTGGTCTGTCCCCTGGTGCCCATTTCTGGTGTGTTGCGTTCAGACTGTGGATGGGGTAGAGGATTTGGTTTGGTCGTAATTTGAATTCTGGTCTTCCCCAGTCCACCTGCTACTGTACACTTTTCAGAGTCTTCAAGTACCTGTTTCATGCATCTTGTCCAGGTTTCACAGCTCTATTCAGTGGGAGAGACAGGGTGTGGTGGACTCTCTCTGACTCACCCAGGATCAGACGGTTTCCAAAAGCCAGATCTAGGTACTCTGGTGAGTGAGGGCGATGGTAGGAAGCAAAGATAAGATGAAAAATGGCTGTGTCTGGCCACAGGGTCTCCTGTATCTTATCTTATATCTTGCAGTGTCCAGGACCCTTGCCTTGCCTGTGGGGCCTGTCTGGTTAACAGATAGGAAGTAAACATTCCTAGTGAGGAGGACCAGATTATGGCAGGTGGGCAGGATTAGGATAGAGGGAAAACACTTGTAACACTTCTTTCTTTTGACACTTTAGCTGGTATTCAAGATTGTGGGTAAGTAGTCTTACTAACCAAGATAAGTATTTTTTGCTAATTGAAAAAAACAATAAGAACTCCAAAATATTGATCCCTTCTACACGGTTTAAAGGTGTTTCCCGGAGGGAATACTTTTGTTTAGGGAAACTTCTCTCCCTCTACAATTGCTTAGTTTTAATCTATAACCTATTTTCTATTATTTATAACCTATTTTCTATATTTCTATAATCTGTTTTTAATTCTGGGGTTATAGCTTCTAAACACTGCTTCCCAAGCTACCAATCACATGAATAATTTGCTTTATAGGCTTTCACAGAATTTCACGTGGATTATGTCACTTGATCATTTCATTTTGTGTATCTTTTCATCTATAAAAATGAAGATATTGGACATCATCTTTAAGGTCACTGATAGCTACAACCTCTTTTCATTTTTCAAAATATCCTTTTCCTGCCAGCCTGGAAGGGTTTTGTCTGCCAATGAAATAAAATAGGCTTCTATCTGTTGGGGTTTTTGAAGGTGATAATTAATCACATGGCTGATAATTAATTATATCTCTTTCCCCTTCTGAGTTCTGAACCAATTTAGAAATAGACACAGATGTCAGGTAGAAATAATAGCAGCTTTATGGCTGTTAATGCTGATTGGAGAACAGTGCTTGGACCTGTGGCCAAATAAGGCTTCCTATTTCTTTCCCCCACAGATTGAATTTTTCCACCCATTTGTATGCCGAATAGCCAGTCTCCCAGGATAAGCCCTGAGCCTGCCCGCCAAGCACTTTTGTAGGGAACTGCAGAGCGCATGCTTGAGCAGGGGCTGAGCAGGGAGACTGTGCATGCTCAGTGCTGTTTCCCAGTGTCAACAGGCACATGGCTCACTCCTACTATGAAGGAAAAAGAGGGAGGTCAGTACACTTTTTCCAGTACTGACTTCTCCTGGTAGTAAATATCCCCCTCCCCTCTGAAAACTGAAATAGCTGACTATCCCACTTTCAGTGTCTCAAGAATCCCCTCATTCCTAGACAGTCTAGAATGGTTGCTCACCCCAACTCTAAATCTCCCAAATCCACCACAAATCCAAAATCATTTTTAATCCTTTTTTGTTTGCTGTATCATTCTGAAGACCAGTCTGGAATAACTCCTGTGAGTCCATGGAGGATGCGACTTTTTCACTAAACCCTTGTATTCTTTCTCGGTGAACTTAATTACCTAAAATGGGCATGGGTTTAGAATGATCCATACCAGCGGCTGTTATTTATTGGGAAACAGTGCCTGCAAGCCAAGAGCTTTCCACGTATTGTTTCTGTCTTAGTTCAGGCTGCTATAGCAAACTATCATAGGCCGGGTGGTTTAAACAACGGCATTTATTTCTCAGAATTCTGGAGGCTAGGAATTCCAAGATCACTGTATCTGCACAGCCTGTGTCTGGCGAGGACTCATTTCCTGGCTTATAGACAGTGGCTTTCCTGTTATATCCTCACACGGCCCAGAAGGAGAGGAAGCAAGTTCTTTCATGTCTCTTCTTATAAGGGCACTAATCCCCATCGCGAGGGCTCTGCGCTTGTAACCTCACTATTTCCCAAAGGCCCATCTTCAAATACCATCACATTGAGCTTTCCAAGATGGCAGAGGACTAGGAGACCTTAGTTTTGTCTGGTCTCAGAAATTCAGCTAGATAGCTGTCAAATCATTCTGAACACCTGTGAACTCAACCGGAGATCTAAGAGAAGAATTGCTGCAATTCTACAAATAGAAAATTGACCAATTTCTGCATGGTAGGAGGTACGGAGAAGAGAAAACGAGGTGATATATTGGGAAGATAAACTGCGGGGGGAAGGAGCTTCTCCATATGCCGGGTACCGGAAAGTGATACAGCAGAGTGCAAAATCATAACTTTTAGTAGTCTGCTCTGGTGAGGTACTTCCCTACTTGAAAGGCGCTCAGGTGGCAAAGCGGGGCAGAATCCTAGATGATACGATGTGGTCTCAGGAAGGTCTCAGGTGTCACAGGAAGACCAGGATGCCTGAGTGCGGCACAGTTCCCAGGCATCAGAGCAGGGAATCCAGGGGCAATCAATCAGTGAGCCCAGGAGTGGGCTTTCAGCTCAGGGTTTCCATAAACCCAGAACCCTGGCATGGTTGGGTGACCACTCTCTAAGCAGGGACCCAACAATGGCAGAACTGGCAAGGCCCCCTTCCTTCCCCATGGGGAGTGGTGCAGGTGCATGCCACAGGAGTCTACAGGGTTTGGAGACTCAAAGCGGGGTCATGTGCCCTAGATAGAAACACTCAATCATAGGCCAGGTGAACACAGAGTGCGGAGGGAGACCAGGGAGACAGCAACGATTGACTCTTTGGCACACTGAGGAGGGGGCCCCAAGCTTCTGGCTGGGGCTGGAGATCAGGGCGCTGCCATTTTTATTTCCATCCTCTAAAGTGGCATGGATAGACTTCAGGGAACAAAAGCCACATTGAGCAATTTGGAGCCGCTTTCTCAGCCTGGCCCCCTGGCAAGGGTGGTGCAATTCCACCTGGGGCAATGACACCCGAGAATCAGTGCAAGAGGCCGTCCCCCAGGATATCAGCAAGAAGATCAGGCTATGACCACGTTTACCGATCATACAGAACTGCCATCCTCCAACACCAGGGGAAAATAGTATATAGAATTCATGTTTTTTTTCTCATGATTCTTTAGTGTTTCAATTTTAATTTTTTTCTCTTTCCTTTTCAACAAATTTCTTATTTTATCAACTCTTTTAAAGTCTTTTTAAATTTTTATTTTTACAGTTACATCCTATCTTTCCATTGTATTTAACTTTATTTTTGTGTATGTATATGATATCATATGTCATATACATAATCATATACAAAATTGTAAAGAAATATATATATATCATTCTTTCTTTACAATTTTGTGATGCAGTTTCTTCTAACAGACCAAAATACACATAGGATCCAGTGTATTGCTCTGTTCTGTTCACCTGTCTGGTTATATTCTCTCTCTCTTTTTTTTTTTTTTTTAAATTTTTTTTGTTTGTTTCATGTCTCTTCTAATTTGTTTAGTGTATATTTCTCTGGGGTCATTGTTGCCATTTTAGTATTTTGTTCTCTCATTCATCTATTCTTTCTGGACAGAATGATAAGCCTGGAGGGGGGCACCTGGGTGGCTCAGTCGTTAAGCATCTGCCTTTGGTTCAGGTCATGATCCCAGGTCCTGGGATCAAGCCCCACATCAGGCTCCCTGCTCAGCAGAAAGCCTGCTTCTCCCTCTCCCACTCACCCTGCTTATATTCCTTCTCTCGCTGTCTCTCTCTGTCAAATAAATAAATAAAATCTTTAAAAAAAAAAAAAAAAGAATGACAAGACAGAAAAACTCACCTCAAAAAAGAGAACAAGAGGCAGTATTGACTTCCAGGGACGTAATCAGTATGGTTATAAGTAACATGTTGGAACTAGAGTTCAGAATAATGATTATAAAGATAATAGCTGGGCTTGAAAAAAAAGCAGAGAAGATACTAGAAAATCCCTTTCTGGAGAAATAAGAAAACTAAAATTTAGGTCAAAATTAAAAAGGCTGTTAATAAGATGCAATAAAAAAATGGAGGCTCTAACTGCTAAGATAAATGAGGCAGAAGAGAGAATTAGTGATGTGGAAGATGAAATTATGGAGAATAAAGAAGCTGATAATAAGAGAGATAAACAACTGGATCACAAGGGGAGAATTTGAGAGATAAGTAATACCATAAACTGAAACGATACTAGAATAATTGGGATCCTAGAAGAAGAGAAAGAGAGAGAGGCAGAAGGTATATTGGAGCAAATTATAGTGGAGAACTTCCCTAATATGGGGAAGGAAACAGGCATTCAAGTCCAGGAGGCACAGAGAAGCCCCCCTCAAAATCAACAAAAATAGGTCAACACCTTGACATGTTATAGTGAACCTTGCAGATCTCAGAGACAAAGAGATAATCCTAGAAGCAGGTCTGGACAAGAGGTCCATGACCTACAAGGGTAGAAACATTAGATTGGCAGCAGACCTATCCACAGAGACTTGGCAGGCTAGAAGGGACTGACATGACACATTCAGGATTCTAAATGAGAAAAATGTGTCGCCAAGAATACTTCATCCATCAAGGCTGTCATTCAAAACAGGCGAATTAAAAAGCTTCCAGGACAGACATAAACTAAAAGAATTTTGGTCACTAAACCAGCCCTACTAGAAATATTAAAGGGATCCTTTAAGCGAAGAGAGAGCCCAAAAGTAATATAGACCAAAAAGGAACAGAGACAATGTACAGAAATAGTGACTTTACAGATATCACAATGGCACTGAATTTGTATCTTTCAATAGTTGCTCAAGGTAAATGGACTAAATATCCTATTCAAAAGACACAGGATACAAGACTGGGAAAAAAGCAAGACCCGTGGATATGCTGTCTGTAAGAGAGTCATTTTAGACCCATAGACACCTCCAGATTGAAAGTGAGGGAGTGGAAAACCATTTATCATGCTGATGGACATCAAAAGAAAACTGGGTAGCAATCTTTATATCAGACAAATTAGATTTTAAACCAAAGACTGTAATAAGAGATGAGGAAGGACACTGTATCATAATTAAAGAGCCTATCCAACAAGAAGATCCTACAATTGTAAATATTTATGCCTTTAATATGGCAGCAGGCAATTATATAAACCAGTTGATAGCAAATTAAAGAAACAAATTGATAATAATATAATAATAGTAGGGGACTTTAACACCCCACTCAGTGCAATGGACAGATCATCTAAGCAGAAGATCAACAAAGAAACAAGGGCTTTGAATGACACACTGGACCAGATGAACTTCACAGATACATTCAGAGCATTCCATCCTAAAGCAACAGAATACACATTCTTCTCGAGTGCACAAGGAACGTTCTCCAGAATAGATCACATACTGGGTCACAAATCAGGTCTCAACTGGTACCAAAAACTAGGATCATTTCCTGAATATTTTCAGACCACAATGCTTTGAAATTGGAACTCAACCACAAGAGGAAATTTGGAAAGAACTCAAATGCATGGAGGTTAAAGAGCATCCTACTAAAGAATGAATGGGTCAACCAGGAAATTAAAGAATTAAAAAAAAATCATGGAGATCAGAAGGAGGGTGGATCTCTGGAGGGCAGAGCACCCCAAGTCCTCCTCCTCCTCCTGCCACTCAGGCTCTGCAGCACTCTGCTACAGAAATAGAATCCTTTGCAGCTACAGCTGACTTTAGGGAGCAGATTCTAAGAGTAAAAGAAGATGAGAACTTTCCATTTCTGCCGGTTGGTAACAAATCAGATTTAGAACATAAAAGGCAGGTTTCTGTAGAAGAGGCAGAAATTAGAGCCAACCGGTGGAATGTTAACTATGTAGAAACATCTGCTAAAACTCGAACGAATGTTGACAAGGTATTTTTTGATCCGATGAGGGAAATTCAAGCCAGAAAGATCAAGACAACAAAGAGAGGAATGGAAGGAAAAAGAGGAAAAGTTTGACCAAAAGAATCAGAGAAACATGCTGTATTTTATAATCAGAGCTCAAACTCCTTTCTTATCTTGACCATACTAATAAATATAATTTATAAGCATTGCTTAAATAAATAAATAAAACTCACGGAAACAAATGTAAATGAAAACACAACTGTTCAAAACCTTGGAGATGTAGCAAAGGCAGTCCTAAGAGGGAAGTATATAGCAATACAGGCCTTTCTCAAGAAACAAGAAAGGTCTCAAATACACAACTTAACCTTACATCTAAAGGACCTGGAGAAAGAACAGCAAATAAACCCTAAACCCAGCAGGAGAAGTGAATTAATAAAGATTAGAGCAGAAATCAATGAAATAGAAACCAAAATTATAGTAGAACAGATCAATGAAACTAGGAGCTGGTTCTTTGAAAGAATAAGATTGATAAACCCCTGGCCAGACTTATCAAAAAGGAAAAGAGAAAGGACCCAAATAAATAAAATCACGAATGAAAGAAGGGACATCACAACCAACACCAAAGAAACACAAACAATTATAAGAATATATTATGAGCAACTCTATGCCAACAAATTAGACAATCTGAAAGAAATGGATGCATCCCTAGAGAAGTATAAACTATCAAAACTGAAACAGGAAGAAATAGAAAACCTGAACAGACCCATAATCAGCAAGGAAGTTGAAGCAGTAATCAAAAATCTCCCAACAAAAAGAGTCCAGGGCCAGATGGCTACCCAGGGGAATTCTTCCAAACATTTAAAGAATTAATACCTATTCTTCTGAAGCTTCTTCAAAAAAGAGAAATGGAAGGAAAACTTCCAAACTCATTCTATGAGGCCAGCATTACCTTGATCCTAAAACCAGACAAAGACCCCACCAAAAAGGAGAATTACAGACCAATGTCCCTGATGAACATGGATGCCAAAATTCTCACCAAGATACTAGCCAGTAGGATCCAACAGTACATTAAAAGGATTATTTACCATGACCAAGTGGGATTTATTTCTGGGCTGCAAGTATGGTTCAATATCCACAAATCATTCAATGTGATATACTACAGTAATAAAGAAAGAGAACCATATGAACCTCTTAATAGATGCAGAAAAAGCCTTTGACAAAGTACAGCATTCTTTCTTGATTAAAACTCTTCACAGTGTAGAGATAGAGATAACATTCCTCAATATCATGAAAGGCATATAAGAAAAGCCCACAGCGAATATCATTCTCAGTGGGCTGAGAGCTTTTCCCCTAAGGTCAGGAAGATGGCAGGGATGTCCACTATTACCACTGTTCTTCAACATAGTACCAGAAGTCCTAGCCTCAGCAACCAGACGACAACAACAACAACAAAAATAAAAGCATCTGAATTGGTTTAGAAGTCAAACTGTCACTCTTTGCAGGTAACATGATACTTTACATGGAAAACCCAAAAGACTACCCCAAAATTGCTAGAAGTCATACGGGAATTCATCAAAGTGACAGGATATAAAATCAATACACAGAAATCAGTTGTGTTTCTATACACTAACAATGAGACAGAAGAAAGAGAAATTAAGGTGTCAATCCCATTTACAATTGCACCCAAACCATAAGATGTTTAGTAGTAAACCTAACCAAAGAGGTAAAGGATCTGTACTCAGAAAAATATAGAACTCATGAAAGAAACTGAGGAAGACCCAAAGAAATGGAAAAACATTCCCTGCTTATGGATTGGAAAAACAAATATTGTTAAAAATGTCTGTGCTACCTAGAGCAATTTATACATTCAATGCAATCCCTGTCAAACTACCATCAACTTTTTTCACAGAGCTGGAACAAATAATCCTAAAATTTACATGGAATCAGGAAAGACCCCGAATAGCCAAAGGAATGTTGAAAAAAAAAAAAAACCCAAAGCTGGTGGCACCACCATCTGGACTTCAAGCTCTGTTAGAAAGCTGTGATCATCAAGACAGCATGGTACTGGCACAGAAACAGACACATAGATCAATGGAACAGAATAGAGAAACCAGAAATGGATCTTCAACTATATGGTCAACTAATCTTTGAGAAATCAGGAAAGAATGTCCAACGATATCCAGGAAAGAAAGCAGGAAAAAAAGATAGTCTCTTCAACAAATGGCGTTGGGAAAATTGGACAGCAACATGCAAAAGAATGAAACTGGACCATTCTCTTACACCATACACAATAATAGACTCAAAATGAGTGAAAGACCTAAATGTGAGATAGGAATCTATCAAAACCCTAGAGGGGAACACAGACAGCAACCTCTGTGACCTCAGCCGCAGCAAATTCTTGCTAGACAAGTCTCCAAAGGCAAGGGAAACAAAGGCAAAAATGAACTACTGGGACTTCATCAAGATAAAAAGCTTTTGCACTGCAAAGGAAATAGTTGACAAAGCCAAAAGATAATCTACAGAATGGGAGAAGATATTTGCAAATATCTTATCAAATAAAGGGCTATTATCCAATATCTATAAAGAATTTATCAAAATCAACACCCAAAGAACAAATAATCCAATCAGGAAATGGGCAGAAGACATGAACAGACATTTCTCCAAAGAAGACATACAAATGACCAACAGACACATGAAAATGTGCTCAACCTCACTCGGCATCAGGGAAATACAAATCAAAAACACAATGAGATACGACCTCACATTGGTCAGAATGGCTAAAATTAGCAAGTTAGGAAATCACAGATGTTTGCGAGGGTGCAGAAAAAGGGAACCCTCCTACGCTCTTGGTGGGAATGCAAGCTGGTGCAGTCACTCTGGAAAATAGTACGGAGATTCCTCCAAAAGTTGAAAATAGAGCTACCCTACGACCCAGCAATTGCACTACTAGATATTTGCCCTACAGATACAAATGTAGTGATCCAAAGGGGCACGTGCACCCCAGTGTTTATAGCAGCCATGTCCACAATAGCTAAACTGCGGAAAGAGCCCAGATGTCCACTGACAGATGAATGGATGAAGAAGATAGGGTATCTATCTGTCTGTCTATTTATCTGTCTATCTAATGGAATACTATTCAGCCAACAAAAAAATGAAATCTTGCCATTTGCAATGACATGGATGGAGTAGAGGGTATTATGCTAAGTGAAATAAGTCAATCTGAGAAAGATAGTTACATGATTTCACTTATATGCGGAATTTAAGAAACAAAAAAGGGAAGGAAGGGAAAAATAAAAGAAGACAAAATCAGAGAGGGAGAAAAACCATACGAAACTCCTAATCATCGGAAACAAACTGAGGGTTGCTGGAGGGTAGGGGGCTGGGGGGGCTGGGGTAACTGGGGTAACCATCCATAACTGGGTGATGGATATTAAGGAGAGCACGTGATGTAATTAGCACTGGCTGTTATATGCAACTGATGAACCACTGAACTCTACCTCTGACACTAATAATACACTATATGTGTATTAATTCAATTAAAAAAAAAACAAATACCATCACATTGGAGGTTAGAGTTTCAACATTTGAATTTTAGGGAGATACATATATTCAGTCTATAGCAACTTCCTTTGATCTTCGTTATAATCTTGTGAGATAAATGCTGGCATCATTGCCATTTTATTTTATTTTTTAAAGATTTTATTTTGTTATATGAGAGAGAGAGAGTGAGCAGGGGAGAGGGACAAAGGGAGAGGGAGAAGCTGACTCCCCATTGAGCGTGGAGCCCGCTGCAGGACTTGCTCCAAGGACCCTGAGATCATGACCTGAGTCGAAGGCAGATGCTTAACAGACTGAGCCACCCAGGCGCCCCTCATTGCCATTTTAGAGGTAAAAGAACTAAGCCCTGAGGATGTCGTTAATTTCCCTGATATTATACAACTAGTCAATGAAAAGGCCAGGATTGGAACCCAGTTTATCTTACTTTAGAGCCCGCCTCCCTCCCAAGCCCTGAGAGGTACTACTGAAATTGCCAAAGGAGAATTTTGTTTCTCTGGGCTTAAGCATGGTGTGGAGACATTTGGTCACTTAGCTGTCCCCACTCCCCGTGCATGAATGAGGCCGCCTGGCACACAGGTTACGGTGGAGCTCCAGAGCCAGGAAATGGAGTCCAAACTGCAGCCTGGCACCTCCCCACGCACCTGCCGTAGGTTTGTCCTGCTGCTCTCGAGCTCTTGGGCGAGTTGTCTACTTGCTCTGGGCTTCCATGTCCTCTGTTAGAGTAGTGAGCACTTTTTGGAGTCCTTGCAAGGTCAAGAGGACGCATCGCATAGGGAGTGTTCAGTCACCCATGAGAGGAACTCAGTACCTAGTAGCAAGTATGATTATTGTCACTCATGGTGTCGGGGATGGATGGTGCTGTGGTTTCTACCTCTGCTCTAAGTCTTTCAAATCTTGATTTTTTTTTTCCGATTCTTCCTCGTCCATGCAGTTTTAATGAAAATCCTTTCTTGGCCAGAGCACTGCTGGCTGAGAACTCCATTTGGAATCCATCCAGGAAACTGACCCTGCTGGAACCCACCCCCTCCCCCTCCTCCGAGTTTCTGTTAATTGCCATCTGGCTATTTTTAGTTTCTTCCAGCCCATGCTGGGTGCAAGCAGGGGAAGTCGGTCCTGCTGAGGGTGTGGGGCTGTGCGAACTATAGGGATTTAATTTGGAAATGTTTTGACACTTCATTTGTCAGGGCACCAGTTGCTGGAAACTGGAGAATAAGCAGGAGCTGGGAGCTTATGACTTTTTTTTTTTAATTCAGCGTTTTCACAGAGGAGAGAATCCCCCCTCGCAACAGCTGCTTCGTGCATTCAAATATGCAGTTGGCTTAGGTAGAAGGGATTTGGGGATTCGAAGGCTTAAAAAAAAAAAAACCATAAATAACAACAACAAACATGCAAAGCAACCTGCCCAGATTGTCAGCTGCTATTCAGATTTGCAGAGCCTGAGCTCCAGGCCCTTTCCCTGCGAGTTTTCTTCGCTGTGAGCTTATCATCAGCCTGGTCAAAGGTCCTGGAGTCTGTCTCTCATCCTCCTCTGAAATTCTCCTCCTGCCTTGAAATGCCTCACACCCTCGGTTAACCCGGGCCACTAATGAGGCCTGACCTTCATCATTGGTGGGAACAAGGGCTCCGGTGCAGGCCCGCTCAGTAGTCCTGTCTGCGTGTGATGAAACAGCTCTGCTTCCTTACTTTTTTTCCAAAAACCTCTTTAGTGAGGTATGGATCACATAAAAAAAAAGTATGCACATTTAACACGTACAACTGTATGACTTTGGAGGTGTCAGCATATACCACGGTCCATGCCACAAACATCCCTCACTTCCAGAAGTTTTGTCCTACCATCTTTACTCATTACTGTTTTGTGATAAGAACACTTAGCGTACGATCTGTCCTCTTAGCAAATTCTTTAAGTATGCAGTGCAGTATTGTTAGCTGCAGACATTATGCTGTCGGTAGTAGATGTCTAGGATTTAAGAATTAAATTATCGATCTGGCATAAGTGAAACGTCATACCCTTTGACTAACACTTTGCCGTTTCTCCCTCACCCCAGCCCCTGGCCATCAGCATTTACTCTGCGCTTTGATGCATTTGACTATTTTATTTTTTTATTTTTTTGCGTTTGACTATTTTAGACACTTGACATAAGTGGAATTGTGTAGTATTGGTCCTTCTGTGCCTGGTTTGTTTCATTCAGCGAATGCCCTCCAGATATATCCGTGGTGTTGTATATGGTGGGATCTCCTTTTTAAGGAAGAATAATATTCATCGTGTATATAGATCCCATTTAAAGAAATCCGTTCTTTAAATCCTCCACTCCCTGCCCCCGAGCATAGTCTTTGATCTGTTGACTGCAAAATCCTTGCTCAGTGCTGCGTAGGGAGGTGGGAGGAAAGGAAATAACTGAGGGTTCCTGCTAGGTACTTCGCATATCTCATCTCCCTTAGTACATGCGTGTTAGGGTCGTTAGCTGCCAACATCAGAAACCAGCTGCTGACTTAAGGAGAAAAAAAGAGAAAATTTCCTTAAACAGTACTGGATCATTGGACACTAGGTAGGGAGGCTACATGACCAAGAATCATTTCCATGGGGCACCTGGGTGGTTCAGTGGGTTAAAGCCTCTACCTCCGGCTCAGGTCATGATCTCAGGGTCCTGGGATCGAGCCCCGCATCGGGCTCTCTGCTCAGCAGGAAGCCTGCTTCCCCCTCTCTCTCTGCCTGCCTCTCTGCCTACTTGTGATCTCTCTCTCTCTCTCTCTCTGTCAAATACATAAATAAAATCTTTAAAAAAAAAAAAAAAAAAGGAATCATTTCCAAAATCATGCTGCAGAATTAAACTCAGAGAGACAGAGGTACAGCCAGAGCTGGGTGCCGCGGACGCAGCCTTCACCCGGGGCTACTCTTGCGTGCTGGCCTTAGAACCTCCCTCTGGCATGCTGTAATCTGGAGGTAGCTGTGACCTCCCCTGGATGGATTCTGTGGCATCCCCACGTCTTCACGTTCTGAGCTTTGCATGCAAAGTACATCTTCTTGGCAGAACCTCAGTCATGCCTGTGCTTTAGCCTCAAGGGTGCTGGAAAAGAGCATCGGACCCCTTCCACTTCCCCATTGGGAGGTTGGTGCTGCCTCAGAAGTGGGGCGCTTTCCAAACCCAGGAAGGGGTTCAGATGCTGAGAGGCACAGAAGAATGGCAAGTGTACCCTGTACCATCCAGCGAACAAATATGATGTATCCTGTTAGTCTAATAGTATAGATAAAGGGACCAAAGACACATACATTTGAGTACTTTGCTTTAGGGTGCACAGCTCCTAAGTGGTGGTTATATGCACACTCAGGTCTATATATCTATACCTATATATCTATAGAGAGATCTGAGTAATGCATTTTTTTTTCCTATGGCTTGGACTTTGGAGGCTGGTTTAGTTTCCTAGGGCTGCTGTGGCAAATAACTATACACTAGGTAGCTCAGAACAACAGAAGATTGTTCTCACTCTTCTAGAGACCAGAAGTTCAAAGTCGAGGTGTCAGCAGGGCCATGCTCCTTCCACAGGCTCTGGGGGAGGATCCTTCCTTGTCTCCTCTGAGCTTCTTATGGTTGTTGGCAGTCCTTGGTGCTCCTTGATGTGTAGATGCGTCATTCCAGTTTTTCTCTGTTGTCACATGGCATTTCTCCCCATGTGTGTGTCTCTGTGTGTAAATTTCCCTCTTCTTGTAATGACAGCTATCATATTGGATTTAGGGCCCTCCATAATCCAGTATGTTGTTATCTTAATTTATCTATAAAAACCCTATTCCAAACAAGGTCGCATTCATAGGTTCTAGGTGAACATGAATTCTGGGAGACACTTTTCAACCCAGTATAGAGACCAAGGTTCATGTTGGGTCATATATCACAAGAGCTCCTTCCAGGGATTAATTTTGTGAGGTAAAGGTGAACAGAAAGACGTAGAAATGGGCCTCGGTCTTAACTGATCTCTTTGGCCCCTGAAGCCTTAAGGGAGCCTCCGCATAGCTTTCCCGAATGTGAGTGTGAAGGCAGATGGTGTGTCTGTGCCAGGATTCTCCCGAGCTTCAATAGAATCTGCTCCTGAAGGAGTACGGGGAGAAAGATGCCAGAGTCAGCAGAGGAAAATGCTTTCATTTGGTATGAAAGCAAAGTGCAGCTTTCAGGGAGAGCCAAAAAGACTGAATAAACAATGGTCTCAGACTGTTTTTAGGGCATTTGGGAACAAGGGAGCTGGGGGCTTTAATGTAAGAGATAGACTTCTAGCCAAGATATCTGTGCCCAAAGCCCATCTCTGCATCTTTCAAGACAACAACATGTTGGTTTGAGGTTAATTTTCATTTGGGGTAAGAATAAGAACGCTTATACGCTGGCTGTAAAAGTTTAGCGAGCTACCATGGGCAGACTGGTGTCACCAGGGAATCCGAATTCGAGATCACTGGCACTTTGAGGATATGACTCACCCGGACTAGTTAGGGTAACTGGGTTCTCTTCCTGTAACAGTCAACCCCCGAACCTCAGTGGCGTAAGCTACCAGAGCTTCAGGTCTCATTTAATCTATTAGGGATCAACTGAGGGCTGTGCTTTGTCTCAGTCTCACCCCGGGACCCAGACTGAAGGAACAGCCCCCACATACAACATGCGGAAAGGAGAGAGTGGCAGACCCTCCCGGCCCCCCCCCCCCCCCCCCAGTTCTTAAACCTTCTACCTGAAAGTGGCCCAGGGTATTTCTGACCACAGTACATGGGCCGAAGCAAGTCATGTGGTCACTCCTAACTTTAAAGAGCAAGGGAGTGAGATTCCACCATGTGCACATAAGGAGAACCAGAAATAGTTGGTAAATGGCACTAATGACCATCGTACCAGATGCCACTTTTGCAAAATCATTAAAGAAGGGACAGATTGCTAAGGTGATATTGTCAATGCATCAGCTGTGCTTGTGAGGGAACTAGGGAAGAAGGAGAAGGGTTTGAAGGATTAATATTTCACTACTGTGGTTTTATTGGTTATCTTACTATTAATTTCGGCCCGATGGATTGCCTGCCCACTGGATGCAGGCCATTTTAGAAAGTTCCTGGGGTTGAATTTCTAAGCCTTCATGTTCCCTCTAGGGAAGTGCCGTGAAAGACCAATCTGGAGCAGCTACTAACTTTGCTAAAGAATTAGAACACTTTATGCAACAATAATTTTTAAAGTAGGTGACTTTGTTTCAATATCTGCTTTCCAGGATAAGAATGCAAGTAGACAAACGAGATAAAAATCAACAAGTTTCATAGGGCCCAACAATCAATTAATAAGCAGTTACAAGTACCGTACTAGAACCTGATCTATTCTAGCAGTGGACCAGGAATTGGGCTCTGATGAACTTGGAGCTTGGGCTCCACCTTTCACTTAACTTCCTAAATCTTAGCTATTGACACTCAGATTCAGTGGTGGTTTGGGTTTAGAATTTAGAAGTGTCAGAAGCCCAGAAAAGAGAGAACAACAGAAAAAAAAAATGCCAATAAACATGTTGGATTTCATATAACTTCCATAATTTTCTTAGCCTCAGTTCCCTAAATTATAGATCATGGGGCAGAGGCTTAGGTGGCCGTACTTTATTAAGGGAGGGCAATCTCAGGAAAGCACGAGTAAAGGGGAGTGAATCCGGGAAGGAAGGGGAGGGGGACTAAGAAAGCATATTACTGAGCTCACCACAGCTCTATGAAAAACTGATTGCTCGGTGTCTTCAAAGAGGCCGTGTGAACCCCCTTTATCTCCATGCAGTTCATCTGAGGGGAGGAGAGGAGAATGATCTGTCCGTTGGGCGCCATCTTGCATTGGTCAAAGTTCACCTCCAGGGGGTGTCAACTCCCTTGCACTTCAAGGGCACATGCATGAGGGCCAAGCAGGCACTGGAGTGCTTGCTTCATGCCTCAAAAGCAACAAGGAAACTGAGACAGGAGGCACGGAACCAAATGCGTGGGGCCTGAGTGGGGAGAACGGTTTTGTCCTACCCATGACCAAGCTGAGGAAGGAGGGGAGCCCCCGCAACAGACCCTTCGGTAGCAGTGGCTGGAGCAGCAGCAGGAGCAGCAACGCAGCACAGTTCCAGTTTTCGAAGATCAGCACAAGCAATTTCTAGGGCCCCTCCAGCCAAACAGCAAGGCAGATGTTCCATTCCGGCATGACGAAAAACCCGAATGGATTATAAACACCACCCCAGCCAGGGACCTGGGAGTCAACCAAGAACTTTTCTTTTCCTTTCCAGTCTCCACATCCTTTAGCTTCCATTAACTTAGCATTTTTGCAATTCTTCCATTCCCCTCTGTCTCCCAGCTCATTCTTAGTTCTCCTTCTCAGCGTACCTTTCGTGCAGTGTCACCAGGCTTCCAGTTAGTTTCATTCCTTGGACCAGAGTGAGACTATCTGTGGCTTTGCCCAGGAGAAGCTCCCCACCCAAGTCGGCTAGAACAGCTGAAGGTGGTGTGACTCCAGGGTATTGTAACCCAGTTACTCTGAACATCACACGCCAGTGTAACCACGTCCAAAAAGGAAGAGGCATCTTTTCTGTGTGTCTGTGTTGGGGAGGAGGAAATATTTCCCAAAAGTCCCCAGCAGATTCCCTCTCAGGTCTCATCAATAACATTGTATCACATGCCCAAGCTTCAAGCCATCTCTGGCAAGAGGAGGGGAACCAGCTAGGATTGTGCTAGAAGGTTCCGGATCCCTCCCTGAGACTGGGGATGGTGAGCCGCACGTAGGAGGATAAATACTAATATTGAGGTCCTGATAGGAAGGAAGAAGGGACTGATGTTGGTTAGGAACCACCTGGATCTGCTCTGCTTCCTCTGAGCTTGTGCTCCAACACAGGCCACCATTGTGACGCCATTAAAATGCAGTTACAAAAAAATTCTCCTGTTGAAACATTTTATGATCCTTCTTTGTTTGAGAATCCAGTTCAAGCTCTTGGTCTTGTATGAGAGACCGTCTGTGAGCAAGTATGTGAGTTTCTGCAGCTTTTGGTCGCACCATGTTCGTGCCTTAGCCATGCCCCTACTTCTACCTCTAGCACACAGATCGTCCTCCTGAGGAAATTTCCTGTCTCTTAAATGTGACTGGCTCTGTCATTCAAGGTACTCCAGCCACTCCCTCAACACCAAGAACACAACACTGACTCAACTTTCAATTTTCACTGCTCTGTTTACCTCATCGAAGTCTTTCCAGACTCCTCGATGGAATATTCTTCCTTCATATTCTCACTGTGTCCTTTATGTCATTCAATCACTGTAACACACTGTTGTGCTTCTTTCTCACACATTTCTTTTCTTTTCTTTTTTTTTTTTTTATTAAAGATTTTATTTACTTATTTGATAGAGAGAGATCACAAGTGGCTCCCCGCTGAGCAGAGAGCCGGATGCGGGGCTTAATCCCAGGACCCTGAGATAATGACCTGAGCTGAAGGCAGAGGCTTTAACCCACTGAGCCACCCAGGTGCCCCTCTCACACATTTCTTTCTCTGTGTTCATCGCTAGCAGTGCTTGGCACAGTGGGTAATATGAGGCATTCAGTAGCTTTCCGGTGGAGTGTCTACAGCTGTAGGGCTAGGTACGCTCATCTGAGACCATTGGCAGCATACGAAGGGGGTTAAGCAACGGAAGATAAACTAAGAGCGATCAACATACTCTGTTCGTAACCATGGGAGAACTGGTGAAAAGGTGGTTAAAAGATTGGTGATGGGTTTATCTAGCCCTGCCAGAAGACGAAGCCGGATGAAGCAAGGGTTCCCAAGCACTAATTATGCATTATTTAAATACAGACAGCTCTTTGGTTGAAACCAAGTTTCACTGCACAGCAGATGTAGAATCCTGTCTTACGAGGAGCTATCACGGCAAGATTCTTAGACCGTAATGAAAGCGCTAATTATCTGTACAAGATTTAAGTGTTTGCTGCGAAGGCTATTAAGGGATGTCTTCTGCAGGCCTTGAGATGATTTGGAATTTTTCTTGTCTGACCACAAAAGGCGGTGCAGTTCCTTCATTCTGTTACCGCCTAGAAGCTTTATAGTCCCATCTGTCAGTCAAGAGTTGGGGTACTGGCAGAGTCAGGTGCGGGCTCCGGAGGTAGGCGGTCCATGGCAGGCAATGACGGTGGTGTGCACGGTGCTGCAAGGGCGCGTTATCCCCGTGGGTGGTTTGGTGGGGGTGTCTGCACTTGTAATAAGATGCCGGCCGGAAGCAGCCCTGCTGGCCATGGAAGTGGGTTGGGCACAGAATTTATGTGCACAGGGCAAAGAAAAATTGTAGTTAGGGGATTGCAATTCAGGGCAGCGATTGATATGCTCAAGCAAAGAAAGAAAGAATGCACAAATAATAAATAATAATTGGCATAACTCGAGGAATGGATTATGGGATGGTTGGGACCTCACTCTTGGAAGACAATTGCAAAAATGCTGGGGCAAAAAAGAAGGCTGCATGTGGCCAGTCTTACTGTAGCCTGAGCAGTACAAGGGATAACATAACCGGAAGACGAAGGCAGTGATTAAGAGCACAGGGCTTGAATTAGGTACACTGGTTTTTGTTTTCGTTTTTTTAATTTCATCTCTGCCATTTATTAAGTACACAACTTGAACTTCATCGGATTCTCAGCCTCTGTACAACATGGAGAAAATAATAGTGCTCTGATTATAGAGTTGTCATCACAAGTAAATAAGGTGATGCCTACTAAAGCACTACACAGGCATAGCTACATAATAAGTATAAAACAAATGGTACATGTTTACTTTATTTTTCTTCCATTATGCAAGAGTAATTTTGTTTCACACTTCCATAAAGACCCAGATAGTCCTCATTAGTTTTAATCTAGTAAATCCAAATAAAGAGTTTGAACCCACATGGAGCTTTTTTAGCCCTGTCCAAATATTTTGCAGGATTTCTTTCCCCAGGGAAACCACTAGAGCATATTATTAAAATTATCCATATAAGCAAAAGGATGACCCTATCTTTAATATTTTTCAAAACTTTCTTTACAAATAAATTCTCAGAATTTTTGGCCACTATTACATGGACCTATTGCCGATTTTTCCCTATTCGATCTGGCAGGAATTTCACAGCATTTTCTTATGCTCCCCCATATAAGCCCCAAATCAGCCATGTCTTCAGTTCCTGCCTGTGTATTCAGGGGCAGCTAAGGATGAATTCTCTCTCCAGAGGAGCATTGTCCACAAAAGCCAGCTGGATCATAGTGTAATGGTAATATGGCAATATATATAAAAAAAAAAAAAGACATCCTTTGAAGGATGCTTCAGATCACTAGATTGGAGAGGGTGTGTTATGCTGGTAGAAGGGACTTTCTCAGGAGGTAATATTTTCTGGATCATGAATTGGTTCCCTATTTGTGGTAGTGAGACACCATATTTATGTATTCAGTTCATTCAACAGAGATCTAGTGAGCGTCTCTGCTACGTGCCAGACCCTGTGTTATTATCAGGGATTCGGGAGTGGGTGAAGAGCAGATGGAAGTCTCTCCCTCAATCAACCTCACAGTCCGGGGAGCAGACATTAATCAAATAATCACTATAACTGTGATGAGTGTTATAGAGGAAGGGCACGACGAGGTGATGGTAAGAAAGCATGCAACTGCAGGACTTGACTTTGCGTGAGAGGGGAGCAAAGAGCAGGGACATCTTCTCTCATGGGGAACCACTTGGAATCTGAAGGACAAGCTGGTGTTTCAGCCAAGTACTCTGCAGGAAAGAGATGGCACACCCAACAGGATGCTGTAGGAGAGTTAAAGAACGGGACTGTAGACCAGGATGTGCGCAGAGTTCAGGGAAGCAGCACAGGGCGGCCAAGCTGCCTGGCACTAGCAGGAATGGAGACCAGACAGGATGGTCATAGCTGTGCTCCACATGAATGGAAGTCCAGTAGCAACTGTGGCTTTGGGTAGAGGGGGCACCCAATCCATGGAGACCCAGGAAGGAGGAAACCAGGAGAATACGTCATCTGACCTCATTGTCCTCACTTTGACTTCCTCTTGTCCTTTCTCTTAACTGCTCGCATCTGAAGTCCAGTGGCAAGGAAGCCATTGGTGTAGTCCACGTAGGTTGGACTCATAACAAAGAGCGGGTGGAGGAGAGTGGAGCACAGATCTGGAGGAGCAAATAGAAAAGTTCCAGCACAATGAACACTGAGTAGGAAGAAAAAAAAAATTGTCATAGACTGGTATCATAGAGTGTGCTGTGGGGAGCACCCCACACAAAGGGAGCAGCATGTACTAAGGCCCTGTGGTCGAAAGGAACATGGAACCCTCCAAGAAGCCTGCCTCAGGTGGTCACGAGAGCGACCCAAGGGATCATAGTCAAGGAGGAAGGACAGAGATCACGAGAAACACTATAAGGTGTCAGGTCTATGAGGTGGCTTGGAGGCCAAGAAATAAGAAATAGGCCAGGAAGCAGAAGGGAAGGTTGGGTGAAACAATTCAGGATATAAGTCTTGACTAAGGGAAGGGCATCCTGGGTTTAGCCTCTTTGGTTGCTAGTTCTGCATGCAAGAACACTCACAGAGTTAAATGGCTGGAAAAAGTCGTAAGCCTTTGCCAGAGATAGTTCAAAGCAGTGTTGGAATGAGGAAACTGCCCTATTAAGTCATTGCAGTCATTTAGTCAACAAATATTTATAAATGGTTTTTGTTTTCCTGTTGTACTAGGGACCGAGAGATAAATGATGTGATTCTTGTCTCTGGGGAGCTCATGGGATCAGGCGGGAAGGCAAGCATGTAAAGAAACACTGGCAGTATCCTGCGGTAAGCTCTCCGAAAGAGCTGTGTACCAGGCACAGAGAGCCCGGCCGAGACCGACTGGGGACGTCTGAGAAGGTGTCCCAACGATGTGATCTCTCTGCTCAGTCCTCACTTGCCCAGTTAGGAAAATGAGATGAGGGATTTCACCCAGCTGTGAGCCAACTACCGAAGCAAACAGTCTCTAAATGTCAGTGGTTTAACCTAATGGAATCTCTAAAATCTTTCTCATGCTAGGCCCACTGTGTTCTGAGTGGCTCTTCCCAAGGGGGTGGCCCAGGGGTTCAGCTCTTTTTAGCTCCAGCAGGTGGTTTCCAGGGCCGGCGCACAAGGAGCAGAGAGAATGGGGAAGGCGCAGCACACCCTCAGCCACCTTCCCCGGACACTGGTCCCTCCCCCTCATGCTCCATCGGGCCCAAGCGCTCCGATGGACGCGCGGAGATGCGGGGCAGTGGGAAGTGGAGTCCGGACTCCGAGGGAGCACGAACCTCTGGCGGGTGGTCAGCTGCCTCCGCAGCAGGGGGTGGCACACGAGGGAGCTAGAATCAGGGAAAGGCCTGCGATTGCTGAGAGGACATTTACAGAAGAAGAGGCCAGGAAAGTCAGTCGGCTGGATTGCTGAGACCCAAGACAACGCGCCAAGGAGACAGAGACCTTCCCCCGTAGCTGCGCGGCGCCATTGGCGGTGTCTGTTCAGGGCGTGCTGCGGTCAGATTTGCATCGCGGCACAGTGCGCTCTTTCACCTTTCGCGACACAGAAAGGCCACGACGGTGCCGGGGCCGAGCACTGTCCAGCTTTGCTGCTTACCGGAATGGAGGCTGTGTCTCCAAGCCTCAGTTACCATATCCATAAAATGGGGATCAACTACGTACTGCCCATCCCCAGGAGGCTTGATGAGCAAATACAGAGTCCTTTAGAAACCCTGTCTGTGTTAGCATCCACTCTTCTCCCAGATTTGGAAACCCCAGCTGGAAAGGATAATATATTTCCATTACAGCCTTAATATTTGCTTCAGCCTCTGTTTTTTTCACCAGAGAATTTATTCTAAGCCCTCCAAAGCTTTTTTTCCCCAATGTTCCGTGGCTAACGTAGACAAAGCAAAATGTCCCTTTCACTCCTCACCCTCTCCTGTCGGCCCAGACTGAAAATCCCTTTATTAATTTTTTAAATATACAAGTGGAAAGCAGATGGCATTATCTGGATAATGCTAGCAAAAGATCAGACTCTTTTCCAAGGCCTGTGCCCCGATTCGAAATAACGAAATAAGTAAGGTTATTTTGGCCTGAAATTAGGTATTGAAATAAGGTATTTGGAAAATTGCTATAGTTTGTAATTTTTCGTCCCTTCTCTAGATATGGTCTGGGTCTATTAGAGCATCTTCTGCCAAATGGACTAATTTGACAAAGGTCGAACCGCATATATCAGGCTCCCTCCCATCTCTGACCTTTTTCTCTTTCTCTCCATTACCTTTCTCCTCTCTCTCCTAGTGGCAAACATTACTTTGGTTTTCATCTGCAGGGTCAAGAGAACTAAAAAACACTGTCCTAAGATGTGCTTCACAGCACCCTAATAAAAGAGACAACACCATTCACACATTTCTGGGGCACCTGTCACCAGAGCAAGCACGTGCAATTTCCATTGTTTAATTTTGCGTCCATATTGTGGATGGAACATGGAATCTTAAGTTTTATATTTTTATTGAATACGGCTTCAGAAAGGTTCTTTTGGATCTGGAGTATCTTTTGGGGGTGGGGGGTGCGTGGACTGTGCTGTCCACCTGAATGGCCTTCATTCCTAAACAGCGGTCGTAGCTGTTCTCGGAATGGAGCGGGGCCCATGTTTAGATGGATTTCCGAGGGAGGATGAGGGGAAGGGAATGTTGGTATTTCTAGAAGTATAGACAGCCCGACAGCAAATTCCAGAGCCCGGGTGACATTTCAAATCGGTAATGCTCCTAATTACCCAAACCCTAGGAAACCATATGGAATACAGCCACGGTTCTAGAATTAATATAAGTGGGCGCTGCGAGCCAGTCTCTGACAGCATGCTCTCTTAGAATAATGGCAGTGTATCTGTGTCAGTGCAGTTAAAACACACGCACACCGGCTCGATAGTTCTTGTTTTTTGGAAGAATTTACCTGCTATCAAGTAAAAAAAAAAAAAAAAAAAAAACTTTTCTAAATTTCCTACAGAAAGTAATACTAAGTAATACTTTGTTTCCTTGTCAGACATCGCCTGTTGCTATCTCTGTGTTAAAATGTCAGATTTACAAAGATGAATTTGTATGTTTTTGTGGAACATGAGCTTGGAAGGCAGAAATACCCACACTCAAGTCCTTACTCCCCTGTCTGCTGCTAGGTGGACTTGGGCTGGTTGGTCAATGTCTCTGAACTTCAATTTGGTCATCTCTAAAGTAGACACAATAAACAAATGTTTATTGTGAGGATTTGGAGCCAATCAAAACGTCTTGCTCAAAGCTAGTGCGGAAAGATGCTAAGAGTCAAAGGCATTGATGTGGCAGCAACCCCATAGCTGGAAATTTCGATCATCAGATTGAGACTTGGGTCTTGGCTTTGGCAGCGTTTGGGGAGGAGACCCAATACACGCCATCCACCTCTTGCTCTCCGCGTGTCGATCCAAGTGTTGGGCCCTTGTGCTTGTGAGTGCGTCACTGAATGGTGATTTTCTTGATTTAAGTCCCAGGTCTGAACACAGAGAATAGCAGAAAAGTGTAGATTCCATGTGTCCAGTGTCTTAATAACCCTTCTACCTTCCATTTATAAACCTCCCCAACTTTGAGGAGGGGCCTGGATAAAAAGCAAACATGTACCTCACTTTTGGATTTTTGAAAACTTTATCTTCAGTTATTTCTGAATAAATAAAAAATATATATATGTGTGTATATATATATATATATAATTATTATATATATATAAAATGTCCGAAACATATAAAAACCAGTGACAGTTTTCATTTTGTTCATGCTAACAGATTTGGTAAGCAAGCTCACTTGTGGCACTTTACTTTTCTTGGCCCTAAACATCATAAAAGCAATCCATGCTACAAAGAAACTATAACAATAGGAGCAATGACTTGAAAAACACCAATTATGTGCCAAGTGCTTTGTATACACTTTATGTTCATTAATCCCTACGGCAAACCTTAAAAAGTGGATGTTGTTAACCCCATTAAACATCTGAGAAAAAGGAGTCTCACAGAGATTCATAACTTGGCCGAGGTAAGACCACTTGTAAATAGCCAAGCTCGTATGTTAATTGGGTCTGATGGCAAGGCTCAGAGTGGCCTGGGGCCAGGATTCTTGCGCGTGTTCTCACCTCTTTCTCCTCTTTGCTTTCTCTTCCAGGTTGTTCTAGATGTTGGTTGCGGATCAGGAATACTATCATTTTTTGCTGTTCAGGCCGGAGCTAGAAGAGTGTATGCTGTTGAAGCCAGTTCGGTAGCACAATATGCTGAGGTAAAGGGTTGTATTTGTACAGTGGCTACTAACTAGGTCTTCGGGAAACTTTGGGGGACTGGGGGATGGGCTCACCCACCCCAAGTGGGTCATTTAGAAGAATTTTTTTTTACCAGGCTGATTTTTTTTTTTCCCTGTTGGGATTTTACTGCTGCAAGAAGCCAGACCTCACTGTCATGATTGAGAGGAAAACAAGTTTTTAAAACATTTCACGATCCTGAAAATACAACAAAACTTTCTTCTTCCCCATCCACTGGGTGGCAGGTGGGCCTGGGAGAGAGGGATGTTTTCTTATCTTTAATGACCTACCGAGGTGAGGAATCAGACTTCCCCGGAGCTAGATTTACTTTGTTCTTAAGTGCTGTATGGACAATAGCTGTACCACTCACTTCAAATTTTACTTTGGGCTTAAGGAGCGGTTGCTACATGGTTGTATTTGGAACACAGATAGATGTCTGTGTTTTGGGGAGCTTTTTCAGATTTCAGGCTCTGGTTGGAGGATAGGGAGATGCTTTGTTTTAATATAGCACTCTGTTACCGTTCTGAAATGCGTACAAATACCAGAGAATAAGTCAAAGTCAAGAGTCAGGTAAGAATGGCTTTCGGTTGCACCCGGATGTAATAAAAATCCAATCAGGCTGCAAAGATTGGATGGGCTTGTGCACGTGTGTGAACAGGGTAATGTGCTTGTCATTCACACTCGAAGGAGGCCTGAGTTTTAATGAGGGACAGGATGACAGAGAGGGAAGCTTGGCTCTTCCTTCTGCTGAACATCACGTTATGTTCTCCCAGCTCTGGACAACTGGTAGCTCAGGGCGGCGGTTGGCTTTGGATTGATTGAGCAAAGAGGGACGAGAGGCAGGAGACCAGTGCGGCATGTTTGGAAGGGAAGAATGCAAGAGCCTAATGGCTGGCAGGTAGTTGTACTCTTTTTTTTGCTTCCAACAAATGTTGGATAAAATAATTTTGGTCATTTGCTCCTTCACCAGTTCTTAAAAGTTTTTATTGAAAATTAGATACATGCAAAAGAGTATTTGTCAAATGTGTAAGTGTAAAGGATCATGATGCATTGAATGTGGGCCTTGTACCTCTTTTCAGAAATAGGCCATTAGCATTTCAATTAAAGATCTAAGTGACTTGTCCTGATTGCTTCTCCTTTCTGCTCTAAACAGAGGTAACCCCGATCTTGAATTTTTGTTTGTCATTCCCTTGTTCTACAGAGTTTTACCACATACATTTCTGTCCCTAAAAACAATCCCTTATGAACTTTTCATAAATGGAATCATAATGTATGCATTCTTCTATAGTTTGCTTTTTTCATCCCACGTCGTGATCATTTTGTGGATGCATACAACTGTTGTTTATTTATCTTCAGTGCTAGAGAGTGTTCTCTTGTATGGAATGCCTCAAGTTGTTTGCTTACTGTTCTGTTGGCAGCCTTTGGGTGGCCTCCGCTATGGAAGTGTTGTCACGAATATTCTTGCACTGCACTCCCCGCTACGTCTTTGCTAGAGTCCCTCAGCATATACGCATCAGTAGAGTTGTTGGGTCGTCGGACAGGCCTACCTTCAACTCTGCTCTGTAATCCCCACTTGTTTTCCAAAGTGGCTCTTCCAGTTTTCACTCCCACCAGCAGTAACCAAGAATGCCAGTGTTCTGCCTTTCTGTCAGCACTTGATATTGTCAGGCTTTTGAATTTTTGCCTGTCTGGTATTTATGATACGATGTTTGTAGTTTTAATTTGCATTTTCCACTTACTGATGACTTTGAGCATCTCTGCAGAGTGTTTTGGTCATTCTTTTCTGTGGAATACCTGTTCAAGTTTTGTGGGTTTTTTTTTTTGGACAATTTTTATTTTGAATTCTTTTTTCTAATTCTAATTCATTTGTAGGAATGATTTCTATATTCTGGATATTAATCATTTTGGTTATATGTGTGGAAAATAACTTTTTACAGTGGGTATCTCATCTTTTTCTTTATGGTCCTAGTAGACTTTAAGTGTGGAATTCTAAAAAAGAAGAGAATATAAGCTTATGAACTCTATAGTTAAAGGTGCCTCCACTTAGATTTCGTAGGTCTTAAAATGCCTTCCTAAGGATAAGGGAGTGACCATATAACTTTGTCTCAGGTGCTGCTCAGTCACTTAATCATGTCTTCATCCAATCACATCCCACAATTCTGTTTTTTGGGAATATAAGAGTAACAGTACTGACTAGAATCTATTCTTGTCTTCAGAGAGGTTCTGTTCTGATAAGAGATTGATCTCGTTGTCTCTTGTATCAGACACCACCCCAGAAAAAGAGGGGCATAAATCAGGTATTTTCTTTTTCTCATACAGTTTGTTTTCACATATATTTTAAAGTGATTCGAGCCATATTAGTTCTTTTCAAAACCTTGAAAACCTAATGCCCTTGGTTATAGTATTTTAAGGAAAAACAAGAAGAAATTAGCTAGAGACATCCTTCCATTTCCTAGCCATAATCCTGCCTCCATCCCCAGCATAAACACTCAGTAATCATCAGCACGCCGTGGGAGGAGACATTCTAGAACCATCTGTGTGATTGGTTTCTCTAAGAGAATCCTCATCCTGATCAAATATATCAGCAGGATTGTTGGCCTTCTCACAGACTGGAGCTGCCCTCATGGGCACTTTTACCCAGAGCGTGGCTGCTGTATAATTTATAAGGGTCTTTAGCAAGAAGCTAATCCACAGGAGAAGAAAAGAGAAGGAATTTGAAATTTTAAAACACTTTATTTTTTTAAATACTTTTTTTTTTACTATGTTATGATAGACGGCATACAGTACATCATTAGTTATTGATGCAGTGTTCCAAGATTCATTGTTTGTGTATAACACCCAGTGCTCCATGCAATCCGTGCCCTCCTTAATACCCGTCACCGGGCTCACCCAGCCCCCCACTCCCCTCCCCTCTGAGACCCTCAGTTTGTTTCCCAGAGTCCATAGTCTCTCAGGGTTCGTCTCCCCCTCTGACTCCCCCCCTCCATTTTTTAAACTATTTAAAACTTTTTACACGATTTGAAACTTGGAATAATTTCAAACTTATAGGTAAATTGTAAAAATAAGGATAGTTCAAAGGC
Source organism: Potos flavus (assembly GCA_028534135.1). NCBI lineage: Eukaryota > Metazoa > Chordata > Mammalia > Carnivora > Procyonidae > Potos > Potos flavus. The sequence continues at coordinate 74,058,584 of CM052892.1, read as the reverse complement.
TCCCCAGGTTCTCTTTACCTAGAGTCAACACTTGTTCACGTTGTACCCCACGTGCTTTATCATTGACTCTTGCTTTTCTCTCATCCCCTCCACGTGGATATGTATACACGTGGGTATAAATGTTTACATATATGTGGGTAGAGATAGAGATGGAGGTACACACACACACTTTTTTTTTTAGGAGCGTGAGCACATGCGTGTGCGGGAGTTGGGGGCGGAGGAGCAGAGGAGGGAGCGGGGAGAGACAGAATCTTAAGCAGGCTCCACACCCAGCACAGAGCCCCATGTGGGGCTCGATCTTACAACTCTGAGATCATGACCTGAGCCAAAATCAAGAGTCAGTCACCTGAACCGACTGAGCCACCCAGGCGCCCTGCCACACACACTTGTTTCTCCGAGTCAGTGATATACATTATAGCTTTTTATCCTTAAACATTTCAGTGTGTATTTCCTAGGATTGAAGCTATTCTCTCATATAACCAAAGAAGAACTTAATTTAAAGGTGAAAAAGGTGCTGTACAATGACTTGCCCATTGAGTCTTTCGATGTCACTGATCAGAAGGTTTGGGGGAGGCCCCGGCGTGAGCGGAGAGACCGTCACTGTGAGTGTTGAGGCAAGGAGAATCTATACTGAACTGCCTCTCGGCTTGTATTTCATTTCCAGGGAGACTGGATTTTTAAAGCTTTAAACCCAATATTCTAATGAATCCCCGAAGCCATAGTTATATGTTATCTTTGGTTGTGGCTTCTGTAGAGGATTTTTGTGTTTCCGTAACCTTTCTTTTCTGTGTCTAGCTTGGGGCAGGTTGGAGGAGGGCTGGCTCTTCAGATGCTGTGGGGACTGCACAGACTCCTTGACATCCTTGCCAGCAGGTCCCTTTGGCCCCCGAGACCTTCCCTGCATGGGGCCCTAAGGACAGGCTAGTTACAATGCATTCAGGGCCAAGCATGATTAGAACCTTCTCGGAGGATGGATTTAATGCCAGCCTGGTCCCTCCTGATGAAGACCGTGGCCTCCGCCGTGCCTCCGGCTGCTGCCACGGCCATCACGAGATGCTCCCATGGGCCAGGCCTTTTCACCCTGGGGGAGGGTGACCTGTACCAGCTCTTGATTTCTGCTTCTTACACTGACACTCATCTGCACAATTTGTGGGTGGCAAAATGCAAGTGTGAACAGCACACACAAGATTTTCGCTCTAAGAATAGGCTTTTAGAGCAGCTCAGCACACAGTGCATGGTGCTCCTTTCGACCTTTTCATTATTTGGTAATTGAACCAGCAGACATTTAATTCTTTCCTCTGGAGTCTTCATTAAATTGCTCGGAAAAGATAAAATTGCAACAAGAAAGAAAAATGAACAAATTTAACTACCATCGCCTGTGCCTGGATACTTCTTCTCACGCCAGGCTTCTGGTCTTTAAGTAAACAGCATATTTTCAAATTGCAGTGAATTCAATTTCAGCTGCTTTCAATGGCTCAGCCTGATTCTGTAGGGGCTGACCCTCAGTCGGCAGGATGAAGTGAGTGACTCCTTGTCTGGAGGGCACGTACATGGAGTCATTTTGTGCAGGATGGTCATGAACTTGCCCAGGCACAGCCATGTGCTCTTGCCCTGGGCCGCATCTGACATTTCTGGGTCAGTAATAAGAGATCATCCTTTTCCATGGAACAGGGCAGGACTAAACGTCTCCCATGAGTTACCGGCCTGCCCACCTCAAAATGCCAGCTCTCTCTTGCTCTCTTTTTCCTTTCTTATGCATGAAACATAGAGCGGAAGCTCCGGGATCATACAGACCAGATGGAAAAGAAAAAGGCATTAATCACATGTATACACGTATGTGATCAAGGAGGGGGGTGTTCCTTAATTTCAGTTGTGCACAGACACACGTCATGTCTCTCCATCTAATTCCTCAGAGGGCCAGGAGAGTAAAAGACTATGAGGGTAAGCAATCACGAATAGATTTATGTGTCATAAACAACTTAAACTTACAACAAAGCTCTCCGGCACCAAGATTTAACAATGTTTGTAATCGTTATTGGGCCACTTACTAATTAGACTTTCCCGGTACATCGTTCCTACGTATGCCTCATTCGGATGACTTTTAAGGAGTCAGACCAGGTCTTTCTAGGTGATGGGAGGGGAAGTAAAGGCAGGTGATTTCGGAGCCACTGTGTCCAGCCTTTCTAGCCCTGCTGGGTTCATGGTCTAGGGGCGGCTCTGAGATGGGAGCCACGACACACCTGGGGTGGTTTCTATTTCAATGCACAGTAGTTTTTAAAAACGAAATCCCTTCGTCACCCTAGCTGCATCTCAAGGGCTCGGCTGCCCCAGTGGCCGATGGCTGTGGAATCGGACAGCGCAGAGAGAGAGCGGAGTCCCTCACTGCAGAAGGCCTTAGCGGGAAGCACCGATGGCGAGGAGAGGACATGAGGGGCCAGACTCCACTCTGTCGCCATGCGGCGGCCGGGCTGATGGCTGCGTTCCCTGCCAAGCACTGGGGGCGCCGGCCAGACCGGACTGGCTCCGCGTTAGGGGAGACGCTCTCCCCAGTCCCTCATGCTGTGGGCATTGTTTATTCCCCGATTAATGTGCGAGATCTGTCACAGAACAGGTTCCCTAGGAAACAGACGCTGATGCAGAGAGCTGCATGCAGGAACTTTGTCCCGGGGGCTCTCGGGGCCTGAGGTGTGTGGAAACGAAGGAGGCAGGATAGCACTGGGCAGTGGAGGCCTTAAGCTGTGACACGGTCACAGTAAGGTGCACATCGAAGTCTCCAAGCTGACGCTACCCGTCGGACCTGCACCTCCTCGAGGCAAAGGCCTTTACGTTCCACACCTTTTTTATGTACACTCCCTCAGGGAGGGCTGTGGCTTTGGCTCAGGCGGCTCTCTGGACCGCGGGCATTTGGTAGGACCAAACCCAGCTGGGAGCCATCATTGCCAGCTTGCCGACAGCTGGGGGACTGAGTCCCATGGTCCCGAAGCAAGGATCGGTCACAGCAGGTACTACAAGATCAAGATTCAGGATCCTAACTTGGGTCTGCAGACAGGAAGCTGGGGGAGAATGGAGATAAAGATGTAATAGGAAATCCAGGAAGTGATGGAACCAGTCGGATGACACTAAAAGCTTAGGCCAGGCCGCAGGGCAGTTGGTCACGGGTGCTTCAGGTGGGAGCAAGATTTTCTAGAAATGGACTGCACCACCTGAGGTGACGTGCCTTCTTCTGTCCGAATATCCGAAGCCCCGTGAGGACACACACAACGTGTAGGACATGATCTCTCCCCTCAGGCAGTTTACAATCCATTTGGATTTCAAACTAGTGAAGTTCGCCGCACAAGACATTGGGTGCACGTGAGTGCGAGTGAGGGGCAGCGATGACAAGTGCCGGGGTCAGGAACCATTCCTGTCCGCTGGGCGGGTCAGGGAGGCGGTCAGAGAAGAGATGGGATTTGAATGGAATCCTAAAGGATGAAAGAAATGAAATGCTGTCTTTTCACGCTTCACCTCTTACCCAACAATGACCTTTTTGGGAACCCTTAGGTTCTTAGGCGATTAGTCATCTTAAATGGGTGGATAATCTCTTCACAAAATGCTCTGAAGGCCAATTATTGAAAGGTACTTCTAATGTTTAATCTTGAACACTAGGATAGAGCATATACTTTGAAGTTTTCTGAGATTATCCTGATTTCAACTCTTTGAGCTGGCTTTTTTTCTCCAGTATTTTTAGTGTCTCCTGCAGCTTTCTTCTTTCTTCTTCTTCTCGAGACACCAAATGCCTGAGTCATGAAGTTCCATCCGGCCCATCAACACTTTTTATTTTTGCACTGACAATAAAGTTAAGAGGTGGCAGTAAGGAATCTCTGAAGGAAATAATACTAATAACCCTTTTGCCCAGCTAAACATTTAGAATTTAGGATGCATTTCTATATCTATAAACACATAGTTCTTCAGGGCTAATCTGTGAGGGGCTTGGGGCAGATAGTATCATCCCCATACTACAGACAACAAAGAACCTTGGAGAAGGTAGGTCATGGAGATGGGACACAGCCTATGAGACACGAGCCCTTCCTGCCACCTCCTTCTCCAACATCCAGGTAACCAGGGGCTCGTGGTTCCCTTGGAGGTGAAGCAGTTCTTGGGTTGACTAGAAGCTGGGGCTCCTACCCCCATAACTAGTTCTTCCAGAAGCCAGGAGAAAAACCATCTTCTTCTTCATGAGGAACTGATTTTGAAGCACTTCAGCACGCAGAAGGGTCTGCTGTGTAAGAAGGAAACCTTCCTCCATTGGCAAAATTACCTAGTAAGACACTCAGCAGAGGAGCGGTTTAAAGAAGTCCTTGTTTGGGGCGCCTGGGTGGCTCAGTCAGTTGAGCACCCGATTCTTCAGTCCAGCTCAGGTCTTGATCTCAGGGTCATGGGCTCCAGCACCGCATCCTGCCCCATGCTCAGTGTGGAGTCTGCTTCTCTCCCCCTCTCCCTTTCCCTCTGCCCCTCCCCTGCCTTGTGCACATGCGTGCACCCACTCTCTCTCTCTTTCTCTCTCAAACAAGTAAATCCTATAAAAAAAGGAGTCCATCTAGAATGCCACTCTATTTGCCACAAAACCCTATCCAGGAAATAAAAACCCTTCGTATATCTGGATTGGTGATTGACAAGGCAAGAAGGCATATGGGAAAAAACATCTGTGCCTCCTCATCTCACTCAGCACCCCGTTCCTCATAAGGTAGGCCCTGAACACCTTTGCCAGGATTAGAATTGATGATTCTGGAATCAGACCGTGTGGGATTGTGTCCTTTATCCCTAGCATAATGGCAATGTGATCTTGACAAATGTCCATGTGACTTTGGCAAGTGTTAGTTTCTTATTGCTCTTATAACAAATTGACACGAACTTAATGGCTTAAAACAATACAGATTTACTACCTTGTGGTTCTGAAGGTCAGAAATATGAAGCGGATCTTGTGGGGCTAAAATCAAGGTGTCATAGGACTGCCCTCTTCTGGAGGCTCTAGGGGAGAATCTGTCCTTTGCCTTTGGCACCCTTTAGAGGCTGCCCACATTACTTGCCTAGTGACTCGGGTTTTCACCATCGTCATCTTCTCTCCCTCCTGCCTCCCTCATGAAAAGATCCTTGTGTTTATGCTGGGCCCATGGAAGCCATCCAGCATATTCGCCCCATCCCAAGATCCCTAATTTAATCACATCGGCAAGGCCCCTTTGCCATGTAAGGTCACATACTCCAACGTTTTCAGGGAGTGGAGTGTATATTTTTTGAGGGGGGATGGACACATCATTCTGCCTACCATAGTAGTTACCTCATTTTCTCTACCTATAAATTTGTAGATAGTCCTAGTCCCTTGTGAAGGTGTTTATGAGGATCACCTGAGAAAATCGATACAGAAATTAGCACAGTGCCTGACATTCTCTAGCTTTTGTTACCATTGTTGCCATGGCGAGTATCAGTACTATTATGGGGCCTCATTTCATCCACGTCTCTCTACAAATCAACCCAACAGAGATCCTGGGAGGGGGGGATCACCGGGCAACAATGGAAGGTATGGGGCCAGGCAGAGCACTTTTTTTTTTTAAAGTCTGGGTTTAAATTGCATTTTGAAGTTTCCTTTATGACTCTTGTTTATCATCCCAGGTGATTTACAAGATGCAGGGGCTCTGCCTTGTGCCCAGCCCTTCCCAGAGCCTCTGCACACCGGCCGGAGCAGTGTGTTAAGCAGCTCGGTAACATCTGGGTCTCAGGAGAAATTCATAGCTGTTTCTAAATCGTTTCCCCAGGAGAAACTGTGCTTGCTGACCCAAATCTACTAAATATTCTCGGACGGCCTCAGGCGTGGTGGCTATTGCGAGGGGACACAGCTACTTGGGCACCAGGGAATAAATAACATGGTGGCTCCAGACGAGGCTGCATGGGGGTCCCCTGCAGGATTTCTGTAATGCGCATTGCTGGGCTCCACCCCCAGAGTTTCCGAGTCAGTAGGTACAGGCACGTGGTCCGAGAATTCACATTTCGTACAAGTTCCATGGATGCTGCTGCTTAGTCAGGGGACCACACTTCAAGAATTACTGGGATTGTATAACATCAGAGATGAAACAGCCCCCAGAAAGGATCTCCCACAATGTCTGAGTTGGGGAAGTAACCTGTCCCAAGCTCCCTCCAGTGACAGCAACACCCCCTTTTTACGATGGATAAATTTTATTACGTCCACTTCAGTAAACAGCCCGCAAAGGCTGGAAGCCTAATACTAAATGCATTGTGCACATCACCGAGACTTGGTTAAAAACTGGATTGACTTCAGTTTTTTTTTTTTGTTTTTTTTTTTTACTTTTAAGAAGTTTGCTTTTATGTTTAACCTCAATTTCCTTATTTTCCCAGTTGTATTGAAAAATAATTAACATCCGTCACTGTGTAAGTTTCAGGTGTGCAGCGTGAGAGTTTCACTTAGAGATTTTGTGAAGTGATTACCACGGTAGGTTTAGTTAACAGCTGTCATCTCATATAGACACAATAATAGGAAAGAAGAAAAGAAATTTTTCCTTGTGATAAAAATTCTTAGGATCCAGCCTGTTAACTCTCTTCTATCATACAACAGTGTTAGCCTTAGTCTGCACCTTCTATATTACATCTCCAGTACTTATTTCCAAGTAGAAGTTTCTACCCTTTGACCTCCTTCCTCCATTTCCCCATCTCCCCACTGCCACCACTGGTAACCACAAATCTGATCTTTTTTTCTCAAGACTTTGGTGGGATTTTTAGTTTTGGTTGTGTTGTGTTTACTTCTTTAGGATTCCGCACATAAGTAAGATCATACAGTATTTGCCTTTCTCTGTCTGACTTATTTCACTTAGCATAATCCCTTCAAGGTCCGTTCATGTCACAAATGGTAGGATTCCCTCCTTTTTTGTGGCTGTATAATATTCCAGTGTGTGTGTGTGTGTGTGTGTGTCTCTGTGTGTGTGTGTCCACAATTCTTTTATCCACTCACCCATTGATGGAGACTTAGATTGTTTCCATGTGTCTTGGCTATTATAAACAATGCCACTGTGCACATGGGAGTACAGATAATTTTTCAAGTTAGCATTTTAGCTTCCTTTACACCTCCCCCCATTTTTTTTTTTTTTTTTTGCTTGATTGAGGTGTAACTGATATTTTGAAATTGCAATAAAATTAATGTGTACATCTTGAAAAGTCTGGACATAAGCATATGTCCCTCACTGCAGTCAAGTTAAGCATGTCCATCACCTCCAAAAATTTCCCTGTGTTCATTTTTATTTGCATGCTTGTGTTTGTTTATGTGGGTTTTTTTTTTATATGAACACTTAACATGAGATGGCCTCTCTTAACATATTTTAAAATACACAATACCGGGGCGCCTGGGTGGTTCAGTGAGTTAAAACCTCTGCCTTCGGCTCAGGTCATGATCTCAGGGTTCTGGGATCGAGCCCCGCATCAGGCTCTCTGCTCAGCAGGGAGCCTGCTTCCCCCTCTCTCTCTGCCTGCCTCTCTGCCTACTTGTGATCTCTCTCTCTCTCTCTCAAATAAATAAATAAAATCTTAAATAAATAAATAAAATATACAATACCGCATTGTTAATTACAGGTGATATGTTATACAGAAGATTTCTAGAATGTACTCATTTTTCATAACACAAACTATATATTTTTTTAAGTTTATTTAAGTAAATGGGGGGCTTGAACCCACAACCCCAAGATGAAGAGTCATATGCTCTTCCAGCTGAGTCAGCCAAGCGCCCTGTGTAGCACAAACATTACATCCATTAAAGAACAATTCTTCATTTCCCCCTTTCTTAGCCTCTGACAACCACAATTCTATTTTCTGCTTCTATAAGTTGGACTATTTTAGATAGTTTGTTTAGATGCCATCACGCATTGCTTGTCTTTCTGTGATTGGCTTATTAATTTAGCAAAATGCCCTCAAGATTCATCCCTATTGTTGTTGCAGATGGCAGGATTTCCTTCTTTTTTCAAGGCCGAACAATATTCCGTTGTATGTATAAACCACATTTTCTTCATTCAATTGTTGATGGACATTTGGATTATCTCCAAGTCTTGGCTTTTGTGAATTGCAGTGAGGGGGCAAATATCTCTTCAAGAGGCTGATCTAACATCTCTCAGATACATACTCAGAAGTGAGATTGATAGATCCTGTGGTAATTCGATTCGAATGTTTGGGACTTCCACACTGTTTTCCATAGTAGCTGCATCTTCCCCATTCCCACCAACAGTGTGTAAGGGTTCCAGTTTCTCCACAGCCTCACCAACACTTGTCTTTTTTGCCGTTTTTTAGAAACAGTCCTCCTAACAGATGTGAGGTGCTCTCTCATTGTGGTTTTGCTCTGCATTTCTTTGGTGCTTAGGAGAGCAAAACAGTTTCGTCTGTCTTACTTATTGGGCTTCTGGATCGACTTTTATTTAGTAACAGTCTGGAGGCCAGAAAGAAATTTTGAAATTGATGTCCAGTTTCCTCAATTTACAGAGTGAGGCTGGAGAGGAGGTTTGCCCGAATTCATAGCTGTCCTTCCTCAGCCGTGGAGAAGTCGTGCCCACAGCCGACACCGGCACGCTGGTCATCTCGATTTTTAAACCACGATTCGGACAACTCCTTAGCTCACTTTGCATCAACCAAAATATACTTTCCTTGAGCCAAAGTCTTAACTCGTGCCCACTTGCCTCCTTGTTCCTCCCTTTGCCCTGAGCAGCCCCGTCGTATGCAGCTGTTGTGGGCCCCGGGGCGAGGCTCTGTTGGATTCCGGGCATTAGAGGAGAGAAGCAGCGTGTTGGCAAAAAAGTGCCTGCCAGCCTAAAGCGTTTTTCGGGGAGTTGTGATCAGGCCACACATTCTCTTGGCAAGCCGAGCAGGAAGGTGGGACAGACTGTAATTTAAATCCGTCCAAATGAGAAAGGCATCATTTGAGCCGTCCCGGGGAATGAAACTGAGAAGCATTCCGATGGTTGATTACTCATCATTGCTAAAAAGGTTTTGATGTCTCAGAACTCCCTTGAGCCCCAGCAGCGAATCCGCTTCTCACTCACACCCTTCCCCTCCTGCCCCCCAAGCCCCGCTCTACTTTCTCCAGCCGGTTCCAGGCAGCTCGAGAGTTCGCCCTGTGGGAAGTGCCACAGAGAGGAAACAAACCATGGTCCGTGCTGGCTGCCTGACACTCTCGGAGGCCAGGCCAGCTTCCGAAGAGCAAAATAGATCAACAGGTTGGCTTCCCCGCACGATGCTAAATAATCATCGTGACTCGTTATTTTCCACAGCCCTGATGAGCCCTCCTCTGCTCTGGGCTGATGGTTTGGCCGTCGGGAAGCCTCCGGTTGCTGTCCAACCTCACTCTTTTCATCTGCTGTAGCCGAAGAAATGATAACTGGTTTGGCCACCTGGGTAACTTTTTAATGATCTGAAAGACCACAAGGAGCCAGCCTTTTCTTTGTGCAGTCCCTCATTCAACAACCTAATCGCTAGCTGAAAAGAGCTTTCTTGAAAAGAAGAAAGTGTGCTTCTCTCCGGCAGGAGCAATAGGAGCTCACGATTCTCTGATTAAACTCGCACGCTGCACGTATGCTGGGCCGTCTGACCTGCTTGAGTCTGAAGCTCGGCTCACCGCTGAGGTTCCTTGGTATTTGCACTGATGCTTTCTTGCCAACAAGCCGTGAGATGACAGATGAGTGTCCCTCCACTCACGTGGGAATGACAAGAAAAGTGCCCCAAAAACAGCCGGGGCCCAGCCTCCACCTGGGGCAGTGCCGGAAGGGAAACGTGGTTTTCTTTAGGGTTACCCTCTGTACACCTGAACTTCAATCAGGAGTGAAACCAAAGCGAGCACCACGGGGGAGGCAAGACTGGAGCAAAAACACGGTCTCTCCTCTGCTCCAGGGGACAAGCGGCCTCTGCTAACAGGTGCCAGACTTAGAACGGAAAGCGGGGAAGGCTTTTCTCTCCTCCCTAAACTCGTTTTCACAGTATAACATTAGGAACCTCAACACCTCTCTCCTGTCGTGTTTAAGAAAGCAACTGCTTAGGTGCTGGAGCGGCCAGCGCTCAAGGCAGAGACCTGGTCACTCCTGCGTCTAACGTATGTGCGAAGTTCTGTTGGGGTCTCATGACTGGCATACATTTTCAGCGCTCCTGTCAGCAGGTGCAGAGTGATTTATTTGGAAAACTGTATGTACGAGCATACTAACAGATGTGCATTATAAACCTACTCCAAAGGTAAAATGATGAGATACCACTATGCCCGTACCATTAGCTAAAATTCAAAAGACTGACAATAAAGCCAGTGGGACCCACTGTGGGTGGGAACGGAAAATGACACAAGAACTTTGAAAAGCCATCCAGTGATTTCTCTTAAAGTTACACATGTACTGCCCCTAGGACCCAATAGTTTCACTCCTTGGCCTCTACCTAAGAGAAATGAATATATGTGTTTACACAGAGATTTGTCCACAGAAACCTGGAAGCAACCCAAATGTCCACCAACAGATGAAAAGACGAACGAATTGTAGTCTGTCCAAACAGTGAAATATTAGTAAGCAATGCAAATGAATGAACTACTTTTCCATATCACAGTGTGGATGAATCTAAAAATATTATGCCAAGTAAAAGAAGCCAGATACAGAAAAGCATATTAATCTACCCATGTGAATTTCTAAAACAGGCAAAACTAATCAACAGGGATAGCAGATCAGTGAGCCACGGTGAGGGGGTGAAGTGGGGTCAGGATTGACCGTAAAGAGGCATGAAGGCAATTTGGGGAAGATGGATATTTTCCATGTCTTGATTGTGGTGCTAGATACATGGGTATATATATTTATTGAAACAAAGTGCACACTTAATGTATATTACATTACATGTAAATGATTCAACAAATATGCACTAAACATATTTTATTTTTTTAGAGAGAGAGAATGTAAGCATGAGTGGGGAAGGAGAGGGAGAGAGAGAATCTCCAGCAGATTCTCCCCCTGCTGATGTGGAGCCCAGTATGGGGCTTGATCTCACGACCCTGAGATCATGACCTAAGCTGAAATCAAGAGTCGGATGCATAACCAACTGTGCCACCCAGGCGCCCCTGAACATGCTGTTTAAAAGCAAAAGTAGACTTCTGCTCACTTTTGTCCTAGAAATCTTAGTCCCTGCAATAATATAAGAACCAGAAAAAAAAATGAAAGGAAGGAAAAGATAAGATAAAGATAAAATCCACATGATTTTTTAAAAATTTCATTTTATTTAAATTCAATTAGCATATAGCATATTATTAGTTTCAGAGATAGAGTGCAGTGCAAATCCACATGATTTTTAAGTGTGTATATTTCACCAATGACACACAAAAACTTATAGAGTTAATGTGATTTAAAATACTGATTTTTTTTTTAAGATTTTATTTATTTATTTGACAGAGAGAGAGCGATCACAAGTAGGCAGAGAAGCAGGCAGAGAGAGGGGGAAGCAGGCTCCCTGCTGAGCAGAGAGCCCGAGGCGGGGCTCGATCCCAGGACCCTGAGATCATGACCTGAGCCGAAGGCAGAGGCTTTAACCCACTGAGCCACCCAGGCGCCCCTAAAATACCGATTTAATATTTGGTAAGGATATAATTTAAAGGTCTGGTTCTATGTTGAATTTATTTTGATACTTTTTTATGAGGGCTCTTGCCACTGGGTAGAAAACATACAAAAATATATAAATTCAAATGGAAGAAAGGTAAAATGAGAGGAGCTAAACAAATCACAATATTCATTTTTCAGCCCATTATGCAACACATTTGAAATTCAGTTAATACATTTCTGTGATGTCAATCAGAAGGTCTTACAAAGTAATAAGAAGGTGCTACAATTTTACATTTTTAAGAAACAGATTTCAAATTACTAAAATTCTTTTGGAAGATCGTTGAACGTAAGAGAAAATTACATTCCCCAGGCTTTACAATTTTGCAGCTATGAGATTTATCATTTTCTGAAGCAAAATCAGCTAATAATAAAATATCCCCCAACAACCACTTTCAAAATAGTCTTTCTGTAGCACAAGTTTCTTTTGAAAAATAGCTCCTTATTCATTCACTATGAAAAACCATCTTTTTAAAACTATTTTTGTTATTTCAAATTTATAGAAAATCTGAAAAAAAAATCATTTGAAGACTTGTAAGATGATGTTAAGAAGATTCACTAATTATTTACATTTTTTTCTTCCTCCCACACAGACGCTTTAGTGTAGATTTCCTAAGAACAAAGGAATTCTCTTATTTAACCACATAACAGTGATCAAAATCAGAAAAGTTAAGTGCTATAGTTCTATCTCAAAAATTTCCTTCATATGAGGGGCAACTTGTTTATTTTTTCAAAAATGTCTGCCACGGGCACCTGGGTGGCTCAGTGGGTTAAGCATCTACCTTTGGCTCAGGTCAACATCACAGGGTCCTGGGATCGAGCCGAGTCAGGCTCGCTGCTCAGCAGGGGAGCCTGCTTCTCCCTCTTCCTCTGCCTGCTGGTCTGCGTACTTGTGCTCTCTATCTCTCTGTCAAATAAATAAATTTAAAAAAAAAACTTTAAAAAATCAAAAATTTTCTGACAACTACTTGTCATCACAGAAAATTTCAGCAAATGACAACTCTGGCCTTTAACCAGAAAATTCCGTGACTCATCCATACATGGAGTAACTTTTCCACATAGTCTGCTATGAACTAACCAGTGGAGGCTCAGCGCTGTGAAGATTTTCAGGGACATCCTCATGTTCTTCCAAAGTACTATAAACCATCTGCTCTCTTACAGCCCTTTTTCTAAATACATAAAATTATCCACACTGATGAAATCCCATAGCCCTATGTGGACTTATATCGTCAAAGATGTGTCTCTCATAACTTGCTGGTGTATGATGTGTGTTAGTGGGCGTTAATATCAGCTGCTCTTATCTTTACCATTGTCCACGTTCATGTCAGTCCTGCCAGTACTAGCTACGTTTTGAGAGCATGGTTTTTTTTTGTTTTGTGTTTTGATGATACGGTTTTTATTTTGGAGAGATGTTCTGGAAAAAAATTTAAAAAAAAACAACACAAAGAGAGATGTTCTGGGAAACTTGGAGAGATCAGATTTGCTTAGAACCAACCTAGAATAGTGTAAATAAGAACTATAGAATCTGGAATCCAACAAATTTGATACTTGGGCTGTCGTAGCACTTAATTAATGTAGGTTTGTTTCTCTCTCTATATATATATAATATATCATTGTATATATGTATCATATATATATATCATGTCATATATATCATATATATATATATATATCTCAGGATAGGTGAAATTTTTTACCAAGGTTCTGCTAAAATAACAAAAGACTAACTTCTCAGGCTAATAACAACAAAAGGTTTATATTTTTGCTCACATACATGTTCATTGTTATGGCTTTTTTATTGACAAAGCAAGTCACATGACCAAGGCTGATGTGAATGGGGCAGAAGAGTATGATTTTACCAAGGAGAAGGGAAGAGGGTAGTTGTGAACAATATGAAAACAGCTTGGTTTCTTCATCTTCAAAAATCAGTCTAATTTTGTAAAATCCATTGGTCAGGCTTTTTGTTTGAAATCACAGAAGGATAAGTCACATTGGCTTAAGAAAAAAGAGAATTTATTTTTTGGCCCATATAATCAGGCAGTCCAGAGTAGCTAGTGACCCAGCCAAGGTTCATTGTCTCTGTCTCTCCCATTTTCTCTCTCTCTGTCTCTCTCTCCCTCTCTCTTCCTCCCTCTTCCTCCTCCAGCTGCGTCCCCACTGGAGCTTTGCTTCCTTCTGTGTGGGGTTCATTCCCCTACTCTAGACAGTCCATCTTCATGTCGCGGGGAAGACCACAGGCAGCTCCTGAATAACACCCTTTCAGACCCATAACTCAGAAAACAAGGAATCTTCTCCAGGTCTGCGCTACAAAAGAGATCCTAGGGAAGTATTCTGATGAGTCTAGCCACCTGCTCCTCTGATCATCATTCTCAGAGGAATGGAGTGCTCCGATTGCTTGGACCCAGTTCCTATGCCAACTTGTGTGTCTGGGCGGGGAGGCTGCCTGCCGTCGGCAGCCTTACAGCCCCGCACGACCAGAAGCGAGAGGGAGTAAGAATTTACCAGACATGGGAGGGGGGCTGCACAGGTGAACCCAAGACAGGGGCCGCTCATATACCTGTCTCACTCTCTCTAAGTAAGCTAAGCTTGTGAAAGTCTTTTGTAAATTGGAAAGCATTGTCCAAATGCTCATTGTTGTTATTATTCCTTTTGAGTTGAGTGAAAAGCCCCATTACTTACAGGGGTAAATGAATGCTGGTGGCAGGCGAGCATCGTTCCCCCACATTTACTTAGGTGAAAGTAAAGTTACAATAAATAGGCAGGAGGTTAGCAGCCAATTGGGTAAGTCAGTGACAAAAACAGTGTAGTCTTAAACCCAGAAGTGGTGCTTGTTACTCGGAGTGAGATTGTGCCTGTGGGACAACTATATGGTGAGGATGTCAAGAGTTGGGCAAGGTGCATTTTCTGTGTGCTCCCGGGTCCCAGGCGTGGTGCTAGGGGATGTTCTCGAAGAATAAGTCACAACCCCCCTCTTGAACTAATGCTTCACTCCAACTGCGTCCCGATAGCTCCAAATATGCAGATGACGTCAAAGAAGGATCGAGGCAAATTGACTGGATTTTTCACTTTTCCTCCTGATGCCTTGACAGCCTGTTTCTCGTGCTTACTGGATGGTGTTTAATTTAATTCCTGTGCTCGAGGCAGCACGCTCTGCATTGCAGCTGTGCACAGTGCGTTTGAAAGGGCTTCATCAGCGAGGCCAAAGGCAGGAAGCTCACTGCCGTGATACCTGGATGAATGGATCCCTTGGGAAAGAAGCGCCTTTATAATGAAGTCACAAAAGAAATCTTCATAAATCCTTGGAAGCCCAGCAGCGTGCATGTGTGAGTGCAACCAAAATACTTCCCAAAAGACCCTGTTGAAGGTAAATAAGGCCAATACTAAGCAGAATTTTTTAAAAAAATTGGCTGTTGCCCAGGCATCATTCTTGTAGTCGCTTCCTGGTGCGTGCACTCGCAAACACACACACACACACACACACACACACACACACACACACAGACACACACTCTGCATCTGTCTCTGTTGTGACACACTGCTCCTGCCTCCAGCACCCAGTGTCCCTTGCTTTTTCAATCAAAACAGGGAAGAAGAAATACTTGTCACTGTCCCGTGTTGATTGATCAGTCAGGTTACTCTTGGGTTAATGAATTTCACCCTCTAGACCAGCCTTGCATGTTGGGCCTTGAACTCTAACTGCAGTTAGATGACAGGTTTTGAGAGAAGGAGTGTGTGTGTGTGTGTGTGTGTGTGGTGAGGGATGTCTGAAATCACACTTAACCGTATCGTGACAACGGTGCTGACGGTGAATCTGATTCAGTCTCTAGAGCGAGAGTCGGGGACGGCGATAGAGGCTCCACGGCTTTGTGAGCCTCCCGCCTCCCAGAACCTTACTTGGCTGGGGCCCTTATGCCATAACTGGCATCCAGGAAGGCCCCGTCTCCATCTTGACTGCATTCCAGGAGTCAGAGCTTCCTCGGAGGAGGTGAGGGTTCACAGACAAATGTTCTTCTTTCCTTTTCCTTTACCTCCTGTGTATCGGTTTGGTGGGGCTGCCATAACAAAGTACCACACCCTGGGTGGTTTATACAGTAGGAGTTTAATTTTTCAGTGTTGGAAGCTAGACGTCCGAGATGAAGGTGTCCACAAGATTGCTTTCTTCTGAGGCTTCTCCCTTCGCCTTGTGGATGGCTGTCTTTTCCCTCTGTCTTCACATGGCCTTATTTCTGTATGGGTGTGTGTCCTCATCTCTTCTCCATGGACACCCCAGTCATGTTGGGTTAGAACCCACTCTAATGCCTTCATTGTGGTTTAAAGACCCTGTCTCCAAATCGAGCACATTCTGAGGTAGTGGGAGTTAGGACTCCGTGATAGAAATTTTGGGTGCACGCATCTTTGTCCCCTTATCCTGACTGCTGGTCTGGCCTCTTTCCCTCCCTTAACTGCTGAATCCAGGGCAAGCTTGGCTGGCCCAGGTCCCTAGTTACCAGATGGGTGGAGCCAGAGAGAGGAACGAAGGGATCTCCCCCAAAAAAGCCAAGAGACAAAGCTAAGGAGTCCTTGAAACAGGGAGTGAAAAGCTCGACAGGGTTGAAGTGGCCATCAGAAGCCGAGGTTTAGATCTGAGCAGTCTGTTCTCATTAGAGTCTGAGGACATGGAGAGGAACGATAAACTGGCGACAAGAGGACAGTCTGGGCCAACACAAGAGTTAGCATACTCTAGCCCATGGCTCTTTCTAGAAGTCTGTGCCATTGGGACCTGAGATAGAGTGGGCTTTTACCCACCCTTAGATGATTTATGCAAAATTGGGGCCTTCTCTTCCTTGCTTTGCTGTTTCTAATTCATGACATTACACACATTGCTTTCTCTCTCAAAATCTCCTTCTGCCCCAGTGTTGACCTGGCAGCTCCCACATGACCTTCCAGATTTTACTGACATGTCACTTCTGATCTAAACCTACCCAACTCAGTACATTTTTAGTATAACTGTTCAGAGATCCAACTGGGTTATCAAGTCTCATGAGGATAGAGACACATCTTTGCACTTTTTGAGTCCCCACAGATGGAAGATATCAGCAAATGCTTATCCAGTGAATGTTTTGAATGAGTTGTCTTTGAACTCACTTGGTTTATATGTCCCTTCATGTGTCTCTCATTCTACCTTATATATAGGGAAGCATACGGTATTTAGCTCAATGCCTTAAGTAGTATACAAAGCATAGAGAATGTTAAGAACGTAGACTCTGATGCCAGGCTGCTTGGGTTTGAGCTCTGACCCCAGTGATTATTGGTTTGATGCCTGTATCGGTAACCAAGTGCCACAAACCGGGTGGCTTCAACACAATTCATTGCTTCCCGGTTCTGGAGGCTGGAAGTCTGAGATCAGGGAGTGGCAGGCTGGTCCCTGGTGAGGGCTGTGGTGGAGAGTCTGTGGCAGCCTCTCTGTGTCCGCCGGGGGATTGCTGGAATCCTTGGTGTGCCTTGTCTTCTGCGGCACCACCCCGACCCCCGCCTTCATCTCCACCCGGTCCCCTCTCTGTGTGCATGCCTGCACCCTCATGTTCTTTTCGGGAGAAAAGGAAGACAGCCTGGATTAGGGGCCCCTCTACCCCACTGTGATTTCCCCCTGACAAATGATTCCATTTCCAAATAAGGTCACATTCTGAGCAACATAGGGATTTTGGAGGGACACAGCCAACCTGTAACAGTGCCTCTTGGCAAATTACCTATTTCCGTTTCCGCATTAGTAAAATAGAATAATAAATAATACAGCTGACCTTCTAGGGATGAGTGTGATCGAATAAATTAATAGGTGTGAGGCACTTAAGACCAGGCGTGGCACAAGGAAGCCCGGCATCAGCATTAGCTCTGACTTTGGCTGTGAGTATGTTCCTCTCCTTCACTAGCCTATTGTGGATGGGGACTCTGCTTGGTCCTATTGCTAATGGCATCACATTATATACAGCGCTCCGTGCCTGACACCCAGGCTCTGAGCTGAACCGATCAAACCGAACATAAGGCAGGGACAATTCAGAGTGACACCCGGGCTGGAGTTTAAAGCCCAGCTGCATTTGAGAGATTGTCCCTTTGATAGATTGCACTTTATTATGCCATTCTCATAGTTGGGTCCCAAAAGGTTGGCCTGGGAGGAATTTGAAACCCCAAAACCCTGTCCTCTGTCTTGGTTTCTTCCTGAGATTTCCCGCTTTCTGAGAAGTGCTCAGGGAATGTGGTTTTACAGATTCAGAGGCTGTTCTTTGTCCAGGTGCAGAGAGCACACTCGGCCTGAGCGGCTTACCTTTAGTTACCGGCATGATTGAACGCTTCCGTTCTGTGGTTCTCTACTCAGTTGCGATATTATCACTGCGAGGCAGGAAAAAGAAGGGAAGAGCGATGTGATATTTCTTCCTCAGAGGCCTGGGTGGGCCATCTGGCAATCTTCAAATCTAGGTGCCAGATTGAGTAACATGCTTTGGGTGACTCTTTAAATGTATTATTCAGGGGAGATGTTGTTTTAACCTCTGCGCTTCACACCACTTCCTAGCTGATGGAAATCTTTTCTCTCCTTTGCCTGAGAATTACGTGGAACACAGCCCAGTAGAGACTAATAAATCAGCAAGAGAATTCCTTAGCTGGTCTGAATAGCAACTAATGATGGAAAAGGCGGCTGAATGTTTCCGCATCAAGCAAGGACAAGGAAACAACGCGCATTTGTCATGCAGCCAATTTATGAGGCAGAGTCTGATCCCAAAGGATGCAGCAACTCGGATCTTCCTCTTCTTGCAGCCAGAGTGGGGACCATCTCCCTGTGGGAGTCGAGGGGGTGCAATGAAAACTACTTGCATGCGGGACAGTGAGTTCAGCATCCGGCCTTGACTGGGTTGCTCACTGGGTTCTTGAAATCGACAAGTCCTGTCAATTTTCTGGGTCTCAGTCCCGCCTTCTGTACAGGGAGGTTGTTGAACTGTCACTGATCGCTGAGGTTCCCTTCTGGGTGTTCACTGTCTCCGTCACGTTTCATAAAGCAGGAGACCCCAGGTCTTCTGTCTCCAGGCTAAACACGGTCCCTCTAGTTTCTGTCCGCCCCTTCTTCAGTTGCTCTCTTGAAGCCCAGGGCCGATATCTGTGTGATATTGTGCTGATGTATATAATAAGATATATATTTGGTCTTCATCTGGTCTCTGGCACAGAGCTCCTCTTTAAACCCTTGTTTAAAGTCACGAGGTGACTTTTGGGAAGTGGCTAAGGAGCGGCGCTGGTCGCCAGGAGCCAACCGTGTGATTGGAAGATTGGAAATTTCAGTCCCAATCTCCTCTTGGGAGAGAGGAGAGGGGCTGGAGATTGAGTCCAGTTGCCAATGACTGAAGATTTAATCAGCCCTGCCTATGTAGTGAAGCCTCCATAAAAACCCAAAAGGGCTAGGTTCAGAAAGCTGCCAGGTTGGTGGCCACAGGGAGATTGGAGAGAGCAGGTGTGCCTGCGGAGAGCACAGAAGCCCGGTACCCTGTCCCCGGATCTTGCCTCCTGCCTCTCTCCCAGCTGCCTGTTCTCGACTTATCATCTTTTATAATAAACCGGTAGCCTAGTCAGTGAAACGTTTGCCTGGGTGCCGGGAGCTGCTAGCAAATTAATCAAAATGAGGAGGGGGCCTAGGGAACCTCCAATCTGTAGCCTGTCAGTCAGAAGCACAGGTCACGACCTGGCCTTGCCGTTGGCATCTGAAGGGAGTGGGGCACTTTTGTAGGACCTAACCTTTACCCTGTGGAATCTGAAGCTGTCTCCGAGTGCTGTCAGGATCGAGGTGAATTCTCAGACACCCTGGAGAATTGCTTGGTGCTGGGTGGGAAGCCCCTCCACACACACACGCGCGCACACACACGCAACAAAACTGGGTCCAGGAACCCGAAAACAATCTGTGTCTTCTAAATTGCCTTGTCTCAAACTGAACTCAAGCCTTGAATGAGCCCCTGAGCCTGTCTTATAGGTAATTATATGAAACAAGGGACGCATGAGGTCAACTCTATTTCTTAATACTCAGAAATTACCTGAGGGTCTCAGCCAGAGTGTCTCCGCCTGTAAGTTGAAGACTATCCATCATCACTGTGCATGAGTGTAAAAGGAGAATTTTTTCTAACTCACAGTATTTCAGACACCAGATGTGGAGGGTTTGTTCTCTACACCAACCAATTTTTCCAACTCTCTGGGCATCAGCTGGGGTCATATAATTTAATTCTGACATCAACTACCTGGAACCCATGTCAGTTCCGTAGGTTTAAGGGCTCAGTCCCACAAGACTGCCCTCGCTTCAGACACTATTTGTGAGGGATGGGTACCCTGGGTACCATGTTGTGTCCATATTGGCTCCTAAGTCAGAGGTGCCCGCAGACTCACTCCATTTTGATAATTTGCTAGAGCTGTTCAAAAACCTAGGGAAACATCTACTTACATGTATCAGTCTATCATAATGGATATTATAAAGAACGCAGATGAACAGCCAAAGGAAGGGCCCAAAGCTTAGGAGCTTCTGCCCTTGAGAATTAGGGACACACTACCTTCCCAGCACATGGATGCATCCACCAATGCAGAAACTCTCTGAACCCTGCAGTGTAGGGATTTTCTGTGGCGACTTCATCGTGTAGGCTTGACCGTTTATTAACTCCGTCTCCAGCTCCTCCCCCTGCAAGGATGAAGGCTGGGGCTGAGAATCCCAAGCTTCTGATCTGTGCTTGGTGTTTCTGGTGACCAGTCCCCATCCTGAAGCTAACGTGGAACCCACCAAGACTCCTCTCACTAGAACAGACGATGCCCCTGTCACTGCCGTCCCCCCTCTCCCGGGAAATTCCCAGGGATTTAGGAGCTCTGCATCCGGAACTGTGCGGGCAGAGACCAAATACGTAGACTTCTTATTACATCACACTGTGTTTGTGAAATCTTGGGCATAAAATTGAAATTGAGAGAACGGAATACAAAGAGTGAAAATCATTCCTGGACCTCACCTTTAACTTGGGGCTTCTTAGTAGAGGACTTGATAACTGACAGAAACAGACGAAGGGCCTTCCAGGAATAAGTTGGCAGGTCACTTGTGGAAAGAGCTTGCCACAACACTTGGAGGGGTGATGAATTGGTTAAGGCATCAACTGGCTGGGGATGAGATTTTCTTTGGCAAGCTTCACTGGGGCACTGTGTAGTTCGGGACCATCTCGGAAGAAAGATGCTTTGTAAGTGTAGAGTGATCTGGGCCTCTGCACCCAAGTCGTGACTGGATATTTATCTGAAGCAAGAAGGAATGGGGTTTGGAAGAAGTTCTGAAATCTCTAGTCTTAACTGAGTAATCCCTGTAACAAGGAGACAGAGAGAGAGGAGGTGCATGCTGATCGAGACCCAGATTCTAAGTCTGGGATTCTTTTAGAGAGTAGAAGAAATGTGCTTTTATTCAGCCTTAGTTTCTTAGTAGAGCCCCCAGTGTGTTTATTCTATAAATTCTTAATTACGTTACGTTTCATTTCGTAACGGAGTTCCATATAAGCGTACGGTTTTCTTTAGGTCTGTGTTGGGTTGTCGTGAATGTCCCCAGTGATTCATAACACTGCTTGCTTGACCTTTCAGAAATGTGGCTTTTTGTTTTTTGTTTTTCCATGAGCAGCTTTCTTAGACTGGCTACTGTTTTTCTTAAGAAGGACCTAGGGAGAAGGAAATTCAGAGTGCCTGGGCTGCATTTCTGTGACCAGCGCATCTCGTCAGCCCTCAGTACGAATGAGCGGCTCCCACACTCACCTGCAGTCTCCCCAAAGCTCTGTGGAGCAGGCTGCCCATCGGGTCCCTCTGCCCCGGTCACCGGTGGCTCTTCAAGCCGAGGCTAGGCTGATGATCTGAACTTCCCCTTTAAGGAGGACCCACTTGCAAAGATGAAACTTTGGAAGTTTGGTAAAACCTGAGACAGTTTTTATGCCCACATAACATTTGGTGGAAAATAAAATCCAAATAACCTTTATCCTTTCCTATTTAAATTGTCGAAATGTTGTTTGGTCTGAATTATTTTATAGCCATGTAGATTTTTTTTTTCAACCAAGCTCCCCACTTTGTTTTGGCCTATAACTAGTTTGCTCGTATTCTTTTTATAACATCTCCGTTGGCTCAGTCCAGCGGGTAATCTGTCAGGCACGTGTATATACTGAAGGCTCTAACTTCACATAGGCCTTTGGTGTCAGTTTTAAAGTCACTTTTGCTATTAAAAACTTAAGAGTTGAGAGACTATGGACTCTGGGAAACAAACTGAGGGTTTCAGAGGGGAGAGGGCAGTGGGATGGGTGAGCCTGGTGACGGGTATTAAGGAGGGCACAGATTGCATGGAGCACTGGGTGTTATACGCAGACAATGAATCACAGAACCTACATCAAAAACTAATGATGTACTGTATGGTGACTAACATAACACAATAAAATTTTTTAAAAAAGAAAACAAAATATAGTTCCTTTCACCACCAGTTGCTAAAAAGAAGCAGTGTACTCAGGGTCTCTGCGTGGCTCAGTGGGTTAAGCATCCAACTCTTGGTTTCGGCTCAGATCCTGATCTCGGGGTCATGGGATCGAGCCCTGTGTTGGTCTACTTGAGATGCTCTCTCTTCCTCTCCCTCTGCCCCTCCCCCACACTTGCTTGCTTGCTCACGTGCACACACTCTCTCTCTCAAATAAATCTTTTTTTTTTTTTTTAAAGAGAGTACTCTTAATAGAGTTAATTTGAATTTAGCTTTTTCTTATCTATAAGGTAGAACTAATAATGCCTGTGGAATAGACATGTGATAATAAATAAAACACACTTTGTGGAAGGTAAAGATCTACTATGATACATTGATTTTTACCAGAAGCAAAGCCATTAAAATATAATTATATAAATATATAATCACACACCCTAACTAAAACTATAGTTATATAATCATGTAACTGTGTACTGTTGATATGTCTGCCGGGAGGAAGCAAATGAAAAGTTAGCTTTTATTAATATACTAACATTTAGCATTCCTCTAAGGCCCATAATTATGTCTGAGGCCACAGACTCTACACCCTGAAGACTGCTTACGGATGGGAACAAAATTCCTCAGTGGGGAAACTGATGCATTTGTGTAGGAGGAGGGGTAGGTAGGGGAGGAGTGTGTTCACTCTCCCCTCTCAGCGCTCCACTGCTGCGTGCTCCCTTGGAGCCCACAAGTAACCTGACTGTAGGAAGCCAAAGGGCAGAAATTGATCCGAGTCCTTAAACCCTGTGGTTCTGTTTGGATTATCACCATTGAGAGGCCCCTCGGTCTGACAAGACCTCCAGCCTTTATCCATGGGTTCATCTGCATGTAACAGAAAACGCAGACGAACCCCGGGTTACACC
Source organism: Potos flavus (assembly GCA_028534135.1). NCBI lineage: Eukaryota > Metazoa > Chordata > Mammalia > Carnivora > Procyonidae > Potos > Potos flavus. The sequence goes on along the minus strand of CM052892.1, from coordinate 74,035,572 downwards.
CACGAGAGCTTTTTTTTTTAATCCCATGTGGAGAGAGACTGATGGGGGGAGCCTAAGGCAAGGTCGCAGCCCCCCACGATCTGTAGTGCCCCAGGCTCCTGGCGTCTTTCGGCTAGACTAGACTGGCGTGTGGCTCCGAACGTCAAAGTCCCTTCAATGTCAGGATGACTGCTGCAGCTTCAGCCAACAAATCCGTGTCTTAGTCGTAAGATGAATAAAGGGAGGGATCAAAAATGTCTTTCCCCTTTTAGGGAAACTTCCTGGAAGGACCTCTCAACAACTGATGTTTACATCTCCTCGGCCAGGTCGGAGTCAGTTAGCCAACCACGCTTGGCTGCCAGAGAGGCTGGCAGGTAGAGCACCTTAGCTATTAGTACATCGTTGCCTCCGGTCATACACGCATCTCGTTAGACAAAAAGCAAAAATGGGTGCTGGATAGGCAGCTAGCAGTTGCCACACAAAATGTAACTCCTTTGGGCCTTTCTGGGGGACGAGTAGGCAGTGAAACCTGTCAAGGAGTTACAGCCCGTGACCTGATTAACTGCCTCCATCCACACTCCCACTTCAACCAGAAACTGATCACTGAGAGCCTGGCTCGCCCAGCACAGGAAGAGAAGGAAGAATAGCTAGCATCCATTGTGCACTTGCTGGTTGCCAAGCAATGCGTAATCACTTTGGAGGCATTGATTTTGAAGTCTCAGAGCAACCTCCGAAGTCAGTGCTAGTGTTACCCCTATTCTACATATATGGAAACTGGGACTCACAATTAATTAATTTGACCGAGATAGCTAGAAAGCAGGTGAGTAGAGACTTAAACTCAGGTCTGCTGTCTCTTAACTACTGCACTATACGCCATCAGAAGAGAAGGAAGGAGGAGGAGGAAGAAAGTCAGGAAGAGGGGACAGAATAGATAATGTCCCAGAACTGAAGTGAAAAATAGTACATTAAAATAAGATCATTTTTAAATTCTTAATTTTTTTAAGGATTAATTTATTTTGAGAGAGAGAGAGCATGGGAAGGGGAGGGGCAGAGGGAGAGAAAGACTCCCCAGCAGCTTCCCCACTGCATGCGGAACCCGACATGGGGCTGATCCCACAACCCTGAGATCGTGATCTGTGCTGAAATCAAGACTCAGGCGCTCAACCAACTGAGCCACCCAGGTGTCCCAAGATCATTTTTTTTTAAAGTTTGACTTTGCTACAAATATTAAATGCACGTGTGTCCAATATTTTATTTAGCGTGTTAATGGGTAAGCTAGTAAGTTGTTAAGCCTGTCCAACGGGGAATTCATACAACCATATGCATATAGGCAGTGAGGAGTGCTGAAAAGGATCTGCAGACAGACACAAGACCCATCTGTCCACCGTGCAGTGACCAATTACATTCCACCAGATACAACTCCTTTCTGTCTCTGAGGATAAAGGAATCACCCCTGCACGATCATCCATTTTACCTAACAGAGTTGTGAAAAACTCTAAGACACCGAAAGGCAGACATAACCAGGAAGGAAGGTATGCTGGACAGGGCACTGTGTAACCTTTTTTGTCCATTTTAAAGTCTCAGAATTTAAAAAAAAAAAAATTTCCTGAGATTCCTAAATTACCCTCTCCTGTTGCCAGAGATGCCAGCGTTTAGAGAGACATAAAGAATATCACCCAAATCCCTTTTACTCACATACCCTCCATTTACCCGAGGCCAAGGATTAGGAAGGGCAAAGAACGATCTCTACTTTTTGAGCCCTTGTAGTGTGTGGTGATCACTTTCCAAACTAAGATGAAAAATTGAAGCCAAGGCTGCCATATCGCCTTTGGTGAGATAATTAACCAGTCCTTCCTGGATGCCTTCTATGCACCAGGTCCTCCGCTGGGTGAGTAAAGTAGACGTGACACCTGCTGGCAGATATTTACAGCCGACACGGGAAAACTTACCTTCCGGTAGAGGGTAGATGCGCTGGCTAATAGGAAGGACAAAGGTGCACCCCTCCCCCCAACACGTACACAGACAACTCTGAATTGCTTCTATAGACATTTTTTAGTGCTTGCTTTCTAATTTGGTCAAAGCATCCTTCCCAAGCCCAGACAGCTTGGCTGCCTCCGTGATGTTCTTCTTCCCCAGTTATTGAGCATTCTGGAACAACATCAGAGGGAAATCACTCAGTGTATTAAAGTTGCCAGTGTGGCTTTTTTTTTTTTTTTTTTTTAAACTGGCATCCAAACTACAGGATTGGCAATGTTTCCCTCGTAAAAACTTTATATGACTTCTGTCACCTCTAGAGATTCTGCCGTTACTAGGGGTGTATACATACTCGCTCAGCACAGAGATGCTCCTGGACGCCTCAGACTCATCTGAAGGAGAAACAAAGAGAAAAAGTCCCTTTCTTTGCCTCTCTCTCTCTCTCTCTCTTTTTCTCTTTCTCTCTCTCTCTCCTTCCCTCTCTCCCCCTCTCTCCTTCGTTCTGCATCTTTCTCACTTACTGGTCATTCTCTGCCTTTCTTACTCTGGGTGTTGTCCTAATTTTCCTCCCAACTAGTTCTCCTTTGCAAAGGATTTTTGCACCCCCATCTCTGGCTGGTTCCTCCCGGGGCCCATTTACTCTTCCTTGGCAGCAGATTTCAGAGGGCCCTGGTTTTTGCATGCTGATAATTAGGCACCAGTGGCCCAAGAGGGGTTAGCACACTGAGGGAGGGGAAGGGATAAAGGAGAGGGACAGCAGCCATGGCACTCCCTCTTCAGGCCCTTCTTAGGGAGGAGCCCAGCCACAATGCTATTGTCTCTGATGAGAGGCATGAACTACCGGGTTTAAACACACTGATAAATACAATGGCTTTCTTCCAAGCCTGTTGATCCCTTGTGGCATGCCCTTGAGTTGGACACTGACCTCCCAAAGACTCAGTTTTCTCATCCACAAAGTGATGGAGTCAGAACTGGTAGTTAGCCAAGAACGTTAGGTCACGTATCCTGTTTAAGTAAACTAAAGTCATGGAATTTTTTAACAGTAAGGTTTATATTGCTTTTTTAAATGTTTATATTGCTTTTTAAAATTCCAACAGATGTTCAGAATTGCCCATTAAGGAATGGGGTCTGAAAGGAGAGAAAAAAAGAAAAATTAATTAGGTATCCTGCTGTTTGAATGACTGCTCACTGACTTTTTTTTTTTTTAATTTAAAGTAATACCTCTACACGAGGAAGGGGAATACACTGTATGAGAGGGTCTTAAAAAAAAAGTAATCATCTCCCATCAACCCCACTCATGCCCACTCACATTTCTCAATGTTAACCACTGTGAGTTGCTGGGTTTGGCTTTTTTTTTTTTTAAGTTCTTTAACTGATTACTGTGATAACTTTATGTCATAAAGTTATATCATACTTCTCTTTCCTAAATTATCTACTTTGAAGATACTGTTGACTTACAGTAAAACTGGAGGAAATTTCCTCTTCTGGTGCAACTCCCAATTTTCTTTAGTATATTTATAGATTATCAAGATTTGAACTACATCACTGAATCTTTAATATTTGTAGGTTGCTTCTGAAAATATTAACCCTCCAGAAAAGCATATTAAATAAAATGATCATATACATGTCTTTCACTATGGAACCAAGTAGTTTTGTTGGACCAAAAAAAAAGAAAGTGTAATCCTATAACACTGAACTCTTGCTACTGCGAGAAGAACATTCTATGTATAAAATACATTTATTTATTTCTGTTGAGATTTCTTCCTTCCTCTAATTTATGTTATTTTTTTAATCTCTATTATCCTTTGTCTTATATTTCTTCCTCTCGACTGATCCCTTCTTTTCTTTCATTTGTGATAATTTTAAAACTTCCGAGGCTTTTTGTGCCTGAAAATGTTCTCTGTTCCATCACACTTTTTCGATTTGGGGTTAGGTATAAAATTCTAAGCTCAAAAAGTCACTTTCCCTCAGAACTTTATCTGAGATAAAGACATTACCTGCTAATGTCTTATGTTTCTGATAAGAATTCTGGTATCCGTATGATTCTTGTTCATTTGAGGTGATTTTTTTTTAACTTTGAAAGTTTTGGGGATCTTTCTCTTCCTCCTAGGTTTGTCAAATTTTGCCATGATGTATCTTGATGTGAATTGGCTTTTTAAAAAATTCCAGTATCATTAATGTACAGTGCTATATTAGTTTAAGGCGTATAATGTAGGGATTCAACAATTCCGTCCATTCCTCAGGGCTCACCATGGTAAGTATATTCTTCACCCCCATCATCTATTTCACCATCCCCTCACTTACCTCCCCTCTAAAAAAAAGCATCAGTTTATTCTCTATAGTTAAGAGTCTATTTTTTAGGGTTTTTTTTCTTTGTTCATTTGTTTTGTTTCTTCAATTCCACATATAAGTGAAATCCTATGGTATTTGTCTTTCTCTGACTGACTTAATTCCCTTAGCATTATAGCCTCTAGATGCATCCATATTGTTGCAAATGGCAAGATTTAACTCTTTTATGGCTAAGTAATATTCCATTATATAATGTGTACACACACACACACACACACACACACATCTCTTCATCTATCGATGGCTATTTGGGCGGCTTCCATATCTTGGCTATTATAAATAATGCTGCAGTAGACAGGGGTGCCTATCTCTTCAAATTAGTGTTTTCACTAATAAATAGCCAGCAGTGTGACCACTCGATCACAGGTTAGTTCTGTTTTGTTTTCCACAGTGGCTGCACTGCTTCACATTCCCACCACCACCGCGTGAGGGTTCCTTTTTCTCCACATCTTTGCCAACACTTGTTGTTGCTTGAGTTTTTTATTTTAGCCATTCTGACAGGTGTGGGGTGCTGTCTCATTGTGGTTTTGATTTGTATTTCCCTGATGATGAGTGAATGCTGGGCATCTTTTCATGTGTTTGTGGGCCATCTGGATGTCTTCTTTGGAAAAATATCTGTTCATGTCTTCTGTCCATGTTTTAATTGGATTATTTGTTTTTTTGGTGTTGAGTTGTGTAAGTTCTTTATACATTTTGGATACTAACCCTTTATCAGAGATATCGTTTGCAAATATTTACTCCCATTCATGGACTTTTAAACTATCCACTCTGCTTCATAGTTGGCTCTTTCAATATGAAGACTAATATCTTTCTTGAGTTCTGGGATTTTTTCTTTTTCTATTTTTACTTAACTATTGTGTCCATATCAAGTTGACTACCCTTGTATGGCTTCTATCTCTTTGAGTTTGTCCTACATTCTCAGATTTCCTCAAATTTATTTTACAGATCATGATCTTGGTCTTAAGCTTTGTCAACTCACCAGTTAAATTATTTTCTAGCCATCATATTCTTAAATTTATAGCAGCCTGTTTTATGGCTATAAAACCTTTCCTCTCCCAAGTTAGCAATTAAAAAAAATGGTTATCTTCTTTCTTCTTGGAGTCATTCATTCTACCTGTTAATCTCCAGTTTTCTCTTTCATGCTATTTATTTTCCTCCAGTATCTAGAGATCCTTGTTTACTGGTTCCTAGTTGATGAATGAGGAACTAGGTTGTGTAGTCCCGATCATTAGTGTGAGTCTGTGTTCCCAGTAGGCCTCTCCTTAAGAAGGAGAGCAGACCAAAGTCTTTGCCCGATGGGGAGAGGTGCTGACAGGTGAGCTTCCCTGGATGAATATGTGGATGTGGATCTCATTGGTAACCTAGGGACCTGTACTATTGTCAAAATAAGAGCTTTATCCTCAGGAATGGGACTTCAAGGGAACTTTGAGTGGTGCTGCTTCAGTATTCTCCCCTCAGAGTCTGAAATTAGAATACAAAGGTATCCCAAACGTGCCTCTGTTTCTCTTTTTGGCTTCAATATCCACACTAGGATCTCTACGAAGGTATGTCACAAGAAGCAGTAATAAGAACCTTAGCCGTGGGTGAAACCCAGTGATGTCAGCCTCACAGAGCCCATATACTTCAGATGGGAGGAAGAGGAGCGTACCAGCCCACAGGATGTCCTGTAGGCTGCTGCTGCTCTTGACATTTGCCGATTCAAAATTTTGATTTTTCTCCCAGCCTCCCTTAGAGAAATCCTTACTTAGCTCTGATATTTCAGGGTGTAGAATAATGTGTTCCATTTTCCCCAAATCCAGTCCAAGCCAATGTGCTTTCTATCTTTTAGAATTCCCTCGAACTTTCTCCTCCCTTGCCAGCTTTTTTTTTTTCAGCTCAGGCCATGATCTCAGGGTTGGGAGATCGAGCCCCATGTTGGGCTCCACACTCAGCACGGAGTCTGCTTGAGATTCTGTCTCCCTCTCCCTCTGCTCCTCCCCCTGCTCACGTGCTCTTGCTCTCTTGCTCAGTCTCTTTTTAAAATAACTAGCTAACTAAATAAATAAATAAAATCTTTTTTTAAAAAAGGAAACACATTTGCTTAGATCCCTGCTTTTACTAATACTTTGCAGAAAAATCACTTTGCTGTTTTTATAAAAAGAGTATCTAATCACAAAGAATTAAGCAATTCGAGAACTTAACAAAGAAGAAAATTTTAAGCACCCATCATCATCATTTATATCATTTATATTAGGTGAACAGCATTCCACATGTTTTTCTCTGAGAATATTCAAAGAGAAGAATGACTAGAGAGAAATACTTCTAGGAAAACAGATGATATGATCTGTAGTATTTTAAATAAAAGTATTCAGTTTAATCCAATTTTATTAAATTTAGCAGAAGGAAAAGAAACTGAAATAAAAGAAGAGGAATCGCTTACCTTCAAGTAAGTGTTTCTTCAACCAAAGAAATTACTTCCTAAAGGATTCCTTTAAAGTTAGGGAAAACATTAAGAAATTAGAATAGTTCTTTTTTTTTTAACCTCGTGATATTTACTTCTCCACAACATCTCCAACGTTTGTTGTTTCTTGTCTTGTCAATTTTTGCCATTCTAACTGGTGTAAGGTGGTATCTCAACGTGGTTTTGATTTTAATTTCGCTGATGGCTAATGATGATGAACATTTTTTACGTGTCTGTTAGCCATTTGTGTGTCTTCTTTGGAGAAGTATCTGTTCATGTTTTCTGCCCATTTTTTGACTTATTTGTTTCTTGGGTGTTGAGCTTGAGGAGTTCTTTATAGATCTTGGATATCAGCCCTTTGTCTATAGTATCTTTTGCAAATATCTTCTCCCATTCTGTGGGTTGCCTCTTTGTTTTGTTGACTGTTATCTTTGCTGTGCAGAAGCTTTTTATTTTGAGGAAGTCCCAAAAGTTCATTTTCACTTTTGTTTATTTAATTCATCTCTCAATTTTGTGAATTTCTTTTTTTCTTTCTGATGAAGCATTTTTTGAAGAAGGGCTTATGCATGCTTTATACCCTGAGTTCTTTCATGTTGGAAATGTGAATAGCGCTTTCTCTGGATTTAATCTTCTTTTGGTCATATAGTTTTTCTTCTAAATTTTGTAAAAATTTCTTAACAATGCATGTGAGTAGAGAGGAGTCTAATGCAAGCTTAATTTTCTTTCACTTTTAAGATGATTTATTTTTCTGCTTGAGTGCCCATGGAATTCATTCTTTTTTCTTGAAATCCAAGATCTTGGGTGGAATGTATTTCCATGTTAGTATTACTGTATGAAATTTTCCTGTGACCACTGTGTATTTTTCTTGTTAACAGAATTGGCTTTCATTTCAGGGATATTTTCTTTTATTTTTCAGTGATTTTTTTTTCATTCTATTTTCCTATACTTCTGAGGCATAATTTCCTTTATTGCTGCTTTGTTTTGATCTGTCTTCCATGTCTATGGTTTCTTTCTGACCTCAGAAATCAGTTTGCCTTACTTAATCTGCATTCATTATGATTATCTCAAACTTCTCTATTATTAGCATAACTTCAAACTTACCGTTATAAAATATTTCATGCATACAAAAGAAGAGGTCAGTGTAAATGTAAGATGTGAAGAATACTAACCAAATGAGCACATATATCCCCGCAACCCAGTGGAAAAACTAGACCAATATAAAATTCCTACTTGCCTCTCTATTCCATGCCCTCCCTTCACTCTCAAAAGTTACCAACATCTTAAGTTCTGTGTTTAGCATAAAAAAGTTTAAAAATATAATTTAGTATACCCTAATCAATATAGTTTATTTTTAATACAATTTGGCCTTTCTTTATAAAAGAAATCATGCTATATATTCTTCAGCAGTCTTTTTTCCCCCTAAAATTCTGTTTGTGAAAGTAATTTATGTTAACACATGGACCTCTGGTTCTTTGTCACTGTTGAATAGTATTCCTAGTATGAACATGCCACTATTTATTCATTCATCTCCCTGTCAGTAGTTACTTCTGGCTTGTTGTAAATTTTTATCTTACAATTACCAATATTATTATAAAAAATGTAGTACAGCTTATCTTGTGTATGTGTTCAAATATTCCTCTAGGGTGTGTATTTGTAGGTGGTGATATTTCCGAGTTACAGAATGAGCACTTCTTCGGCTTTATTGATGCCAAATGGTTATAAATAATTTGAATGCAATGTATTTTCTTCCTGCACATTAGTTATGTATTATTCTGTAATTGTGTTGCTTTACTTCTCGACTTGTTTCTTTGCACCTAAAATCTCTCATTTAACCTCATTTCTATTGCCTTATCATCTTGTCTTTAAACTCTTGTTGAATTTCATCTGTGTTCTCTTTGATTGATATATTTCTCTATACTTTCTCATTTGATTTGATCCTTGAAATGACACTGAAGGGATTGGCGCTATTATTATTCTCATTTTATAGATGAATAAAAGGACTTCCAAGAAATGTTGTGTCTTGGCCACAGTCATACAGACAGTTGGTGGAGAATCCAACACTAGCACCCAAGTCTTTCACCTCCGAAACACTTGCTCTTCCCTCCTCTTTGAGACAGAATATAATTAAATACTCCCATGTAGTATAGCTTCTAAGCCCAAGTAAGCTTCCATACTGAGCAGGCAAATAAACGTGCATACTTAACACATGTAACTCAATGAAAAACCCCCTGAGACAAGGATGGCAGCGTACCAGGTGAAAGTATGACCCTGATCTATCCCAGAAGTTATGGTGACACTAAAAGGATGAATTCTGCTACTCCCACCACCTAAAGTGTGTGCATGTGTGTGCAACATGTGCGTGTGTGTGTGCACATGTGCGTGTGCACACATGGGTGTGCCTGCATGGTGTGTGTGTGTGTGTGCGCACAGTGCGTGTGTGTGCACAGCCTAAGCAACTAATACAAGTGACAGAACTGCTGACAGGTTTCGAAACCCAGTGTAATTACAAGGAAACAGGAGCAAAATAAGATGTGGGTTTGCTTGTACCTTGATGGTCCCCGGCAAGAAGAGCCTCTAGTGGACCCTCCCTCTTCCCTGAACTCTTAGAGAAGGACCAGGTCACCCAGGGAAAATCTGTACAGCAGTGAATATGGTGGATGATGGAGCGAGGTTAGCAGCCTTTTTCAGCATGTGGAAGGTTGTTCTGAGGCTCATTTTTTTTCCTGGAAAGGATAGTTCTACTGAGTTTCATTTTGGGGAGAATGGTGTACGAAGCGACAGGCTAGCACGAAATTATGTGTACTGAGAATGTCATAAACCAAAAGTGAAGGCAGGCAGCAACATTGACTCAGAGAAGAGAATGTGTCTGATAACCTGAATTAGCTATTCTCATGGCTTGGAGCTGTTATTGGTTGAGTAGATGTCCTGTTTGCAGTCATCTTTGTCAAAGAATTATATTCAAACTTAGGAGTATCAAATGAACTCCTTTCTTTGTTTCCCAAAGATTGATCTGCAGGAGATAAATAGATGTTCAGTGAAAAGAGAAAGCAAAGTAACCGGGTAAGACTGCGTGTCTTTGATTTAACCAAGCCAAGTTTTCTTTTCTGTAAAATTCTTCAAAGCAATTAATATGCTAATGGATTCTGAATTTGTAAGTCAGATATATATTATAGAGAAGTTCCAAAATTATTTGATCATGAAGCTCTTATGTTCGTGGGCTCCAGGAATATATTTGGGGGAAATTTGGCTTTCTTCCAATCATAAAATGTTAGCACTTGAAGGAGTCTGAGAACAACTCCAGTTTTAAACTTTAGTTTTGCAAATTAAAATTTAATTTTATAGGCTTTAAGTGACTTTCCCAGGGTCACACAGCTCTTTGGTGATAAAGACAGAACTAGAATTTGTATCTTCAGATTCCTGATCTAATGTTCTTTGAATCTGGCCCACAGTAAATGAAGTCACGCGATGCAGTGACTTAGAGCCAGGCCTATGTGCCTACTTCCATAAACATGGTATTTCCTTCTTTGCTAGTGAAAATAATGAGGCTCAAAATTCTTTCCTTTGAATCCCAAATTGCCCTTCTGACAGCTCACACAATCCTCTCTCCAAAGCCTCGTTACATCTCTGATGTTCCTGAGGATTCGGTAGCCTAGGATGATTTTCTGTAAATTAGCCATATAGGGTAATGCCACGCTCACTTGGATATCCTTTCATATTGGTCCCTCCAGCAAAACTTAGAACAGCTCCCCTTCCAGCATTCTGGTCCAGGTGGATGAGGCAGTTTTATATACCAACAAGTAGACAGTCTCATACCCCACAAGCAGAATTTAGGAAGTGCTTAAAATCTAGAAGTGGAATCCCTTTGTGGCAGTCCATGGAGCAGTGTGTATCAGAAACCTTTCCAATTTCCTTCTTCTCTAAATTTGAAGGAAGCAGTGGGAAGTATGCTTCCATATTTAACTGCATTATTTGTCAATGCACTATTGTCATAAAAATTTAATATAACCTGAATGTTCAGTAACATGGTGTTGATTGAATGAATCAAGATATTTTTACGAAATATTATATAGCTAATAGAAATTGTGTTGTAAAAAACTTTATGGAATGATGTTTACTACAGAACTTCCCAAGAGGTATGCCAGGACTGAGATAGCGATGTCCTTTTTCCCAATGGGAGCTAGTCAGGATCTACTGTGGCCTGAACCCCCAGCTCAAATATCTCAAGCTGCCAAACAAAATACTACAACATTTTTATAAACAGAGATATACTCACATGTCTGCTAAGGAATATACTTTGCCTACATCTGGATAGGACAAGATAAATGATCTTTATTTTCATGTTTTTTCTCATATGCATTTCTCTTTTTTAGTGAATGGTATTATTTAATAAAAATAAGAGACAGTAATAATAATTTTAACACTTACATAGTCCTTAATATGCTTTATCTTGTTTTACACTAAAGCTGGTCTATGAAGTAGGCACTACTATTCTTTTTATTATATAAGGGCTATTTTTAAATTCCATTTTGGAAGCTATTAAGAACTGGACAAGTTGATGCAGGCAGAAAGGAAAAGGTGGAAATGAGACAGATTTGGAAGGTAGAAATAAGAAAACATAGTCACTAATTGTCTGTGGGAAGCAACTATGCCCCCAGGATATTGAGGATTATATTTGTGACCAAAAAGGAATTTAATGAGATACAAGATTATATAGAAGTTTTAAGAAAGCCTAGAGGAATGATTAGTTTTCAGGAAGAAGCTGCGGTGGGCTCTTTATGCGTTGATATTGAGGTGAAAAAGCCTGGTGGTGGAAATGGCCGGTAATAATGGAGTTCAGCCGAGTCAGGGAACCTAAGGCTGTAGGTGGGCACCCATCCACATTGGAGCCCCAGTAGAGCTGTGCAGATGAGTGGATCCTCCTGAGAACAGAATGTGAAGACAAAAGCTTTAACCTTTAGACTTTGTCTCCATAGCAGAGAACCCCACCAGCCCCATGAACCAGACCTCCTTGTGTGGAAAGATGATAGAGCAGAATTCTGGGAGTCTTTGGAAATGGGTCAAGGTCAACAGTGGATGACATGGTCAAACACTATTCTTCCATTGTTTTTCCTTAGATCAGAGGTTAATTTATTTCTTTTTTAAAAAGAATAAGTAGAAAAGACATTTAATGAGCTTATGGGGTGTGTGTTGGTAAGCAGCACTCTAGAAGGAGGGGCTCAAAGTGAAAGGTACCCTAGGTCTGTGAAGAAGTGATCAGAAGTGGAAAAGATGCAGCTGACTCGTGACAAATGCATGGTGTGCTGCATTTATGATGAAGAAAGGGATCAAGTTATGAAAATGCAAAATGGAAGGTCTCTGTGTATAAATACAACGAGCAAACCTCTAAGAGTCTCGGAGCCACAGCTCGAACAGGAGTATGTTGTGTATATTTATGCTGGTGCATTCAAGAGGTTTATTAGGAAATATATTTTTCAGGCAGTAGAAAGACAAATGTAATAATGCAATTTCTTTCTCATATTTGGCATTAAGTAATATAGTAAATACATATCTCTTCAAGGTCTCAGTTTTTTTTAAAGCTTTTATTTATTTATTTGACAGAGAGAAAGAGATCACAAGTAGTCAGAGAGGCAGGCAGAGGGAGAGGGGGAAGCAGGCTCCTTGTTGAGCAGAGAGCCTGATGCGGGGCCTCGATCTCAGGACCCTGAGATCATGACCTGAGCTGAAGACAGAGGCTAAACACACTGAGCTACCCAGGCGCCCCCAAGGTCCCAGTTTTAAGGGAATTCAAAATTATTAAATAGAATGCAGAGGACATCAAAGAAAAACGAGCACATAACTGTAAAATATGCTTCTAAAGAAAGGTCAGTGAACATGCCATTATTTATTTTTGGAATCAAAAGAACAAAGGATAATTTAATGAGGATCAGGATCATTAATTTGTGCAAGATTACTGTCCCGTGCTTTTTGGCATCTTCATTCCAGGTAGAACGATGAGAAATAAACTGAAACCTTTAATTAAAAAAAAAATTCCCCAAAACTACATGCACACATGTGCACACACACACAGACAGTACACACTCACCCACATGCACACAGACACACACGTCTATGTCTGTGTACAGAGGCTGAAGGGGTAGACATCAAAGTATTAATAGTTATTATTCGATGGGGTACAGTTATAGATGTTTTTATTTCTTTCATATGTGTGTCTTCTAAGTAATCTGTAGTCAACATGAAATATGGGGACGATAAGAAAAATCAGGTTATTTTTTAACACATTTTATAGACACAGATCTGTCACTTCCCTCTCCTCCCTATCACTATGTCAACCCTCAATCTGTAAAACTGATTTTTTTGCAAGAGTCTGCATAACAGTCCTGCTCCGCTCTTTTATCTTCCTTTCAGATGCTGGTGAAAAATAACCACCTTTCCGACAAGATCATTGTTGTGCCAGGGAAAATTGAAGACATCTCTCTTCCTGAGGCTGTGGATGTGATCATTTCCGAACCAATGGGATACATGTTGTTTAACGAAAGGATGCTGGAGAGTTACCTTCATTCCAAAAAATGGCTAAAAGCAAACGGTGAGTTGGCCAATTCCTGGTTCAGAAGAGTTTGCCCTCCTCGTTCCCCCATATTTAATTTTGAGCAGAAAAGAAGACAGGGCATTTATATTGTACCAGTTTTTTTTTTTTTTTTTTTTTTTAATTTTCTCATCTTAATCTTCCCCAAGAGCCGAGCTAGTCTCCAAGCCACAAAGCCATAGGTGCAGGTAGCGGGCGGCATGAGCCTGAATTGGTACAGAGGACCAGGTCAGAGCTATGTGTTTCCGTCCCGTTTCTATCACTGTCTTCCTTAATGAACTTCACCTACCATTTGACCTTTTGACTTTGGTTTTCTCATCTGAATTTTAAAAACAATGAATCTTGGAACACTGAAAAAATAAAATCAAATATTTAAAAAAACTTAAAAAAATAAATATATATTATACAAAGCAAAAAAATACACAAATTGAAATTAAAATGAAGAAAAAATACTCTCTAAAGCCCCTTTAAGTGTTGGCTTTCTGTAATACGAGAAACTCTCTGAGACCTGCTTGTTCTTTCTGACATATTCCTTTCCGATCGTGTCTCCCTTTCCCTATGATCAGTACATATAATTGAGATTATAGTATAACATCCAATGTTCTTTTTTGTGCTTTTCAAGTGTCTACATGTGCTAATCAATCTGCATACATTAATTTATGGAAACCTTCCCAAGGGTGAGTGATGGAGGTTTTTAATGTATTTGGAAGGTCAGTCCTGAGGTTCTCGGTGATGTTATACTCCTTCCACAGGGGACACTTGTCAGTGTCTGGAGACATTTTGGGTTGTCACAGTGCAGGAGGGGTGGTATTGTCATCCAGTGGGAGAAGCCAGGTGTGCTGATAAACATCCTTCGGGGTACAAGACAGACCCCCACCCCATCCAAGAGTTATCCAGCCCCAAATAGCAACAGTACCATGACTGAGACCTGGCTTCCCAGGAAGCACCATTCCCACCCCTAATTTACAAAGGGAAAATCGAGGCACCGTGGGAGAAAGCAAGTCGGCAAGGGCACAGCTCTGGTAAATGACAGAGCAGGGATTTGAACCCAGGTCTATCTGACCCTGAAGCCCACACTCACGACTCCTGCACACACGCTATCTTTCCGCTCCTTACTAGGGAGAGGGGACACATTTTCACAGAATGGTTTTTCAAGTAAAACACAGAAAGTAACTGGCCAGTTGGAAAAGTGGCGGCTCCCATTAGAATTGTGGCACCTTACCCGTGACGCGGCTCCCCGCCTTGGTAGCCAGTGAGGACAAAACGGTGACCACCAGAGCAGCTCTGACTCAGCACGTCAGGCAGTTACATGCACAGCGGCGTGGGCAGGTACGTAAAGCTTGAGGCTCATCTGTAATTTCCTGCATGCTTCAAAATATAGGGATTCAGAGATAGGCACTTAAAAAAAAAAAAAAAAAAACTCCTGCAAAAATAAATAAATAGGCAAAGTGTACCTGATGTCACAAACTCCATTAGCATTGCGGGGGTGGGGAGTGAAACAGCCCAGGATGGTCTCGGAAGCCTTGTGTTTATGTGATGAGATTGAACCGTGGAAGTGAGCATAAAGGACCAGCCTGCTTGGATTTCTTACTCAGTGCCCCTCAGAAGGAATTTTTATGCTTTTGTCTGGATTTTTTTTTTTTTTTTTTTCAAATGGCCAGGTACTTGGCCGTTGGTGAGATTCTGAACATGCTTAATTCACATGCATCTGTGGAGCCCCTCCGAGCTGAATGTTTAGGCTTAATATCTGGCATTCCTTTTCCTCCCAGATACTGGAAATAGTTATGAAACTTTTACTGGGCTGTGTATCTTTAACCAGACAAGGAGAAATGAATACTGATTTTATTTTCTTTTTAACCCGTGTTTTCCTGAGGGCAGGAGACTTGATTTTTTCCAGTTATTTTTTTAAAGATTTCATTTATTTATTTGTCAGAGAGAGAGAGTGCAAGCAGGGGGAGCAGCAGGTAGAGAGGGAGAAGCAGACTCCCCGCTGAGCGAGGAGCCCAATGCAGGTCTCCATCCCAGGATCCCGGGATCATGGCCTGAGCTGAAGGCAGACACCCAACCAACTGAGCCACCCTGTTTTTTCTAATTATTTTTATTTTCCATCAAAAAGAAGTAATTTACAACACCAAATAATGACAAAAAGACTTCTAATGGAAAATAGTAACCCTCTCTTGCCACACCTCTTCCTGCCCTGAGGCCACTCCCCGAAGGCTTTCCCTCTCCCTTCCATTCGGGACTTCTTCCTGCATATTTTGATACAAAATTATCATACTGTTATTTTCATCACTCTCTGGTTGAGGAATTTGCTGTCCTACATAGCATTTTCTTCCCTGCTGGGTGTACCCTCGCTCCCCGCCCCCGTCTTCTCAATGTATTCATGCAGGTCCTCAATCCCTTTGCCAAACCCCCGAGGCCAGATGGGTTTCCGAATCCAGAATCTGAAGGACTTCGGAAAGGTGATAGAGTCCTATACTGCGGATTACTTAACGCCTCCAGTGGAGTCTAAGGCCACACCGCCTAATGAAACACATTGTATTTCTGCAACAAACCATATGAATATGGATACCAAGGGGGATAAATAAAGACTATAAATAAACTCGTATCAGTTCAGGTCAGGTTTTGCCATCAGATGATGTTGCTGCAAACGTGCAAAAAACTGTAACTTCACAGAGCTTTTGGGACCCAATTAAATATAAAGAAACATGGACGGAGATCATCATTTGGTTGAATCCGTAATCGGTGTTTAGGTTATTATGACAATATACACATTATTCCGTGCTGAGCCAGGTGGCATAGTGGGTGCATAGGATTTTGGATTCTCATGAAATCTTTTGTTTTTCTCAGTTATTTTTCATTAGCTTGGTTTTTGATGTGCTTGTGACTATTTCCATGCTCTAAAAGGTCTGACGGATCCTATCAATATTTGGTCTGTAGGAGCCTTCCTCCTGTGGATGATCTCTTCTCCTCTCCCCCATGTGGCGTGGCTGTGCTCAGCTCTGCCTCACACCCGCCATATTTGACTTTCCACCACACATCATTCTCTCGTCGTCTTCTTTGTTGGTGTTCACCATCATTTCAGCCAAGAATATTCTCTTAACAGCCTTTGGAGAAAAAGTACTTGAGAAGTTACTTTTTATTGACCCCTTGTATCACCATTTTGCAGGGTAGAGAATTTGAAGTTGGACACAATTTCTACTCAGTATTTTTAAGACCTCTCTCTTTGGTTTCTAGTTTCCAGTGTCACTGTTGAGTGGTCCAATGACCTTCTGATTCCTGATCCTTTAGAGTGACAGCGTTTTCCCCTCTGGATGCTTTCAGTATCTTGCTTTATTCCCCGCCTTCTTACCGTGAAGCTTTTAAAATTCTTGTGTTGGGCATGGAGTGAGAATGTTTAATCAGAAGACTCCTCTTCTTCAACTATGAGAATTTTTCTTGAATTTTTACCTTTGATGATCTCTTCCTCTCCATTTTAGATCCTTGGAATTCCCGTTAGGCTTGAGGCTCAGAGCACCTCTGAAGCTTCCCACGTTTACACAATTACTGTTACATATTACTTTTCTAAGGTTGTTTAATATCCTTCTATCTTAAAATGAAGAACCCACTAAACAGTCCTTATTGTTTTGACACGAGTACTTGAAATTTAGGTGAGCACATGTGAATGTTGTTACAATCGTGCTTTCTCTCTGATCGTCTCTGAAAATACCCTAAATAAATCAATCTGTTCTGGGCGCCTGGGTGGCTCAGTTAGTTGAGCGGTTGAGCATCTGCCTTCGACTCAGGCCCTGATCCCAGGGTCCCAGGATTGAGTCCCCAATGGGGCTCGCTGCTCAGTGGGGAGTCTGCTTCTCCCTTTACCCCTCCCCCCGCTTGTGATCTCTCTCTCTCTCAAATAAATAAATAAAGTCTTAAAAAAAAACAAACCAATCTGTTCTATTTTAACAGGCATTGAGGGGAGCATAGATAGCGTATGGGGCCGTGGCCTCACAGATGAGATTCCACCCCTGGATGGGCCCTTCTGCTTATTAGCTCTGTCACTATGGCTGAGTCACTTCAAGCTCCCTGTTCCTTAGTTTACTCATTTATAAAGTGGGGGTATAATAATAGAACTTACTTTATATTGTGATGAGGATTAAATGAATTAATACAGGGAAAACCCATAGAAAAGTTCATGGCAGAATTAACATAATCAAGAAATTTTAGGCATTACTTTTGAGACAGCACCTCCAGTTTCGAAGGTGATACTCACTTCTGAAATAGGGTGAGTAGTTCATCTTTCTTTTATGTGCCGGATCGTAAGTGACTATGAGAAAGAGTCTCCTTAGAAATGACAAGAATAATAATGTCGATCGCTGTGTCTGCCCGCTCGGGAAGGCCGGGCTTCAGGCATGCCAGGCTGCCTGCTACAGAACCTGCCTCTCCTTTCCCGTGGTGACCGTAAATGTCAGGAACAAAGCACAAGAGTGGGTGTCCCAGCAAGGAGGATGGTGGACCCCCAGAGAAGCACAGCTTCTAACAGCTCTTAAAAAGATAGTCAACATGATTATACGTGGACAGAGTCTGAGAATGGAAATGATAATGGGATAGAATGATGGGAGGTAAATGATTTTCAGAGCTGTTTTTATAATAAATAAGATTTATAAAAATGAAGGAAGTGCACAGAATTTCTAGCCCAGGGCATACAGAAAAGAAGAAGCTGACAGCAGAGAAGGCGAGACGCCAGGTTAAATGCCTCACCTAAGACTCCACAAGCTTTTATCATAACATAGCTTTGTGACTTGCCTTACGATTCTTCTTTATTTTTCCTCCAATCTTCTGCCTAATTTTTTCAATCCTTGCTTTGAGGCAAAATTATATCTAAGCCTCTTGGGTAATAACTGAAATAGGACGAAAGAATGGAGCTGGTCCAGTGGCGGGTGAGTGGTCAGAAGGCGGTACTGGTCAACGTCTGGGTCTCTTGTCTTTTGCTCATTAGGAATGATGTTCCCGACGTTCGGCGACATCCACTTGGCGCCCTTTTCTGATGAACAGCTCTACATGGAACACTACTCCAGAGCCAACTTTTGGTAATGTTCTCTTCTCTCCTCCATTCTTTTTCCTTAGAGTAAGCCAGAGTTTCTGGTTTGGGTTTGACATCTGGGGTCACATAATGGGCGGGGGTGGGGGTGGGGTGCCGTGCACTGTGGGATGTTCAGCCGCTCTCCTGGCTTCTACCTACTAGATGCTGGTAGTGCCTTTCCCCTAGTCATGACCCCCAGAAATGTCTCCAGACACTGCAGAATGTCCCCGGCAGGGGAAGGAGGCGTAAAATCATCCCCTGTTGAGAACCTCTGGAGTGGACAAACCGGGGAGCTGCTTATGTGCCATCAGCCATCCAGCAGACCGCTTGTGGCTGGAACGACAGCATCCTCCCCCTACTGCTGCCCCTCCCTTCCCCCTTTCCGCCATCCGTTCCTTGGGCTCCGGGCTGCGGCTTCTGGTAGAAGGGACCTTGGTCAGAGGACAGGGCAATCAGTACATCTCGATGTAAATGAATGGATCAAAAATTTTTTTGGAGTTTTTGCACTAATGGACTCTTGGCTTTTGGACAGGTCAGTTTACCTTTATAGACTTGGTTTCTTCATTTGTAAAATGAGAACTAATACAAAACAAAACCCCCGCCAGTTCTAAGCCAACATTCAGTCTGGCATTCTTTTTTGAGCACTGGTTTTTGTAAGGAGAAAGAGGGTAGGAGAATGATGATATTGGACCCATGGGAGGGAGGAAAAGAACAGATAGCATCTGAGTGGGAATGTTAGGTGTGTAGGAGGACGGGCATGCGCTGGCAGATGGGTGGGGAGGGATGCTAAGATGTAAGCTTTGAGTTCCAGCTAACATATGCAGAACCTTCCAACACACAGATAGCCACAGCTGATTTCTGGATTTTTTTCTCTTTGTAATCCTGTCTCTTGGTGAAGAAAGAAGCAACCGGGAGGTACTTTGGTTTCCCAGGTTACAAGTTCTTTGAAGAGTAGGGTCATTGGGCTGAATAATTTTCTTTCTCTCTGATTTTTTTCCTTGTAAAATAGGCTTTCCTAGCACAGATTTGCATTTTGTGGTTTCTGCTCAATCTGTAATTTTGAAACTCCCAAGCCACCTGCTTCCTAATGGGGGTGAAAGCCTCTCGGTGTGTGATTGGGGAGACCTTAATTATGATCATTGTTCTCTGCGGTCATGCTGACCCAGAATGTTTACATTTTAACTGTAAACCTCCTGAGTCGGTGACGAGGTTGGAGAGGCAGGGATTCCAGGTAACGGAATCAACCAGACTACTTCCCCCAATGGGACAGCGGGGGAGCGCGTTGTCCTGGCAGTCCTTGCGTGACTTCCCAACTGTACCATCTGCTGCCATCTTAGTACCTTGAGAATGAATGTTAATGATCACAGTGGATTGGCTCGGCTCACCGTCAGCATGCAAACATACTGCTATTTATTCCGTCTCAAAAGAAAAAAATAACCTTTTTTTATCTCTCACTTCTCCAGTTAGCCACCACCCATCTCTCTTAGTCCCTTTGCAACAAAATTCCTCAAAAAGCATTCTATTCTCCCAGTCTCCAGGTCTTTCCTTCAATTTCTCTCTTAAGACATTCCTCCATGATGGCTTTTACCAAGGCCACCAGTGTGCCGACCTCCAAGTTGTTAAATACAGTGGTCCATCCTCCCTTGTCAGCTTATTTAACCCATTACCCATATTCGAGCAGCATTTGAAATGCCATGCCATCTTTTAATTTCTCTTCTGCTTCACTGTTCACTTTTTCAACAAGTCCTTCATTGGTTACTTGTCTCCTTTACCTTCTGACGTTGGAATGCCCCAGGACACAGTCTTGGACCTCCTCTTTGTCCAGTTATTGCCTTGGCGAGCTCACCCATTCCTTAGCTTCAGATGCTATCTGTATGCTAATGATTCCCAAGGATATTATCATCTAGCTCACACATGTCCTGGGAACTCTATATTTTTATAGCCAATGGCCTCCTGGACATCTCCCCTTGCAGAGACTTACCATCCAAACTCAACTCCTCCTTTCCCCTACATCCTCCCCTCCCCCAAAATCTGCTCTACTCATAGCCTTTCCATCTCTGTTGATGATAATGCTGTCCTCCCAATCATTCAGGCCCCAAACCTTGGAGGCCCTTCTTTCTTTGTCCACATATCTAAACCATCAAGAAATTCCGTTGGCTCTACTTTTGAACTATACCCAGAATCTGTCCAATTCTCATTATATTCACTGTTCTTCCTTGTTCCCAACACTGTCATCTCTCATCTTGATTATTGCAGTAGCTTCTTAACCTGTCTGTTCCCAGCATTCCCAAAGCCTTCTGGTAAATTCTGTCCCGTCTGGTTTCTCATTTCCTATGACTGTGTTCATTCAGCTCCAGCCACATAGGCTTCCTTGCTGATTTTCAGGCACATCCAACCACCTCAGAGCCTTTGCTTTTGCTTATCCTCCTATGTAGAATACTTTCCCCCCAATATTCACATGGCTAATTCCTTCACCTCCATAAAGTCTGCCAAAATGCCAGCTCTTCTAGGCATCGTATTTAAAATGGTAGCCATACCACTCAAAATCCCAAGCCCACTTTTTCTCCTTTGTGTTTTTGCTGTAGCACTTATCACTTCCTAAAATACATATAATTCCTTTATTTAATATTATATATTGTCAACATCCTTCCTGATAGAATGTAAGTTCTGCAAAAGCCCAGATTCTGTCAGATTTCACTAATGTATCCTAAGCACCCTCCATCCCAAGTGACGGTCACATAGTATATCCTCAATAAATATTTTTGAATGGGTAAAAACTCCAGTAATCTCAAGTAAGTACACGAGTAATTACTATTAAGATTTTAGTTGTTATCTCTTTGATTTTTTTAATCTTTTTACAAAGTTAGGATAATACCATAAATCTCATTTTGTAGCTCTTTTACTTCTTAAAATTTTATTTATTTTTATTTTGTTTTGATTTCTGTACTTTATTGACATATTCTCATATCTTCACAATATTCTCTTGCTGTAGAGTATTTCTTTTGTGATTATATCATAATTCACCAACTCGAGCTCCAGTGCTAAATATTAAATTGTTTTAATTGCTAATTTAATCCTATGAATTTTATAAGAAACAACACTAAGGTATTGTTTGTATATTCTACCAGAATATAGAATTTTATAAAATTCTATGTCCTAAATCCTATAAGAACACTAAAGTGAACATCCTTTTATAGTAATCTTGGTTTGCATTCTGATTATTTCCTTACAATAAATTGCTAGAAGCAGAATTACTGGACCAAAAGGTGTGAAGAAGGATCTTTAAAAAAATTATTCTTATATATTGCCAAATTGCCCTGTAGAAAAGTTTTACCAATTAACACTTCCACCAGTAGTATATGAGAATGTCTGCTGAGTCTTGCCCATACGGGCTATGTTTTTTTAAATGCCAATTTGATTTGCAAAAAAAAAAAAAAAAAAAAATGGTGGCCAGTTTATTTTTAATCTGTATGTCTTTGATCGCTAGTGCATTTGAACAGTTTTATTTTTAGTCAACAAACACACAAAAAAAATGTTTTAAAAAATATATAGTTAACAAAATTCACAGCCTTCACTCTCATTGTAATTCCCCTCCCTCTAGGAAGACATTTCTGTGTTAGGCGACTGGATGCGGGCCTTTGGTGGCATTGGTGCAGGAAACAGGTGGTGAAAGCGTGCGCAGTTTTCATTAGAAGAGGCATAGAAGGGGAAATGCTGGTAGAGAGGAGGAGGGGATGAAAATGATGATGATGGCGGTGGTGGTGGTGGCGGTTTAGGTATATGCTAAAGAAGGGAGCTAAGAAACTGAGGGGTAACTGGCCAAGTAAATCCGATCATTAGGTATCACCAGTGATCAGTCCTCACCTGACTTTCTCATCAAGGATATTTGGCCCCAGGGACTCCTCACTTCACTTCTGGAGCCTAAACCTGGTTTTCCTCCTTCCTTACTGGCCCCGACTTTGTCTCCTTTGCTGATTCTTCCTCATGACCCAAGTCTTCAGTGTTGGATTGATTCTAAGTTGGCTCTTACTGTCTTCCCCTTTCTGTCTCTACTCACCTCCTTACTGATCTCATTGTATCATCTGGGCTGTAAATATTGTCTTTATGCCAACAACTCCCGTAGTAAGAACTCTGGCCTAGAACTCTCCCTGGAGCCATAGACTTTAGGTGTCCTTTAGGTGTCCAACTGGCTGTTGACAGCTCTACTTGGATGTTTTCTCTTGGGCATCTTAAATTCAACATGTCCAAAATCAAGCTGCTAACCTTTGTCACCAACCCCTGCTCAGCCTTGCAAAACAAAAACACAACAAGCAAAACATAAAACCCTGCTTCTACTACAGTCTTGCAAGCCTTTCAACTTACTTTTTTTAAACAGCAACCAGAATGATCTTGATAACATATATTTCAGATCATAGTCTTCCTCTGCTCAAAACTTCCAATGGCTTCCCACCTTCTACATCATGAAAATCAAAGTTCTCACCATGGATGGTAAGACCCTCCAGGATGTGGTTCCACCCTGCTACCCCTAGTGATGTCCTCTCTTCCCACTCCTTTCTCATCGTCTCTGTCCTCACTGGGTGGTTTCCTCTGCTCCCCTTGAACATACCGGGCTAGCTGCCCACCTCACGGCCATTCCCTCTGCCAGACATACAAGATGGCTCCATGGCTCACTCGCCCCTCCTTCAGGTCTTAGCTCATATGCCATCTTCCCAGGAGACCTGCTCTCAGTTACAAATTGTCATCTCTTTGCTCCTGGAAGTCTGTATCCTACTTCTCACTTCATTTTCTTATACTCCACTTACCATCATCTGCTGGATTATATGTTTTTACTTATTTATTTAATTTATTGTCTATCTCCCTCATGAGACAACAAGTTCTATAATAGTGGCTGTTGAGTTTTGCACTGTGTCCGCATCATATAACCCAGCTAATAGTAGTTGCTCAGTGGTCTTTTGTTAACTGGAAGATAAATGCATTGACATAATTCTTTACATATTAAGGATGTTGAGACTTTATTGTATTTTCTTCAGAATTTTCAATTTGCCCTGTAATCATCTTTGTGATGGTTTTTACCACAAAAGAAGTAAAAAATATTTTTGTGTCACTGGATCGACCAAGATTTTCTTTGATAGTTTCTTTTTTTTTTTTTTTTAAGATTTTATTTATTTATTTGACACAGAGAGAGAGATCACAAGTAGGCAGAGAGGCAGGCAGAGAGAGGGGGGAAGCAGGCTCCCTGCTGAGCAGAGAGCCCGATGTGGGGCTGGATCCCAGGACTCCGAGATCATGACCTGAGCCGAAGGCAGAGGCTTTAACCCACTGAGCCACCCAGGCGCCCCCACTTTGATAGTTTCTAAGACTAGCATTAACTTCTACTTCTTTCGTGTTTTCATTTTTTCCATTTAACATTTAAAAAATTTTACATTTAACTCTAAAATTCATTGTCGTTTAAGTATGTGGTAAGCACAGAACTTTATCCTTTCTTAATAACCAGTTATGAGGCTCTCTCAGTAGACAACAATACCACATTCTGACGTTAGTACCAGTCACCTACAAAATTAATAATTTCCTCGTTTGATTAATATTTCTTGCCCCTGATTAATAAAGAGTCTGAAAAGTGCCTCTAGAGAATAAGGCTCAGTCATGAAGAGTCATCGTTCCCTGCTGTAAAACTTCCTCATGTGACAGGTACTACTGCCTTTATTGAAACTAATTCGCTCAGGGGTTTTAAGCCAAGTCCTTTAAATACAACTTCAAATTGATCCTTGTATCAAGAAAAACATATACATTGGATCGATTAAGAGGAGCAAGCAAATATTCTCAAGAAGTTTGGGATGGAACTAGCTTGCCTTACTACCTTTATTAGAGTTATACAACATAAAAGTGTAGACAAATAGCGAGTAGTTAAAGTCTGGATGACTCGGACTCCAGAGCCACACTGAACCATGTTGAATCCTTGGTTCTGTCAGTTACTAACTGTAAAATCTTAGCCCAGGCAATTTAATCTCTTTGAGACACAATTTCCCTATTCCTAAACTAAGACCTTAATATCCCCGGCCTGGGGATGGGGAGCTTCAAGTATGGGTCCTCTCCTTGTACTTTGCTACCATGATAGCCCTTTCTTCACAGGCCCGGGCGAGGCTTCTGCCAGGTGCTGCCTGTATCCCAGTTGTGCATTCGGGGACTCAGCAAATAACCCCAGGGTGGATAGGAACCCATCACATACCTGTGTGATGGACTTGGCCTGAAAGTTTATTTACTAGCTGTCCTCCATAAGCTTTTATTAACAGAGGCATTCTGAATCTCCTTGCATCGACATTGGCTCAGCCTTCTTAGCAACATTTCCCAGATGCTCTGGAGAAAAATCGGAGAGCATGGACCATGTGTGCTTGTGGCGGTGCTGCAGAGTGATTTCTCAGAGGCTGGCCCTCCACTTCGTCATGGACCAGTGGGCTCTAAATCCGTAAACTGTGTCTGGAAATCAGGCCTGGACATTGGGCGAAGGACTTAATCTTTCCATTGTGACCCCGGACATCATCTGCCTACCAGCCGGCAAATTTGTTGTTGTTGCTGCTGCTGCTGTTGCTGCTGCTGCTGCTGTTGTTGTTGTTGCTGCTGCTGCTGTTGTTGCTGTTGTTGCTGTTCTTGTTGTTGCTGCTGTTGCTGTTGTTGCTGCTGTTGCTGTTGTTGTTGTGATATCCTTTGGACACCTTCCTAGTTACCTATACATCTCTTTGACTTCTCTGGGAACACTAAGATCTACTAACAACCACCACAGGTCGGGGTTCCCACTGTCACTCTAGCCTTGCTTCCCAACGCTGTAATTATGTCATTCTTGATTGTGACAGTTAATCATCGCTCTCTTGATTCTGGCTTCTCTGGGATGGATTCTTCCATCCCAGCTGTGCTCATTGGGGACACAGTGTAATGGCGGCGGCAGCAGTGTCTTTGATCTGAGGAAAGCCGCTCTCAGATTCCCAGAGGCACCACTGCTCTTCTACTGGTTCATCTCCTATTACCTTTAGGAAAGGAGGGTTTTGGGGCGCCTGGGTGGCTCAGTGGGTTGGGCCTCTGCCTTCGGCTCGGGTCGTGATCTCAGGGTCCTGGGATCGAGCCCCGCATCGGGCTCTCTGCTCAGCGGGGAGCCTGCTTCCCTTTCTCTCTCTGCCTGCCTCTCTGCCTGCTTGTGATCTCTCTCCTCTCTGTCAAATAAATAAATAAATAAAATCTTTAAAAAAAAAAAAAAGGAAAGGAGGGTTTCCTGGGCCTTTCCTGAGAACATAGTCAGGGGAGATGTCCTTATGTCTTACATGGTAGATCCTTCTAGCATGTCCATCTCTCTGAGCCTTCCGACTCCTTCCTTACTACTATGCTGCAGAAGTTCTGAAATCTCTACTTCATTGACTGCAGGCCATCATGATGCCCAAGCTACAAAGTGACATCTTAGTGGACTGTTAGGTCTAGTATTTTGCTAGAACCCTGAATCCTGTGAGTGCCCATGTTGATAACTTGTGCCCTATCCTGACTTACATTCTACCCTTCTCAGTCTAATACCCTTAACATACACTCCTATGTGTGTTTCCCTGGTTCTTAGCAGAAAATACTATCCAGCTCGTGCACTTTCTCAGGTATGGAAGTTGTCCTCGCCCAGAATAGGCATGGTACTTCCCGCTCAGGCTGTGCTTGAGTTACCAGCCTGACAGCCGTGGAGACCAGCAGCCTGAAAGCAGTGGGAAATAGTGAGGCTGAACTTGAGGGGAACAAAACGATCTTGAAAGGCACAGACTTCAGGAGAGGTGGTTTTGTGCAGTCTTCGGGCAGCTATTCTGCTCAGACGAGATGGAGAATTCTGCTTCTGTTGGCTGGAAGTCTTCAGGGGAGTTGGGAAGATGTTTTCAGGATTCTCCACCGTGTTCACTCGACTGTCTCGATCCCAGGTCTCAGGGCCCTGCTCTTCCGGTCAGGGCCCCAGCTGTGATACATCAGACCTGTCAAGGTTGAATTCCCCATCTCCTCTGCAGTTCTTCTACTATTGCTGTTTTCCTATCTTGAGCTTAACTTGGGTTCTCCAAGAAACTAGGTGTAAGACACAGTTTATAAGCTACCACTTCATTAAGGAATGTAATCCCAGGGGTGCCTGGTTGGCTCAGTGGGTTAAGCCTCTGCCTTTGGCTCAGGTCATGATCTCAAGGTCCTGGGATTGAGCCCCGCATCAGGCTCTCTGCTCAGCGAGGAGCCTGTTTCCCACCGCCCCCCTCACCCCCGCCTGCCTACTTGTGATCTCTGTCTCTCTGTCTCTCTCTCTCATTCTGTCAAATAAATAAATAAATAAAATCTTTAAAAAACAAACAAACAAACAATGTAATCCCAGCAAAACAAGAATGAGGAAAAATGAGTCAGGGAAGGAGGGAGGGCTAATGCAAAAGTACATTACTGAGCTCACCACCACATGGTATCAAACACCAAGAAATTGCTTGATCCCCCAGGACCATCTCAAGAGATTGAATGAACTACAAGATAGTGTATACAGAGGATTAGGGAGATGTATCCACTGTTTTCTCCCCATTGGTCAATTGTTCACCCCTCAACATTAACTAGCCTGCGCTTCGGGGTTGTGCCTGTATGGACACCAGACGGGTCTCATGGCATCCATGCCCCCGCCCCACGAGTCAGCAGGAATTTCCTGGGGCGGAGGTAGAAAGACACATGGTGCAGGCATGAGGTGAGGCACTATTGGGTTGTGCCCATGAGGGGTCACAGGAACCCACACCTTGGCACAGCAGGTCAGAACACATGACTGAGGATTCCAGAGAGAGGTAAGACTGAGAGGACCTGAGGTGGCACTTATAAGGCAATGTACCACTTAAGGAACCAAAAGATGCTTTACAGAGAATTGTGAGTCGATAGTAGGCATCCATCGTGCTTGACAATAGTCGTGCCAATTGAGTGATATCAGCGATGCCCGTGGTGGATGTCCTGGAGTCATTTGTTCTGTGTGGAAATCAGAAGTCTGCGCTCGCAAAGGATGAGGGAAGATGAATGTGAGAATTCTGCCGTAGGCAACGCGAGCTCCCTTCTTGCACCTTTCCACTCTCGAGTCTACAAAGTGCCTTCTTGACCGTGCTGTGCTGAGAGACACATTATTTTTAAGAAAATCCATTCAACTGAATGGACAAACTGCTAAATCTACCATGAAGGTAATGGATGGTTTGTTCCCAGGCCAATTCCGCCCCCAAACTGAAATTTCTACTAAAGGTTCTTTTGGCATAGCTAGAGTTTCAGGCCTTCTGGTCTTTCCCAAAAATATATTTGGCCCTGATAGTCACTGGTACACAGAAACACCATGTGGACCAAATAGGAACATTTCAGTTTGCAACGTGATGTAACCGAATTTTCGTGGGAAGCCAAGTATAGGGCACAGACTATCACAGAGAAGGAACTTTTGAAGAAACACTACCATGACCGCTGCAATCACGTTTGCATTTTCATGTGCGCTGTCCTGGTTTCATTTATATCTTCATGGTTGCTTGCACTAGAATCTCCTTTCAGCCACGAGTATTTATTCCTGATATTCCCCCCGCCTCTCATTTTATATCTGCAGTTCTTGAACCCATCTGGCTTTTGTTCATAGAGGAAGCCTCGATTTCTATATTCATCTTCTTTGTAACCTATGTCCAACTCCTAGTTCTTCCATCCTATTCCATCCCTGGGCTTGTACACATCCAGACCTTATTTTTTTTTTTTTTCTTTAACCATGTGGTCCCTATTTCAGTGGTACAGATACAGTACAAGTGTCCCAGTTAGAAGGAGTTCAAGTGCAATGCCAAGGTTGCACACCAGGCTCAGGAAATTAACAGGGAGGTTTGAATGGAGAAGGTGACTCCAGTATGCTCTGGGATGAGTCTGATACTCACTCTTCCACTGGGCAAAGGCGCTTTTATGAAGGAGTCTGAGCTTTAAAAGAGGTGAATTCCTCTTTCCATCCATTCACTGGAGTTCAAGCAGGCAAGTTACAAGCTTAGAAGAAGCTAAAATTTGTGGTGGGAATAGGATCATTTTAGAAGTTGTCCACTTCGACTAAAGGGGAATCTACATTTAAGTTCATGGAGAGTATTCAGGGCTATAGCTAAAGAACAGGAAGGGGAGCTGTGCGAGCCTTGGGAGTGTCTATTACAAATGGAGCAGCATATCCTTCATGCCAGATCTCAACAAAAACTGTAACTGCATCTGCCCAGTATTTACAAACTGGCTTTTGTTCAAAGAATAAGCTTCAATTTCTATACTCATCTTTTTTGTAACCTGTGTCAGACTCACAACTCTTCCGTAATTTCTGCTCCTGAGTCCATATGCAGCAAATCCAGACTTATGAATTCATAGCTCTATATCCAGTTCTTCTTTGCAGCTGCTTCAGCAAAATCCTTACACTTGACTCTCACTGGGTCAGATGCCGAGCCCTGGGTTCATTGGCAAGACCATGGTCCGAGATGCTCTGATTGACTTGGACTGAGCCACATGTGAATCTCTAGAGACAAGACCACCCAGGCAAACAAGGACTGAGCGTGGGGAAGAGGTGCCTCCCAGAAGAGAATCTGGTGCTGTTACCCGAAGAACAACAAACAGGAGATGTCTGCCTCATTGTCTTGCCCGATCTACTCTTCCTTCTGATGCAGCCTTCCATAGTTCCGATTGTTATGCAAAGCAGTAATGTCTAGATTTACAGATTCCTTTATAGAATCACAGGCTTTCCCTTACTTCTTACGAAAGATGCACAGTCTGAAGCTTGGTTTCTTTTAGGACTGTGTGCTTCTTTCCCCTCTTTCTTCATAGTAAAAAAAAAAATTTTTAAATATGAAAAGTATAGGGGCGCCTGGGTGGCTCAGTGGGTTAAAGCCTCTGCCTTCGGCTCAGGTCGTGGTCTCAGCATCCTGGGATCGAGCCCCGCATCGGGTTTTCTGCTTAGTGGGGAGCCTGCTTCCCCCTCTCCCTCTGCCTGCCTCTCTGCCTACTTGTGATCTCCCTCCTCTCTGTCAAATAAATAAATAAAATCTTTTAAAAAATATGGAAAGTATAGAAATATATCACATATAAAATATAAGCCACATTACTTTGCTGGAGTTTAAACCCAAAAAACCAGAGACATAATGAGCTGAGCATCTTTATAGATACTCTCTACAGAGAGGTACATCTGCGTTCTCCTGATGGAGAAAATTGTCGGAACTACCAAGCCTCAAGTCCTGGTGTTTATAAAGGATGTATAAGAAATTAAAAAGATACTGTCTGTTCCCAGACATGCATCCTTCTCCTATGAGGCTCCCCACCAGGCCATTCCAGCCCCCCTCGTAGGCTGCATCCTTAGTACCATGAGTGTCTTAAGTGACAGTCCTGGATCCCAGTAGCAGTTTTCTAGTTGTTACGGCTTCTTTGCCTCTCATCAGGTTGGCACACCCTGGGTTGTCAATTCTGGTAAAGCATAGGACATTAAGACACAAAAAAGTTGCTTGATTGTCAAACAGTGGAATGGAGTTTTTCCTTCTCTTTATCCCCTCCCCCCCTACCCTCCTTCCATTTCTTTCTTCTTTCCTTCCTTCTTTTTTTCTCTTTCTTTTCTTTCTGTCTTTTTTGGTTGGTTTGTTGTTGTTTTTTCAAGTTTCTTAATGGAGATGAGTGGGGTTTTGGTTAGGATAGAATGAAGATGCAAAGATTTTTATTAAAGTAAGACGTGTGCGTTGTGGGGCGCCTGGGTGGCTCAGTGGGTTAAAGCCTCTGCCTTCAGCTCAGGTCATGATCTCAGGGTCCTGGGATCGGGCCCTGCATCGGGCTTTGTGCTCAGTAGGGAGCCTGCTTCCCCCTCTCTCTCTGCCTGCCTCTCTGTCTACTTGTAATCTCTCTCTCTCTGTCAAATAAATAAAATCTTTAAAAAAAAAAAAAAAAAAAAAAAAGACTTGTGCCGTGAGAGCACGCGTTCATATTAGCAAAGAAAGGGCTTACGTTGCAGAAGCTCCCGTTGTAAAGGCTGAAGGCCAGTGCTGACATCTCTAAGAGAACAGAGGCCATAGCTCCATTCTTCCCAGATAGATCCAGGAGGCCGGGGGGGGGGGGGGGAGAGCTGTGTAAATGAGGAGGAGGGACAGAAGGTCGGGATGAACTAGAGAAGAGCCAAGGACAAAGGACGCCACAGAGGAAGCTGCCGTGGATGCTTCTCCAAGCTGGGCTCTGTGTTTAGAACTTGGAGAAGTTAATGTCATAGTAAACAGGTTTCCTCTTTCTCTGCACTCTGGGTGTGTTCAGGCGTAGATAATAGTACAATTATTTTCCTTCTGGGCTATATTTGCAGAACTTTCCAGATGTTGCATGGATTATGGTGGAGAGGGAGGGGAGTTGGAAATGTGAAGTCAAGAGCAAAAACCACACGTAGTCTCTGCCTTATGGACTCATTAAGAGGCCCTAAGTTAACCTGGAAAATAAAACCCATGTAAGATGAAAACAATGGAAATCATCCTCAGCTTCCAAGTCAACAGATTCATTTCCCGATTCACCACCCAACGATGTATCTTAGGAGACCCACAGACATGCCAGTCCCATCTGCTTTAATTATTTTGTGATGCATTTCAGAAGGAGATTTGAGATTTCTATGAATTGGAAAGACGGTCCGGCCAGAAAGTTCTGAAAACCCAGGCAGGGGGCTCGTGGCCCGCAGCTCGGCCTGCCCCAGGCACGGTGCCCGCGTGACTGATCGTGGCTGCTGGGTTTTAACTGGCACCAAGCGCACAAGGCAGAGGGCACAGACTTGGTCCCTCCGAGGTCGTATCCAAGGCCTGGAGAGCAGTCCGCAGCCTCAGGGGCTGCCAGGTGGGGGCCGTCTCAGGCCTCGGGGATGGTCTTCGCCCGCGGGCGAGGATTGTAGAACAGGTGACTGTGGTTAGTGTGCAGCCTTGGCTGCACGTGAGACTCGCCCGCTGAGCTTGGCAACAACCCGGAGGGTCACACACCTGGGTCAAGTACAGCCCGCTTGGACGGCGCAGTCCGGGCATCGGCGTCTCACAGGCTTCCCGGGGGGTTCTCAGGGATGCACAGGGATGCTCTTTCTGAGCTTTCTGGGGCGTTCTCTGTCTCTGCCTCCGTCCCTCTCCTCCCGTCTCTGTTCCCCCTCTCCCTCCCTTTCCTCCCCCCTCTTCCTTCCCTCTAAGAAAAACTAGTGTGACGATGACTTATTTCTCCAAAAACACCTTGACTCTCCCTCTAAATACTGAAAAGGTAGTTTCAACTTGCAGTGCTCTGTTTCCAAGTATTTTCCAGGCATATAGGAGCCTTGTTTTCAGAGTGCGTATCCATAAAATGATATGTGGGCCGGGCTGGCTGGGGGCCCTTGGTGGAAGGAGATTAAGAAACAAGTAATGAGGGGTGCCTGGGTGGCTCCGTCAGTCGAGCATTAAGCATCTGCTGAGATCCAACCTGAGATCCAACCCTGCATCGGGCTCCGTGCTCATCCCGGAGTCTGCTTTTCCCCCCTGCCACTCCCTCCCCCCTCAACCATGCACCCGAGCTCTCTCTCTCTCTCTCAAAGTTCAAGCCCAAACCAGGTCCAACCCATTTGCCGACAGGTCTCAGGCCCGAGGCTGAGAACATGATGGTTTAAGGCAAAGAAACAAAGAAACATCTTTAAAAAAATAATAATAATAATGAAACTAAAAAAACTTAGGGTCATGATTTTCTATTTCTCCATTTTCTTTATTGGCACTTGTACCCACTCATAGGCCTGTGAAGGAAACCAAGTCCTCCATTCATTGACGAGAGATCGATGATAGTTAGCTGGATAGGTAATTTTTAATCCTCACAATACACCAGCCCTGTACTAAATATACACTGATGAATAAGAAAACACTTTCACTTTTTTGAAAAGATTTATTTTGAGAGAGAGGGAGTACATAATAGTGGGGAGAGGCAGAGGCAGAAGAAGAGGGAGAAGCAGACACCCCGCTGAGCAAGAAGCCCGACTCGGGACTCGATCCCAGGACCCTGGGCACATGACCTGAGCTGATCGGACGCTTAACCGACTGAGCCACCCAGGCACCCCTAGAAAATACTTTCACTTTTAAGTAGGTTAAACTTAAGTATTTTACTGTAATACAAGTTTTAAAATTTGTGAATGGGAACATTTAAGCTGAGTCTCAAAAATGGGTAGGAATTAACAGGGTGAAAGAGGGAAAGGGGATTTCTAGGCAGAAGGGAGAACAGGCAGAGGCTCAGCAGTGAGAGATTGTCTGTGCCCTTCAGGGTCTGTGGGTAGCTTGGTGGGGCTTCCTTTTCACTTGCAGGTAGAGAACTGGCTGTCGACTTGACATTATCAGGACTGCCTGCCTCTTTTGAGGGCCTTGGAGGCTTTGATTTCAGATTTAGAACCTGGCTTTGGGTGTTCTTTCCATCCAAATAGAACTGCACCACAAATTTAAATTTTGTATATTTATTCTTTTTGGTGGTGGTGGTTTTCCTCTCTTCCCTGCCGGTTGGCAGGCATGGGATTGGGAGAGGATGGGGAGTGAGGAAGTGAGTCCCCATCTGATTCACAGGCTGTACAACACACACGCACACATGCACGCACAAGCATGCACACACACACGCACACGTGCATGCACGCACACATGCATACACGCGTGCACACACACGCACACACCAAACGCACTTGCGTGCACACACACACGTGCACCCACGCGCATCCTTATTAGGGAAGATGCTTTTCAGTCTCAGGATAAAGACTATCTAGTGATAAGGTCTCCAAGGCTGCTTTCTGGAATTGGGCCTGGAAATTCGAATTTTTAAAAGCCTCCCCGCCCCCAGTCCTCCCACAGCGCAGTCGGATGGGGAACTGCTGCCCTGGTCCCCAGTGCTGACCCGAGAAGGCGACATTCAGAGGATAACAGCCCACTCAGGCGGTGGTAACAAAATGCCAAGCCCCGCTCACAGTTCCTTGTTTTCATTCCCTTAATGCTTGTATAACCCTGCGCAGGGAGCACACAGCTATTCCCATTTCAGAGGCCAGGAACCAGGCGCAGGGCTCAGGTGACTTGTCCGGGGCCCAGAGCCGGTGACTGGCAGAGCCCAAATAAAGCATCTCTTAGTCCACACCCAAGCTCTCTTCTCTCGAGTGGAGACCACTAGCCACGTGGACACAGAGCACGTGCTGTGGTCCACGAAGGGTCTGAGCAGTAGCAGGGACACGAAGGTAAGACGCGGCCAGTGGTGTGGCCCTACTGGCTTTGCGTCTGGCCCCCAGGAGGCAGGAAGCGAAGGCTAGAGCATCGGTTGGGTTCTGTGGTCCGAATGTCACTGACCCCAGGTGTGTGTGAGAAGAACTGTGTGCCACGGACTGTGACGATCGGGCTCCAGTTCCCGCGGGACCGTGGCTCTCGGCCACCACAGCCAATGCCATCGGAAAGTCACAGGCCCGTGGCTATAGAAGAACCGAAAAGAGAAATCTATTTCCTGAAACAGCAGGAACATGGAGGGGCTTTGGAGATGGAAAGTCGTGCTCGGGGCTGGATAATGAGAGGGTCAGGGAATTGTATTTCAGGATTTGGACAGTGTATCCCGGAACAAGCAGCCACTGTGGGGCATGAAGTCAAGGGTGGGAACCTACAGGCCTTCGTACCCACAGATAGCCTCCATGATCTTTCCACAGCTATTGTCCTTCACCTCAGCCACCCCCACTTCTCTCTCCCCGCCGCAGGTCAAGTACAGCTCCTCAGATTCGCCAGAGAGCATTTCCCCCTCTGCCACTCCTTCTAGACCAGCTTCTCTTCCCGGGCTCGCCCACGTGCTCGCAGCTACATTTGCAGACCTCTGGGGCAGCCTCCCAGCACGGCACAGCTGTAAGGGCCGGGGGACTCTGGCCAGGGACAAGGTGCATGTGACTCTCTCTGCTCCCTCTTTCAGGTACCAGCGCTGCTTCTATGGGGTCAACCTGTCCAGTCTCCGGGGGGCCGCAGTGGACGAGTATTTCAGACAGCCGATAGTAGTAAGTGGGTGTCGCGACAGGCTCTCCCCCCTGTGTTTATCTGTGAATGTGATTGCTCGCTCGCTCACGCACCTGGCAGGCGGCGTGCTGCCAGTCTCTGCGAAGCCGTCCCCGAAAAGAAGAAAGAGCTCCTTGGAACGCCGTGTTCTCAAGTCTCCCAGCTCTTGCCTTCCAGTCAATTAAGAAAATTCTCAGAGGATGATGCTGTCGCAAGCGAGGAGATTTTCTGACTGCCTTTCCATAAGTAACTTCTGATTCCCCACTGCCCTGACTCACCCCGTGGACACACTCAGCCCTCACCCTTGTTCAATAATTCATATCTTCCCAGTGATTCTGGTGGCCCGAGGCATACTAGGAGAGGCAGCTTTGTAAAATAAATAGCTTAGAACGGGAGCACTGCTGTCAGACAGATTGGGGTTTCCATCGTGGTCCCCTCTAACTGTGTGACCTTGGACAGCAATACATTGGCATTACCCAAAACTGGCTTAATTACTGGCCCTCAAAAGCTGCCAAGCCTGGAGCTAGGGACCCACTGCTGGAGTTCACACAGTGTCACCTGAATCTGATTTCTCTATCCTTATAATTGATCTTCATTGCTTCTAATTTAACTCCGTTCCTAGACACGGTCTCCCCTCATGGTAGCAAGATGGCTTCAGGAACTCCAGCCTCAGATTTGTACAACTCCTAAGTCCCACAGGAGAGCCTGCTTTTCTCTAATAACTTGGGCCAAAGCCCCAGAACTAGTTTAGATAGAGCCTGATTGTCCTCCCTCGGGTCGTGTTCCCGCCTGTGAAGCCATTTTCAGGGGAAAAGTCATGCACTGATTGGCCAAGCTAGGGTCACCGGCCATGCTGGGAGCTGAGGGTGGGCTGAGTTCTTACAGAAATTCTTGGAATGTGGTGAAGAGATAAAATCTGGATGGTTGAAAACACACCAAACACCTGCTTCAGAAATACTGTGAGGATTGGATGACACAACCTTAGCACTTAAGAAAGCACAAAGACTCCGTGCTTGTTGTATAGTAAGCCCTGAACAAATGCTAGCCGTCATTATGGACATTACTCTCATTAAGCTCATGCCTTCCAAATCCTAACCCTTGTTGACTTGAGATTCCGGGAGGAAAGCCAGTCCACAGTTTTGCTTGGGTTCAGTTTATCCTGACAGAAAGATAACGTTTCTGCTTCTTCTTCCCCGCCCCCCACCCCCAGGACACATTCGACATTAGGATTTTGATGGCTCGGGCAGTCAAATACACAGTCAACTTCGTGGACGCAGAAGAGGCAGATCTCCACAGGTTTGTAAATACCAGTGTGGCTCTTGGCTTTTAAAATATCCACCTCTCTCATCCCGGAACTTCAGTGCAGGGTTTTGTCACTCGCGCGGGGGAGAGACCTGAGGTGGGCATCTCACCTGGAAATGGTGCAGCAGTACTAGTCCCGGTCGCATTTTACTGCCATACGAGGATAATGACGCTTCTTCCATAGGATTGTTTTAAGAGTTGTATGTGTAAAATTAAGTAGTAATAGCTTGTGCTTATACGGTCAGTCGGTGTTCTGAGCCCTTCACACGCACTGACTCACCGTGTCCTCACAGCAGTGCTCTGCAAACAGTACTGTTGTTACCTCCATCTTACGGAGGAGAGGCGCGAGGTGGAACAGTAGGTTGTGCAAGGTCACAGAATGACGGAGGATGCTAGACCTGGGGTTTGAACCATTCAGAAGGCTCCAGAGTCCAGGATGTTGAACTCACCTAGGCCAAGAACATCAAGAAGAATAGCTACAACCTGCTGAGTGCTTACCACCTACTAGGTGCTGTGCTAAGTGTTTCGCAGGCATGAGCTCATTTTCAAAGACAGTACTCAATGTTCATGTTTGTCCTCCTTTCCTCCACCGGAAGAGACTCTGAAATAAGAACTCATTCCGCAGATGGTGATAGGAACCCCCTTAGAATGAACTTTCACTAGTATTTTGCCTTTTCCCCTTGAGAAGATCAGCGTGCCTATGTTTTTTTTTCTGGGCATGCAGCTGAAGACCCAGCCAGGTTGTCATTTTGCCCGACTACTGAGGAAGCGAGGGCCAGACTTCAGCAGGTGCCACTGGGCAGCTCAGACCGTCATCTGTCTGGAGATCACAGCGGGCCAAGGGCGCTGTCTTAGGGCAGCCTAGAACCTACTGAGGGCCTAGGAAGCCTCTGTGGCTCAGACCATAGGAGTCCTTCTCCCCGACACTGTTCATGCACTGGGCACAGCTCTGGCTCTGTGTGACGTCCCCCCCGCCCACCAGGCTCCGTCCAGAGTATCCCTCCTCACTTAGTCAGAAAGAAGGAGCATGGCCACGTATGTCCTGGCAGTAAAGCTTCTGCCCGGAAACGACACAGCTCGCCGTGTTCACACTGACTTGGTGGAAGGCCATCATGTGGCGGTGCCTGAGCCTGGGAGGGGTGGGGGGTGGGGGTGGGGGGTCAGTGCAACCTGCCGTGTGCTCAGCTCAAGAGAACCGGCGTTTGGGAGCAACTCCAGTAACTCCCCCGGGCCCGGACACAGTGGACTTCCGTGGGCTTTAGGTGCTGCTCTGGCCGCCTCCTAAGTCCCGGGGGAGTTTCTGAAAATGAGGTCTGTGTCGGCCTTCCGTTATCCATTGGCATGCGTGGATTCGGCAGATGCTGAGATCTCGCTAGGTGCCAGGTACGGGCCCGGGGCTTACACAGGCTTGGAAAGTCACTTTTGAAAGTCTACCTTTGAAGAGCTCATATTAAGGGGAATGCAAAAAAAAAAAAGGAGGAAATAATGACAGTGCAATACCAAACAATTCAGTGTAGTCAGCACAGTGGAAAACTAGAAAGGCTCTGACTGCCATAGGGTGAAAGAAGTTAGGGCTTTGGAGGCACTATACATGCAAAGAAGGTACAACCTCCTTTGGGTTTTTTTGGTTTTTTTTAATTTTGTTATGTTAGTCACCATACAGTACATCATTAATTTTTGATGCAGTGTTCCAAGACTCATTGTTTATGCACCACACCCAGTGCCCCATGCAATACATGCCCTCCTCAATACCCACCACCAGGTTCTCCCAACCCCCCACCCCCTCCCCTCCAAAACCCTCAGTTTGTTTCTCAGAGTCCACAGTCTCTCATGGTTCGTCTCCCCCTCTGATTCCCCCCAATTCGCCCTTCCTTTCCTTCTCCCAGTGTCCTCCATGCTATTCCTTATGCTCCACACGTAAGTGAAACCATATGATAATTGACTTTCTCTGCTTGACTTATTTCGCTCAGCATAATCTTTAGAGCACTCACTAACCTAAGTCTCCCCTCAGCAAGGGATGAAGAACATCACCTTTTAATTGTGAAACACTCTAAAGTTCACAGAGCACTTTCCTATACATTATCCCCCGCCCCCCACCCGACATGCACAAGAACCTCGCAAGGGAAGTGGGAGAGGTTTTGTCACCCATCAACAGATGACAAAACCGAGATTCAGAGGATTTAAGTGACCTCCCAAGTTAGCATCTAGACTTTGTTGTCTTTTCCACTCTTCTTTCTGTTCCCTGTGTGGTAGAAACCACGGTCACGTCTGTGTGACGTTAGCTGCGACCCCGTGAGAGGTTTAGTGGCCTCCCTGAAAAATAAGTGAACTGTGACAGTGACCTTCCTAGCTGGCTGCGGCCCCTCATGACCCACTTTGTTTTTTAGCGGCCGACCAGCCTTTTCCGTCTGAGCAGCAGCGTAGGGGAGCTACTCCAGCTGGTGTTCCAACGTCTGGAAGGACGGATGTCACCCGGGCCTCGTCCTCCTCTCCGGGGCTCATGCCCCGCTCCAGATGCAGCCCAACCCCCAGGGAGTTCCGGGTCGCCGTATCGTGATGGGATTCTTGCCGAATTTGGTCAAAAAGCCCCACTATCAGGGCGCCACTATGGGTGGCTCAGTGGGTTAAAGCCTCTGCCTTCGGCTCAGGTCATGATCTCAGGGTCCTGGGATCGAGCCCCCACATCGGGCTCTCTGCTCAGCAGGGAGCCTGCTTCCCCCACTCCCTCTGCCTGCCTCTCTGCCGACTTGTGATCGCTCTCTCTCTAATAAATAAATAAAATCTTTAAAAAGAAAAAAAGCCCCACTATCACTATGTCAAAAATTAATGATGTACTCTATGGTGACAAATATAACATTAAAAAAAGAAGAAAAACAAGACGCCACACTGTCAAATGCGGGGCCTCACCCAGTAATCGCGCACAGAGAGAACCCTGCTGCCCCAGCCGGAGTGCTTAAGAGAGAAAGAAAATATTCTGGGAATGTTCTGGCTGATCACTCAAATGTATCTCGTATACCTGTCAATAGCAATAAAAATAATTCTAAGTGTTTCCTCTCTCTCTCTTCTTTCCTTGCAGAGTAGAAATCCCGTTTGTGTTTCAGCTGACGCAGTCTGGCCTCGTCCACGGCCTGGCGTTCTGGTTCGACGTGGCCTTTGTGGGATCTCTGTAGGTATCACCCCCTTCTGCGCCCACTCGGGCCCCGTGCCATTCCCTACTATGTGTGATCGTGACTTCAAGGTGTTTTAAAGAATTTCAACCCCATACTGCTCATTTTTCTAGGGTTCAAGAAAATAAAGCACTGATGCAAACATAACTTTTCGATTTTAGGGCCAAGTCCAAATGGGACCGTTTTCCGCAGTGTCCTGTCAGCCCGGGGCTAAAATTCTGGGAAACCTCTGAAGCCAATTGGCCGGGGATTGGGTGGAAGGACAGAGGGTCCGGGCTTCATCAGCCCTCTTGGTCGTTCCCAGCATGGGTGGTGGGAAGGACCCCACGCGCCCGCCTTGGCTTCCATCTCACCGTCCCGGTTATAGAACCTCCGGGTCCAGGTGCAGCCAGACTCCTACCTTCCCCTCCCCGGTTCGCACCTTCAGCCGGTCGGACTAGAGCCCTTCCCCAGAGACCAGGCGGCTCGGACGGCTAATGCTAACAGCCACGGTGGGTGACGTCTCCATCAAGTACTCCTTTCCCCTCCTGAAAAGATTTGAAA
Source organism: Potos flavus (assembly GCA_028534135.1). Lineage (NCBI taxonomy): Eukaryota > Metazoa > Chordata > Mammalia > Carnivora > Procyonidae > Potos > Potos flavus. The sequence continues at coordinate 73,996,163 of CM052892.1, read as the reverse complement.
GCCTGAGGGAAAAGAGGAGACAGACCGCCTGCAAGTTGACTCTCAGTGTCTGGCACTCCTTGTCAGGGCTGCGCCATCCCCGGGACCCCCAAATCTCTGCTCTCCTCCTGACTCCCCTACTCTCTTGCCAGGCTTTCTCGTGTTCTCCGATGAGCGAGGACAGTTGCTCTGGGTCACACGACCAGGCAAGAGGCAGACTTCCACAGCACTCTCCTCTACTCCGTGTAAAGCATCCGGGCTGGTCATTGCATCCGCAGAGAGAGAAGGGCCTGTTGGTCTTTGATAATGCTCAGGGAGCTTGGCGGGCTCAGGGGGGAGGGGCTGGCAATCAGAGAGAAAGGAAAGGATGTATGAGTCATTCCCACAGCACAGAGGCATATTTGTCCAAGGGATCCACGCATTTGTCTCTCCGACTTTCCCCCAGTGAATTCGTTCCTGCAGGAGCAAGGGAGATAAGCTAGAAGTGGCCCGCTTCAAGGGGAGAGTTTCTTTGAACTTAAATGCTTTATCCTAAAACGCTTTCAAAAATTTGCATTCTGCTCTGTAATATGTCTGAGTATATTTTGAACTAGAAGTGGTTTATGTTACTTAGTAGTTAAATTTTGTCAGATGTCCCCCCGAAATCTTCAAGTCGAAATGGACCCTTACTCCATCCAAGCCAGAGACACAGCCTGAGCCCAGGACAGGTGACCTTGGTATTGGAGGCCTAGCCAGATGTTTTCACCTCTTCGTATGAAAGGAAGGATGTCCATTTATTTATTTTTATTTTTTTTTTTTTTTTTAAGATTTTTATTTATTTATTTGACAGAGAGAGAGAGATCCCAAGTAGGCAGAGAGGCAGGCAGAGAGAGAATGAGAAGCAGGCTCCCTGCTGAGCAGAGAGCCCGATGCGGGGCTCGATCCCAGGATGCTGAGACCACGATCTGAGCCGAAGGCAGGGTCTTTAACCCACCGAGCCACCCAGGTGCCCCAAGGATGTCCATTTAAACACTTTCACACACACACACACACACACACACACACACACACGTGCGGGAAGTCCGAGCTGGAAGGAGCGTAGAGACCACCTGCCCCAGGAGCTTCTCTGGTCCCAGAAGCCCCATCAGGTTCCCGGAACAGGTCGGCCTATGACAGTGAAAAGGCCTGACTCCAGACTTCTCACCCTGACGGATACTTTCCAAACAAATCATTTCCCAGTTGAACTCTCATATTGGGCTTCTAATGAACTTTGATTCAGAAGTACAGATTGATAGAGTGGCCAAGTCCACGGCTCTGAACCTGGCTCTCCAGCTGTCCTCTGTATGACATTGGGCAAGTCCTTTAACCTCTCTGTGCTGACCTCACTGAATTGCTGTAAAGACTTAGTGGGATGATAGACATGAAGCTCTCGGTCCAGTACCCAGCACACAGCAATGACCTAAACTGAGCTATCCTTATCTTCAAAGGATCCACGAGTCGAAAACCCTGGAAACCAACTCTCAACCCAAGTTCCCAGGGCAATCCATTAAATTTGGGCCTGGCACGTAACTGTCTCTTCACTGTTTTCTTGCCCCACAGGGTAACCGTTTGGCTGTCAACAGCCCCGACTGAGCCTCTGACCCATTGGTATCAGGTGCGGTGCCTTCTCCACACTCCTCTCTTTGCCAAAGAAGGAGAGACCCTCTCGGGGAAAGTGCTGCTTGTGGCCAACAGACGGTAAGCAGGAGCGGCCAGACGGGAGACCCCTCTGCGTGCTGCTCAGTGATGGGGAAGGGGGTGCAGGAGGCGGGAGCCTTCCCAGCACCTACAAGTGTGGACGGCATGCTTTACAAAAGCCTGGCCGACTTTGCCAGGTGTGCTCAGCTGCGGGGCCGGCCGGCAGATGTCCCCCTCGGCTCAGGGCGGCAGGGATGGGGAGCTCGGGCTAACTCAAGGGCAGCGGTCTCCAGCTGACCGCGTTGGAAGGAAGGGCATCCATCCACTCATGGGAGCGCTTACAAAGGCTCGAATTATCAAGTGCTTTAAATCCCATGTCAGCTTCCTGGCCTTCCTTGCAGCTAGCTACACACCCCCAAGTTTAGCACAGCAACATCGATCTTCCCCAGGGGGAAAAGCGGTGCAGGGCTGGTGCACCGTGTGTCAGCCAGGGCTGGCTGCTTCCCTCTGGTAATGGCTTTCACGAGGCCTCGGCAGCGATTACTTTGATTTATCTCATTTTTAAAATGCTCTTACTTTCTTTCACCTTGCTGGAGCTCCTCCTGGGTGAATCAGAGGAGAAAGGATAGAGCAGAGTGGTTCAAGGACCCTCTGGATCTTAAGGGTACTACTCACAGGTCATCTTGCTCCACTTTCTTTCCTCCCTACCTCTCCCTCTTGCTTGGGCTTGGGCTTGAATACTCCTGTGACAGAGAGCTCACCACCTCACATACCAACCCTTCCATTTCTGAAGTCTCAATTTCTTCCATTACAAAACATAACACATTCACGTGTACATTCAAAACTACAAAAGCGTCCAGAGTCCACACACAGTGCCACCCCTCACCCCACTCCCCAGATGTGACCCTGCGCTCCATAGCCCTTCAGGCGATTTTCTATGCATATACTAACCAAAAATTGTCGTGGGGTCTTTACTGTTGTTTTACAAGAAGACTAAACTAGCAGTCTCCAGCTCACGTTGTTACTTAGCAGTGAGTCCTGAATCTGTGCGGATAGATCGCTTTGTCATTTTAATAGATGCATCAGAGATGGATATAGGACATGACATGTCTTTTTATAAATCGCTGATTGATCGATACTTGGGTTGCTTCCGATTTTTCCCTTTTTTGGCCATTGCAAAAAACTCTGCACTAAATATCCTTGAACAGGGAGTTTGCACAGTGGCAAGAATGTTTCCATGTGAGATCCCTAGAAATGGAAATGCTAGATCAAAGGTTGTGTATATGTTGCACACTGATAAATACTGCTTTTCTCAGTGGTTGCACCAACTTCCACTCACACTGCAGTGGACAGCCTTGTGCGTTTCTGCACATCTTTCCCTGCACTGCCCGTTACTGGTCTCTATGGTTTTTGCCAAGCTAATAGACCCCAAAATCATTTTTTAAAAGATGGATCTGGTTATTTGGTTTCTATTTCTTTAACTACTACTAAGGTTAAGTAACTTTTCATATGGTCTTTGGCTATTGATGTCATGTACTTTAAACATCTCTGATGATTAAAAATGATTCTTCCTGTCGATCCTATCTACCACTTCCTATTAACTGTACTCATTTATCTTCTGCTTCTGAGGTCTGTTCCAATCTCCGAACAGTGGTTGTTTAACTATTTGGAGAGTTCTTCCAAAATCTTCCCAGTTTTCCTGTCCGTTGGCTAACATTTTCAACTCTTCACTCTTATAAGACTGATTTTTAAATTGTTTGAGAGTCTCAGGCCTCCCCCTCTGGAAATAAATCCAGTTCGTGAAACGTTTCCGGAAAGTAATTTACAAGAAAGGTGTTCCTGGGGCGGGAGAGACATGGCAGTGCTCATGCACGGTCTGTTTTCCTCGCCTCACACTCTGTCCCGCTCGGTGCTGCCACAGAGACATCCTGCTTCCTGCAAACATGGCTGCCTTGTGCTTCTCCAGGCGGGTCTGCCGTGTCGCAGTTCTAGACGTGCCTCTGCCCGGGAGCCTCACCTGCCCCGGCTCCTGCACAAGATGCTACAAACAGGAACTAAAACTTGTGCATTTCAGAACGTGCTCCTCGTCTTCAGGGCCTGTATTTTGGGGAGCACTCCCTGAGGTGGGCTGCCCCTGGGCTCTCTTGCTTCTCTTTCTACTTCTGTGCTTTCATTCCCCTGTGGCTCACGGCCAGTCTCGAGTGCTTTTGTAGCCCTCGTGCATACGTTAGGTCTGGCAGATTAAATCTTTCTCCCGGTAGGACAGAAAATGAGGTCTGTGGTCTGCAGTGTCTCTCTGTTCAGCTTGTTTGGGGATGGCTTCCAGGAGGAAAATGGGAAAACGCTGATTTTTACCACGTTCATCCTGGAAGTTACCACTTTCTTCCTGAATCTTCATAAGCCATCTATTTAATGACCAGTTCTACAGGGAAAAAAAAAAAAAAAAAAAAGGCTCGGGAGCAGTAGCCCACATCAGCCTGGAGTTTGGACTTGCCTTTTCTGCTTAATAAATTTTTGCTTTCAAATATTTATATGTTAAATTACCTTGGGGTATAATTAGGCGGGTGAATTTAAACCATCTTATTGTTCCATTACTTTTTTCTAACATATCTTGGGTTTCATCCTCATCAGTCATATTTTTCTACCCTCCTTTCCTTCTCCCCTAGTCGGGAAGAAAGAAGCAAACCATTTACCTCCCACACCTGTGTCGTGAGCCCCAGGCTCCTCCAGCCCTCGGTCCCTTTCCTAACGTAGGGATGTTATACTGCTAGCATTTGTCTTGACGTGAGCTTCCCAAAAAGAAGGCCTGAGTCGTCTTCTATGGCATATCCCTCCTCACTTAATACACTTCAGAGGTTCAGCGGTGACGTGGAATGACCACCTGAATGAAGAAGTCATAACTGATGATCCTTCTCTTAGTAAGAATTTCGTCTGGCACAGTTGAAAGAAAATGCTAAGATAGTATGGGCCCACAATGCTTTGCAGCAGGAAGAAAAGGAGGGGGATGGGAGGGAGGAAGCTCTTCATATTAGACCCGCACCCTGGTGTAGCGAGAGAGGCCAGCTTTGGGAGTCTGGGGCATCCCAGTTCTGCCCAGTCCCCTCTGCCCATGGTCGGTGCTTGAGTGATGTTGGGCAAGTTAATGAATTTCTCTAGCAGCAATTTATAGTAATTGTGTCACCAGGCGTGGCAGATAGTAAAGGGGAGAACGTAGTATAGTCGTCAATACACAACAGGTCCACAGAAAATCTTAGCTCCATTTTTTCCTGCCTTATTCTCTCTCTTTCTCTCATTATATCCCATCAGAGTTTTTGCTTTGAAATTCTCCTCTTCCTTGGTATTTTTTTACAAACCTCGGCGCTTCCTGAATGTCAGTGCTTTGACGCTCTTTTCAGCAAGGTGCTACTTGTTTGTCCTGCCTTTGGAGAGGACCACCCCCTTCCTTAATGTCAAACAGTCCCTTTAAACCCAGGCCTCCTGGGAGAACGTGTGCAGCCACACAGGTGTGACAGTGACTGCCCTTTTCTTCCCAGCCAGGACCATTTAGGATTGTATCGTTAGCATTTTATTTTCCACTGGCTCCCATCCTTCTGGAGCTCTCATTCATTTTGGTGCTTGGGACAGTCAGACAGAACTCTCTTTGCTTAGGAACTTTATGAAATTTATATCCCTCCGGTTCGTAGAAGTGGCATCAATGAAGCTTTTTGGTCATGTGCACCTGTGAGTGAAAACATTTTATGTATGCGTCCCCCAAGTATACTAGCATTTATCTTTTAATTACGTGAATATATTACAGTAATAATAGAAAGCGTAAGATGAAGTGCTCAATATAGAGATATATGCATGTATATATATATGTATATACATTTATATACTGTAGACACACATGCATAGACATATCTCTGTGTATATATATGCACACATAGAAATTTATGTAGTGTGTATCTTAAAAGATACAAAAATAGAAATAAAAAGAATGAATGGGAAAAAAAACAAATATACGTAGGCTGATTTTGGGTCTAGCTCAGCCACTTACCCTGGGCCAACATTTTTTGGAACATAATCTAAAACTTTTGGATCCCTGCGAGGGTCTGCTATACTCAGGTTTGCCAGGGGATTTGGTTTACAGAGAGTTTAATGAGCTTTGTTTTGCGAAACTAGAAGAAATGTTGACCAGAGTGCTGCTCCTAACGCTCCTCACTGAAGTGCTCCGGCTGGCGCTCAGCTTCACTCAGCCCAAATACCTGTACACTCGGGCCGCGGCATCGGAAGGAACTGTAGGCGAGGCTCTCGTGCCTGATTAAGGGCAGTGCAGTAGCAGTATTTTCGGGCGCCCCTTACGTGACGTTTCTTCGTTCTTCGGTGTTCCTCAGAGTCTTCTAGCTCTGGCCCATGGGTCCATCGCATGCTTGGTGTCTACTCAGTCACTTTGGTCCCCATAATCAGACTCTTCCTGAACCATCTCACCTTAGCGAAACCTGAGAAGTAGGTGAGCCTAACTCGTACCTTAACTCTTAGCTGGCAAGTAGAATCCAGCATTTACCTGGTGAATTCACTAGTGCTCAGTAGGTGTTAGGTGAACAACTGTATTGGCTTCCGAGGGCTGACAAAATTCAAAATGAGAGCTCCGTATCTTCTTCCATACCTCAGTGTATCATCCCTCCTCCTCCCTGGGGCACGCTCGGTCCAACCCCGCTGAAGAACACTGGGGTGGGGTCTATGCCAATGAACTTCTATCTCCTTCCTTCACCATCAGTAAACCCTTGGTGACCTGGGCCATTTTCTTCCCAAGCTTCCACTACTCCTGTTTCTCCACCCCCTTCTTTGGTGGTCAGCACTGAGCCTCTCCCTTTACTGTACCTTTTGTTTTCTCTAGTAAGACGAAATTATTATGAATTACCACATTCCCTAGAAAGACATGCCCTGCATATCTTGTTCTCAAGTTTCAGGTCTCTGCTTGATGGCAAAAGAAATGTCGGTATACAAAGCAATGATTTTGCACTCAATCCTTGATCTAGAGTATGTCCCCCTGTATGTCACTTTACTCCATCTCTGTAGATTTAAAATGACTAAGTCTGGCAGAGAACTAGGTTTTGGTTTTGGTTTTAAAGAATACACATTGCCACGTAACTGGTTCCAAAGAATTAATAGTTATTTAGAATCCTGTATACAGTCTTGGAAGAGTCTCCATTATTGGTTGCTGTATCCACATTGCACATGAGTTACGGAGTCTGGAGTCGGCCCCCTGGGTGCCGTGGCACTAGATCGACCCGCTGCTGGGAGAGCAGAGTGCTTGGTTTTTCTGCTGCCGTAGGAAAGGGCACGTTCACCCATGGTTAGGCGAATCACTGTCAAATTCGCCTGTCCAACCATCCTCCCCGCCGCCCCCCACACACGGAGGGGCTCTGAGAACAAACCTCAGCTCTCACTCACCACGCTGAATCATGACCTAACATGACACGGAGCTCTTTTTGCCTTCCGTGAGGGAGGCAAGGACTCCGAGGATGGGTCAGGGAGAAGGGCAGGTTGAGAGAGGTGGGTACAGAGTGACAGTGTTATCTAGCATTCTGAAAAGAGCCTCGCTGAACACCCTGTGGTGGGAACTTCCTGATTGTTCTTCCCAACCACACCTGGGGCCACGCAGGTCTCCCTTGTGCCTTATGTGCATCCGCGGACACACACATTTGCATACACCTTGGGTCCCCCATTTCTGCTTTAAGCCCTATATTAATTACTACAAATATTGTTAAGAAGCTGTCTTTCCTTGGGAAAAATATGCAGGTGTGTCACTCCCTGACTTACCTGTGAGGCTGATTTCTCAGCCTTTCCATGACCAGGGGGGTAAGGAGCTTGGTGTCTCTGTGACTCTCTCTCCCCACCTCTACCTTCCGGTATCACAAATGCAGTGAGCTACAGGATGTGGGTATCACGGAAGAAACCTTTTCCAGCCGAGTAGTTCGGAGTCAATTATAGGAGTTGAAATAGAATCAAAGAACATCTTTTTTTTTTTTTATTAATGTTTATTTAGGCCTATTTTTACCTCTTACTTTGTTTGGCCCTGATAAAATCTAGAACTGGAGCTACGGGTTTCATAGGATCTGTCATTATACGTAAGCCTTCCCAGGCCACTATCGGTAATGACAGGGCAGGAGGCCTTTGTATCCTTTATTAATTCCTGGAATTTGAAACGGAAGGCGAATAGTCAAGAACATTCAAGTTAAAATAATAATATGTTAACTCCAAACATTTAAAATATTAAGGATCAGAAGACGTGTAATGAAATTAACACTTTTGTACTTGGGAGGTAAGGAACTAATTCAGTCCACTTTCTGGAAGACATTTTAGCAGTAGATATTGGGAAACTTAAGTGTCTATGTGCTTTAGCCTGGCGAGTCTAACACTAAGACTTTATTCCAAGAAAATAATCACCGATAGGACATAAAGATGTATTACAAGAATGTCCTTTACAGCAGAATTTCTATCATAAAATTAGATTTTTGTTACTCTGAGTAATAATATGTTATTACATGTTTATATGTTTATATGTTATAAAAATATAAATATTTGAAGGGGAATTATTAAATACATTGTGCTCTACCCATATAATACTGCGGAAAAATACATTGCCAAGAATTCTAGGATAGGAGCGCCTGTGTGGCTCAGTGGGTTAAGCATCTGCCTTTGGCTCAGGTCATGACCTTAGGGTCCTGGGATCCAACCCTGCCTCAGGCTCCCTGCTCAATAGGAGTCTGCTTCTCCCTCTCCCTCTGCCCCTCCCCACCTTTCGTGCTCTCTCTCTCTCTTGCTTTCTCTCTCTCCCAAATAATTTTTTTAAAAAAGGCATTATAGGATAAATGCTTGCTTATGTTAAATCAGATTAGGGGATATGAAGGAATATTTTAGGTGATTTTGTTAAAAATTTATATGTATAAAAAATGATAGAAGGACAAAATATATGGCAAGAAAGTGCTCTATAGTAGAAGAATCTTTGTCCAGTGATGTTATGGATTCTTTTATTTAATTTCTATTTTTCTTTATTTTTCAGTTCTACAAGTGAATATGTAATACTTTATAATCTGAAGAAATACATATTTTTTTAAAGATTTTATTTATTTGTCAGAGAAGAGAGCACAAGCAGGGGGAGAGGCAGGCAGAGCAGGCATACATATGACTGCTAAAAATCCCATACACATAATTCCTTCAGATTAGTCATCAAGGATATGTCCTACTAACTGTTCTTATCAGCCAGTTCTCCCTGATATTGCACGAGCCTTCCTCTGGGGCCTCTTAAAATCAATCACATTTGTTAACTGTCAGTCTGAGATTTTATGTCAGATTGAGATTTTAACTTATCCAGTCTTTGCACAATTGAGATTGTTTTGGTACCTCAAGGGGTGACCCAGAAAGTACCTCTGTTAATTAAAGCCATTTCTGTCATTGCTGTTGGTAAAACCAGAAACACCATTAACTTTGTAGTTTTTTAGATCACAAGATTATAACTGTCAAACTCTTCTCCCAAGTAAATATTAGTAGCATGCAGATAAACACACGTGGGCCTGTGCGAGCTGCCACCAGGCCCTCTGCAAACCCTCATGGGTAGGTAGGCACGTGTAGACAGCGCCCTCGGTGTATGTGAAGATAACGGGTCTTGCAAATGATGGGCTCTTGTTTTGTTTTGTTTTCTGCCATCCAGACAGAGCTACGACATTCAGATTGTGGCGCTGGTAAACCAGACGGGCTTCAGGTCTGGGAACATCCTCGATTTAAAGAACCCTTTCTTCAGGTAAGAAATGCTCTCATCCATTTCACGCCCACACATATAAAATCTCAACCGACTGCAGGGCCTGGTAAGAGCGTCAGACTGATTCCATCTTTCCTAAGACGAGGAAAAGCATCTACTCTTCCTCTTTAAGGAAACTTGGATCTTGAGATGGAGTTGCATGTTTTCCGTTCCATTAAGTGGAATTCATTGCAGGTACCAGTCTGATCCCAAAACAGGGAGCACTGGGTAGTCCTACCAAGCGAGCGCTCGTTCCAGCTGAGCTCTAATGAGCTGCGTGACCTCAGGCAAAGTCACTTCCTCCCGGCATTTGGGTTTTCTCATCTGCAAAATGTGGAGTTTAAATCTGGGCTCCTCTGACCTTTCCTCACTAATGGATGATTTTATGTAGCAAGTATTCCTCTACATCTAAAACATGAAGTCCACGGAAAATATGTTTTTGAGACATTTTTTGAGAGCATATAAGTCAGGACATACCTCTCTTTAGAAGCTATGCAGATTTTGTCTGATACAAAGAACTTGCCACAATGAGATGGACATGACAGATGTTTCTGGAAAAACTCCCCATCTTTACACCCAGTCCATATGAGCCCACTCAGTATCCACACATGAAGTCAACCCAACAATTAAAACCACTGGACACTGTCACTCTTTACTTCCTTAAAGACTTTTCCCTCATGTTATTACGCTCCCAAGGCTCTTATTCAAAGCATCATGTCTCTATAGTACTTTTTGAAAAGCATAAAGAGAAAAAACACGGGAAACCAAACTAGGGATTCTTTGGCAGAGATGGGAATATGAAATGGTGACCTTGAAGCATGGGAGGAAAAAAAACAGGCAAGGCTGCCATCGTGTACATTGTGTGCAAGCTGTCGCACATAGTAGGGATCTTTAAAGCCCATTCCCATTTAGGGATGTGGGTGCCGTCTTTACTTCCGAGGGAAGGGGGTGTTCTCCCTCCCGTCCCCCTACACATCCTATCATGTAAAGTCAAGGGCGTAGATTGTGGCCTTGGAACATGCTGACTGTTCCCTAGGACAGTTTAACCTGCCTAGGCCTCAGTCTTCTCGGCTGTGAAATGGGATAAACAACACAGCGCTGTCCACACCATGTCCAAATACTTAACCGTTGACATAAGTAGTAGTCAGTAATTGCTAGTGTCCTGTCTTTCTCCCTTTGCTTACGGGTCTCTGCGCTCCCCCTCTCTCAGTAAGTAAATGAGATGATGATCTGTAGTTCATTCCAGACAGAATCATTTGGATTTGGGGGTAGAAAATGAATTTTCGTAGGGTTTTAGAAAACCCGCCTTTTGAGTGCAAGAACCACGTGAACTAGCAACTTGAGTCCAGCTTTTACTTCATCTTAGAAGATCAAGATTTTAACCAGGAAACACGGGGACAGGGCCTGGGCCTTGGTCTTGGCCAGCCCCTGCTTTGCACAAAAGCACAAACACAGTGGCCACAAGGTCAAAGTGTGGGCTGGTCTAGGTTGAGTGATACTCAAGGTGGCCACAGCACTGTTAAAACAGACTGTTGAGTGGGCGGGGTGAGGAGGGTGGGGACAGCCTTCCTTTTCCCTTCTCTCACCCAACACCAAGGCTGATTCATGTATTTAATTAATTAATTAAGTAGATAATTAATTGCTTAAAATGTGACTCCGCTGGGAGTTCCAGATCTTGATTCTATTTTTTCACCAACCCTTCCCTAATGTCTAGGCCTCAGTATCCTCAATGAGGATGTGTGCTAAATGACCAAATCTTTGAAGAGCACCTAGCATGTAGTAGATGCTCAGTTAAATGTTCAGCTCTGGTAATGTCCCTCTGCTCCCCGACAGTCAGCTCCAATCTGCTACTGAGGAACCAAGAAGCAGGACAGGGGTGTGTGTGTGTGTGTGTGTGTGTGTGTGTGTGTGTGTGTGTGTGTGTTAGGGAGAGCTAAAACAATTGGCATTACCCAGAGGAATTATTGGTAATTTTCCATCAAAATTAGTAACTTCCTTTCCACCTGCTTTTTATTCTGCCCATTTTTAGGGCTTACAGTAGACTTACACACAAAAACAAAAGACTCATTTTTGGTTTTTGTCTGATCCCTGATACCATCTAAAAACATCTAATGTGGCATGCTAAAAACATCTCAAGATCAACAAGTTAATTACTAAAAAAATGAACATCCACCATTAGAGTCGATTGATTTTCGACAGAGTTGCAAAGGCAATTAATGGAGAGGTGATAGTCTTTCAAAAGGGGTGCTGGAATAATTGGATATCAATACGCAATAAAAAGTGACCTCCCACCCATATCTCAGAATATCTATAAAAATTAGCTCAAAAGGGATCGTGGATCGAAACAGAAAACCTAAAAATATAAAACCTTGAGAATACAACATAGAAAATATTGGTGATCTTTGGGTTGAATAAAAATTTCTTAGATATGACATAACTCCTGAAAAGAGAAAGAGAAAAAGGATAAATTGTCCTTTATCAAAATTAAAAACTTATCCTTGAAAGACACATGATAAGAATGAAAAGATGAGTCACAAACTGGATGAAGTATTAGGAAATCACATGTCTGAAAAAAAAAATAGTATCCAGAATATAAAAAGAATGTATGATATAATACTTTCAAAAAGCCCAATAATAAGAAAATCATTTTGTTCAGGGCAAGAGATTTGAACAGCCCTTCCATCAAGAAGATATAATAGCAAATAAGCACATGAAAAAATGTTCAGCTTCATTACCCAATGGGGAAATGAAAATTAAAACCATGACAACATACTGCTACACGTCTATGAGAATGGCTTAAAATAAAAATTGGGATGATAGCAAGTGCTGGTGAAGACGCGGAACTACCGGAATTCTCATTCATTGTTGGTAGGAACACAAAGTGGTACAGACACTTTGAACGTAGCTCACCAGTTTCTTCTGTAGTTAAAAATGCGCACTTACCGGATGACCCAGCAATCTCATTCCCAGGTATTTACGCAACTGAAATGAAACTGTATTTGAATGTTTATGGCAGTTTTATTTGTAATCATCAAAACTGGAATCAACTAGAATGTGTTCCAAATGGAGAATGAACAAACTATGATCCATCCATACAGTGAAACAACTTTCAGTAACAAAAAGGAAAGAGATGCTGATGCATTTATAATAATACAGATGAATCTCAAATAGACTAAGCTAAACAAAGTGAAAGAAACCAGACTCGAAAGGCTACAGAATATATGATTCCATTCATACAACATTCTGGAAAAGGCAACCCTGCAGATACAGTAGCTCAGAAGGGCTTGGGGAAGGGTCAGCTATGAGGAGATGTGGCAGCAGTTCAGGCAATGGAACTTTCTGTATCTTGAACGTCACGGTGGCAGGACATGTCTGGATGCATTTGTCAAAACTTACAGAACTACAATAAAGCGGCTGAATTTTATTGTATGTAAATTTTTTTCTCAATGACATGAAAACCTACTGACTGATGTATTAAAAACAAAAACACAAAACACCAAAACGGCATAAAGGGATAGCAGAAAACAAACAGTGTTGAGCCAGCCAGTGGCGAGAGATTGCACGTAGGTGATGTTTACATTGAGTAATCTGGGAGGCTTCTCGGAAGAGGTGGCAACTGAGTGGCAACTTAAATGTCAGGAAGCAACTGGAATGGGCAGATGTGCAAGCAGAGCCTTCTACAGAAGCACAGTGAGGGCAAAGGCCTGGGGCAAAACAAGCCTACGGAATAGTAAGAAGAGTGAGAAATAAGTTGGTACTTCGTCTTTGCTATAAACCTATTAAAAAAAAGAGAGAAGAGAAAAATTTCTCAGTGAACAAAAATCTGGATCATCATCTCAGATCTGAATTTAGGCTATGCATAATCAAACTTACTAAATATAGTGGGTAAATATAGATCTAAGGCTGCCCATAAAAACTTCAGGAAGGGCACGGGAGTGGAAAGGAGGGAGGGGAAGGGGATGAGGAGGGAGGGAGAGGACAAGAACACACAGCTAGCTTGCCTGCTGGGAACTTTGGATCGAGGTGGAACTTACTTACTCAGTATCATAGAAATCACCTTCTCTGTTTTAGGTTTGCTTAGAAGATAGCCACAAGCCAATCAATAAGTAAAATGAAGGCCTGAGAAGTCCCTCAACATCCAAGGTCATATTCATGTTCCAAATATGCACTCTAAATTTTACAAGGATGATTAGGTTGATTTAAATTCATATTTTTTTTCCTAAATATAAAATGTGCATCCTCATTTTATTGACAAGCCTATTTCTTGGTGCTTCTTAGACTGGCTCTTTACAGCTTTCTGCATGTAGCCGAAGAACAATTTTTTCTCAATTTGTGGTTTCTCTTTATTACTGTTTTAGTAAAGCCAACATCTCTGTTTTCATTTTTGAAGTATTTACAAAAGAAATTTAACAAAACCCTACCTCAGGTTTATATGTATGCGTATGTATGACATAACATAAGAGCATGTTAGGAGTGCGCTTCTATTTACAATTTTAACCTGTTTTCACCGATCGTTTCAACCAATCAACACTACTTTCTAACTCAGCAATGTGTTAAAGGATTTTTGCCTTATTCATGTAATGGAATAATAGGACGTCAGGAATGTTCTTCATTGGCAATATTTGATGACTGTATGTAGTTAAGGAAATAAAGATGGAACCTTTGTCAGTTCTTTTAGGTTTACAATAAAAATGTACAGTGTGAGATACCAATGAGGCCTCTCCTTTACTTTAAGACATTTGTTATATGTCACTCGTCAAATGGTGATGAAAGACGATCTTTGCAAAGAGCAGGTTTTCCCCTGGCCCGGACAACTCTTGTAAAAATGGATGTCACATCAGCACGACAAGCTAATGGAGCCCGCGGCAGCCTGCTCACTCGGGGGTGGAGGAAGGACAGAAACTGGAATAAAACCACAAGGACATACCCTCACCAGCCAGTCAGTCACCCACAGGTGGGAGCTTTCCACTCCACTGCTTTGGCTCATTCTGGCCCCTCCGTTCGAAACAGTCTTGCCTTTCTCTCCGGCCCAACAGTCTTCCTTATGTCACCGCGGGGCCAGTGAACCCTCACTGGCCTGCCTTCTGCCCCCTTCCACACTCAGAGGATGCTTTCCCGCCTTTGACACATCTCCTGTTCCTTCCTTAGTCTAACCCTTTCTTGCAGCTCTGTATGACCTCGTACCATAAACACACACACACACACACACACACACACACACACACACATACACACATACACATACACACATGCACACACATCTTTGTCTTCTATTAACCAAGTTCTTTGTGAGTTGGAGTGAATCTGATTCACTTTTTAATTTCCCACAATGCCTAAGGGTACATCTCCTGCATCAAAGGTTCTCAATAAATGTACACTGATTGAGTATATAACTTCATCCTGAAGTTGAGTCATTGTAATTATGGAATCAGGCCTGACAGCCTTCTAATCGCCCTTCAAGCAGAGTAGGCAGAGACTGGGAAACCCTGCACTGCAGAAACTCAATATTGCTGCTGCCACTGGCTCCACCCACACCCGGGGCAGCCATTGCTAATCGATCCCAGCACTCTTCTCCAGGCAACAGGACAGGCCCTCACTGTCCTCCTCAACCCACACTCTAGGAAGATATTAGCAGTCTCTGGGAGTGGGCACAAGAGATAAAAATCATGACTTTTCAGGATGCCAGAAACTTGATGGTATTTCCGAGTCTTTGAGTGATCCCAAAGATATGTAATATTTATGAATTTGTAATTTTGCTAAAGCCCAAATTTGATACAGATATATATCTCTATATGTATATGTATATATAGAGATATATATACATACACACATACATACTGTGGGTGTGGACGAATGAGTGTCTTTTTTCCATCATTTAGAGAACTCATCTCCATGTAACCAATGACTCTCGTGATGTATTCCTTACAACTGCTCTTTATCCTCTTCACCTTATTTCTGGAAATGTAAGTAAGTTCTTAGTGTTGCTTTTTAAGAAATGATGTAATGTAGGGTAGAGTTTATTTTAGTGGAAAAAGTAAGCTTGCTACTTATTCCTGTCCTTAAACCTATAGAATCATTAAGAATCAAAGGGGATTGTGTAAGTGTGAGTTTATTGTGTTTCATGGAGAAATGACATTGCCATAGCGTCTGCAGATTTGAAAGTGACCTCAAGGCACATCCACTGCAAATATCGAGTAGATCGTGGATTTCGGGAAATCTTGGAACTCTCGGAGAGCTCAGTCTTTCAGGAAGTCATCCTGTCATAATTCAGGTAAGGCCAGAAGTGGGGTCCCCACAGGTTGGCAGGGGCTGCTCGGAGATAGCCCACAGCCAGCACACCTGTGGGCCCTGGAAGGCACACCAGCCAAGGAGTTCGGGGACAGATCCCAGGAAGCCACCCTAGACGCTAGGACCACGACCTGCTAACATCCTGAACAAGAAATGTATCGCATCTCACAACAAGGAGGCCAGAGGTAGAATGGACTCCAGGAGTGGTGACGGAGTCTCAGTGACTTCATCAAGGACTGAGGCTCTATCCCCCTTTTACTCCACCTTCCTCCCTCCTAGGCCAGCCTCCCTTTTGTGCACAAGGCCACGATGGACGTTACTGGAGTCACTTCCAAGGTCATAAAAGAGGCACTCACCTCTGGCATCTCGTCTCGAAATAACGATAATGACAGTTAACACTTATGTGACGCTGTGCACCAGATACTCTCCTAAGTGCTTTGCAAATATTAACTAATCTTTATCTTTGCCGCAACGCCATTAGCTATGTATTATTATTAACCCCATTTAACAGATGAAGAAGTGGAGGCAGAAAGGTTAACTGACTCTCCCGACGACACAGCCGTGGAGCTGGGATTACAAACCAGGCAGTCCACCTCGGAGACGGCGCCCTTAGCCACAAAGTCACCTCTACTGAGAAGGTCTTTCCAAAAGCAACCCAGAGACTTGCCTTCACGCTTGCTTGGCCACAACTGAGTCACATGGCCTCTCGAAGCCCACCACCAACAGGAGACGCTGCCACAAAGAGAAGCCCATCGAGATTAATCACTGAGCTGGACATAGACCCATCTTTCCCAAGGGAGAGACCCCGGGAAAAAAGTAGAATTCTATTCCCAAAGAAGGGAGATAGAGCTAAAGCAAGGAACTAGCATCTCCTGCTATGAGGTACTGCCTAACTACAGTCCAGCTCGACCACTAACTGCATTTCCTCTGCTTCGATGAGGAAAACAGTGCTCCCCATGCTTACCCAGGCCTGTATCTTTACCTCCCCTCTTGCTTGTAAGCACTCCCAAACTAGGAACAAATCTCACGAATCTGCCTCTCCCCCACAAGGCCTTGCACAGGGCCTTGCACGTAGAAAGTGTTCCAGAAATGTTTGCTCATTGTAATTGAATTTTCTTTCTCAAGTCTACTTAATTGAAGAGGTCAACAGTTGGCCATGCTCAAGGCAGGCAGATAATGCGTTTTCACATTGATCTAACAATCAAGTGAATGCTGAGAAGCTTCCCTTGCCATGCAAAATAGCATAAAATCACACATTAACATAGGTCAATGCAAAAGCCCAAATTTATTCAGTTGTTAGTGTCTTGCACTCAGCACCCTTAGAGGTAACATTAATGTCATATTTTTATGATGACTTGACATTCCCACTGTATTTGAAGAAACACATCAGAGAGTCGTGAGAGCAGGTTACATAATCGGCACCACTCTGCGCAGCAAGAAGAGGCAGACACGGGTCTGGGTCGATCAGTGAATCTCCCCTTTCATGGGCCTACTGCTCTAACCTTCAGGGGATAGGCGAGCCCCAAGACGCTGCAACTTCCCGGGATTGGGAGTGCGTGAGAAGGCCGCTTGGAACTGCCCACTGAACTTGCACTGCCTCGCCCCCCCCCCCCCGAGAAGCCGCAGGATGTGTGCCTGACCTTGACCCTGCCTGCGCCTGTGCCAGGCAGAGTGTAACAGTAGAACTTGGGCCACCCAGACCCGATCGCTGCTCCTGCAGGGACGGAGAGGCCGGGCAGAGCCTGGAGGCCTGGAGTTTGGTGGGCAGACGAGAACTCATCTCAGAGGGGCGCCAGGGAGGCGGGCCCGCCTGTGAGCTAAGGTGTCAAGCCCCGGGTGCAGGCTGCATCTAGACCCATCACATTTCACTTACAAAATACAAATTAAAAGATAAAAGTATCATGGATTTCAAGATGATGACTACAGGGCATTAAACCCCAAATACTTCTGAACACAGGAGCCTATGAGCTCGAGCTTGTCACACACCCTGGCCATAGAGATGTGGAGTCGTACCTTGTTTCAAGTGAATATCTATCCACGGAGAAGATAGACACCATTTTAAGACATGCTGTTATACGAAGTCTTCTTGAATGAATGAACTCATCTAACGGAATGGGAGAAGACGCTGGGCAGCGAGAAGGGTTACTGCTCCCTGTACAAGTTCCATCTAGCAGCTCCTGTCCTAAATGTATGCCACGGCGACTTTGGACTGCATCCTACGGACCAGCAATGAGGAGCCTCTTGTGCAGGTTTTAAGGGGAGGAGTGGCATAATCAATGGATGTCTTTGGTGGCCGCGTGGAGGAGGAAGGAATTCAGGGAAGAAGAGACTCTGGACAGGCAAATCAACTACACTCTAGATGGACGATGACTGAAAGTGACTTTATAGCACAGCGGCCAAAGGTGTGGGCTCTTCAGTTAGAGACACCTGGATCGTCACGTCCTGGGTAGGCTTGGGCCGCTCACCTGCCTTCTCTAGCTTCACCTTCCTTATCCGTTGGAGTAATCGCGAGAGGGTTCTTCGTGAGGGCTGAAAGAAATGATTGTATACGATGCACACGACAGCGCCTGGGTCATTACAGGGAGCCGATATTATATCATCACAGGAAATGGATTCTTACTAGTTTCTCATAGTCTCGCATTTACAAGTTGTCTACAACGGCCGTGCTTTCAGCTACAAGAAGGAAACGCCCGCATGCCCGACCCCCCCCCCCCCATCTACAGGACTTCTCCCCTCTTCAGTACGTAATTCCTTGGGGTACAAGGGGTGACTGTTCATTCTCCTGCTCCATAATCCTATATTCGCCTTTGGGCAGCAATCTCAAGATCTCTCTCTCCAGTATGGAGTAGCATCCTCTCTCCTGTCCAGGAGGGACCCTTGGTGAAAGGAACTTAGAAAAATCCACTTTCTGTTCAGAGCCTCATTTTAAACATCTTGTCTTGCTCAAGAAATCCCCTCATTCATGTATTCATCCCTTCGTTTATTCACCCTCTCTTGCCCCAGGTCATAAGGGATGATCTAAAGAATGACGATTTAAGGAAGAAACAAAAATACGTTAGTTTGGCATTTCAAATAGTTTATCTCCATTAAAGGCATAATTCATCGTTGTTATAAAAGTGTACTCAGTAAAATAACGTATGGAAATCCCACTTATCTGTAACTTACCAGGATACAAGTTATTTGGGGGACGCAAGTTATTGGGGGGACACAACAAAAGCAGTTATATCCCAGAAGCACCAGAGGCTGCCGACACCGTTTTCCAGGTATTAAGAAATACCTAGAAATCATAGTGAAAGAATATGTTCATCAAGACAGAGACGCTGGGGCCATATTCTGTCAAACACGGAGGCACCGTGAGGTTTAGAATCAGGCACGCTTGGTTTGCTCGTGTGGGGGTGTGAGTGCCGTCCACCGCTATTTCCAGTTTTCTTCTGCTTCCAGGCCCAGGAGAGGATCACATTTCCTGGGCCCCTTGAAGTTAGGCATGGCCTCGTGACTTGCTATGGCCTGTACAGCGTGAGTACCAGTGACATGTGTCCCCTGCACATGGAGGAGATGGCATGAGACTCCCCATGCCCGCTCCCCCTCCTCCCTCAGTAGTTGTGGGAGTCCTGCTGGGGTGACAGCGTCGCCGCATAGTGAAGCTGCCGTCAGCCTGGGTCTCTGAACAGCTCAGAAGTCCCCTGTCAACCTACGTCATACATGTCGTTTGAGGAAAAACAGACCTTTGTTGTTTTCTGCCACTGAGCTTTGGGAGTATTTCTTGCTGAGGAATTATTAAGCTTCTCCTATCTGATACAGCATCATTCCAGGCCCTGAGGATACAGAAATAAGCAAGATCGACAAAGTGTCCCTTTCACATGGTAGCGGGAGGGGTACATAGAGTAGACATATAAGCGAAGAAACACGTAAACTCTCGGAATGCGCGGAATGCCGTGAAGGGTAGAACACCTGCGGATGAGGTGCGGAGGGCCCTGGAGGTTGCTCCTGGGGCAGCAGTGCTCAGAGGAACCTCACCAGAGTGCTGGGCCCTGAGCTGGGGCAGAGGGAGCCACCTCTAGATTTTCGAGGAAAGAACTCAAGCAGAGACTTAACAGCAATTCGAGAGTTCGAAGCTCAGGGTGGTATGAGTGGATCTATCCCATCTCCTGCTTGCTTTTGAGAAGCTGTACGTGGGCAAGAATGGAAACAGGAAGATCCTGGTGCAATAAAACAATGAGAGACAGGGCGTTGGGGGAGCCGGAAGGCGGACAGGGACGAGATTCAGGATCTCTTTTGGAGATGACTGTGGCAGAACTCGCTGTGTGATTGATGGGTGGTGGTAGGAGAGGAAAAGAAGAATCAAGATGAACTCCCAGGACTTTGGTCTGAGCAGCTGGTTGCTATTTACTAAGACGGAGAAGAGCAGGTGGGGAGCAGGTCTGGGAAGGAAAGTCAAGAGTTCTGTTGTGAATTTTTGGGGTCGGAAATGGCCACTGACGTCGAAGCGGAGTGATCAGGAGGCGGCTAGGTGTGCACATGTGGACCCGGGAGGACAGAGTCTGGAGTCGGGCTGGAGAGTCATGGAGCATACAGGTGGTAATTAGAGCCCAGACCCGGATGTGGTCCCTTGGAAGGTGGTGTGGAGAGGAGAAGAAAACCAAGAGCAGGGAACTCTAATATGTAAAACTTGGAGAAGAAACGGTCATCAGGAGAGACTGAGCAGTTGGCCCCATTAGATCAGAGGGCTGGAGTGACATGGGACAAGAGAGGAGGAGGGAGGAACACTTTGTGTCAAATGTGGCCACCAGGTCCAATATGACGGGAGCAGAGATTTGGTCACTGGAACGAATAACATGGACGTTGATTAAAGCCATTGCAGTAGTGAAGAGTGAAGGGAATAATGATAAATGGAGAAAGCTGATCAAGGTAGCTCCCCCCTGGAGTTTGGATGTGCAGAACAGCAGGAAAAAGGGGTGAGAGCTGGGTCCCAGCGTCCAGATCTGCCCTGACAACGCCCATAACCGCACACCCTCCAACTCTGATTGGACTGGAGCCTCATCTTGGTCTTTCTATGGGCTGAAGTCTTTTCCTGAACCTTCGCCCCCCATCTGGGAACATACAACTGTCTACGAGACTGACTGGACACTGACTGACTACGAGGACACCTTTCTGCCCAGTATTTCCGCATGAAGTCAGACTAAACCACATGCCCTAGAGAGACCAAAAAAGAAAGAAAAACAACTTAATCTCGTCCCAAAACCAGAAAAAGTCCCATGTACTCGACAGCTGTCAGTGACAATGCTGCGATGTCTCCAAAAGGCATGGCCGGCAAGAAGATGAGTGCCGGTAGTAAGGACGTCAAGGGCCTCACATGAGCAGCAATTAAAAGCAGAGGGACAGATGGTCACAATGCTGGGAATTAGCAAAATTTAATTTATGAATTGTCAATACAGTCACGTGGTTCAAAACTCAGAGTGTAAAAAGGATGTACAGCGAGGTCTCCATCCAAGCCCCGTCCCCCAGCCTTCCCCTCCACGCCTGCCAAGTCCGCTAAGTTCCTCGCCCTTCCTGCACACACCCGTGCCGATACACCGGCATCCTTTCCTCTCTCCGTCTTTTGGCTCAAATGGTATTGCACCCTATGTACTCTCCTGCATCTACAAAGCCAGAAGTTGGGCAACACGGAAAGAAGTGGATTTTTGCAGCTTCACCTAACAGCTACTGAATTCATGCTAAATATTTTTAGGGAAGTTTTTTTATTAGGTAGTAGGCATGGTAAATGGAATCTAAATTGAGTTCTCATATGTCTGGGAGCATCTGTTGAATGGGGTGAACCTGTGAGGAGGGGGAAGGTTCCCAGGAGAACAAAAATAGGAAATGTGACATTTGTGCCTAAGCATCCTTATACAAGTTCCCAGGGACTGTCACGGAACCTAGCCATCACTGATGTGTCTCCTCGCCACAACCCCATCCCTCCCAGCCCTTCTGGGAAGGCTCTGCCCTCCTGCCGGCGCACCCCCGGGGGTCCTTGGCTGGCTCTCTCAGAAGTTCATCAGCTGCCAAGATCACCACCTGTCCGCTGTCAAAATGGGCCTTGAATTGCCCAAGCCTCCCTCCTGGCTGACCATCCTCGTGACGCCTCCGTCAGGATTTACTACGGAACCAGGTCGCCTGCTCCTGGTTTGATGTCCCATCGCCAGCTGCATGTGTGAGCCCCTCTCTGCGGGGGGCATGTGCCTCTTGAATGTGAACCAGGTCTAATACTTGGAGGAAAAAAAAATAGGACCTGCTTTTTTTAAATTATCATCGGATATGCCAAGTGAAGTGAAGCTCATTTTCAAAGGATCCCCAGCTGTCATCCCAGCATCATGCCTGGATGGCTCAGTCATCACAGAAGCAAGGAGGGCAATTTGATGTCATATTCGACCTGATGACAGGAATTGTGATTGGAAATCAGCTTGAGATACTTAGAAGAACTCCTTGGGATCGTGTCAATTAACATTTATACATTGCTTTCCTGTTGATAAAGCCCTTTTTTATGTACCCTGTCATAATACGTTAGGAGTGATGGTGGCTTTAAGGAGAGAACAGGCCCAAACGATTTCTTGCATCAGCTTAGAGACAGGAAGGAAACAGACAGGTTCTTACAAAAGGAAAGAGCAAAAGCAGACGACGGTGCTAAGCATGAAAGAATGAGCATTACCCGTGCCGAACCCAGGGAAGCGGGTGGAAATGTCGCCGGTTCAAGAGAGACGCTCCATGCAGGAGGGTCCCAACCGCGGGAGCCAAACCGCAGGCCTGTAACGACGTGTTCAAGATGGAGGGCTGCTGAGCGGCTGCTTGGCCCGAATAGGTTGTTCCTTCTTTCAGTTACGACAGTGGTAATCCATAGCTGTGGATTAAAATATCACGGCGCAGAGGAACCAGAAGAAAAAACAGTACATTGAGGCCTCCCTGCCTAGCCTCGCTTATGACCACATTCTGAGAGAGAGACGCCTGACGCCCACCCCCTCGGTGCCCCCCATTTTGCTGCTTCTTACCCCTTTCCTGGAAAAGCACTAACCAGCCCCCTGTCCAACCTGCTCCCTCTTCCAGTGGTTCGGGAATAATTATCTCCATGGCTGTCGATGACTCAGTAATGGGCTTAATTGATGATAACGGCCTTTCCTGGAGAGTTGGTACGCGTAATTCTCTTTTGTCTCCGAGGCTGAAATGCACAGTATGCCCGTACAAACTGGGGAAGAATTCCACTTGATTAACGTCACGGCAATGAATGCCAGACAAAGTCATGATTCAGCACATCTGGTGACTTTGATTTGCCAGTTCTGAATAAATATTTCCTTGCTGGGACTTTCCACAAAGAGTCCTCCGGAACTGGCTCGAACACAGCTTTGTGTCTCTACTCTCCACCTGCACTGCAGCTGCCTATCAGATTCCCTTGCATACAGCAGGTGCTCGATAGATGTTTACTGAATGGTGGTTTTCTTAGTTGGAGTGTGATGATGAGGCTCCACCCTTGAACTGACTCAGTAGGCTTGGCTTTCACGTGAACCCCTCCCGTGGGACGCCACCATCCCGAGGAGCAGACGGGAGCGGAATTGCTCAGAGGACCGATTCTCCACTCTTCAGGGGTAAGCGTAAGGACGTGTGTGAGTGTTAATGGCGTGGCTAGAATGCGACCAGCCTGATTGTGTGTGTGTGCCCATAGGCGCTAGGACTTTAGTCCAGGTCTGTAGGAAGTTCCCAGCACATGACTCTTCTCACCAGAAGCTAGCAAGAGGACTTGTTTCTCCTCTGACAGGTCTGTCCTCCAGGCTCCCCACCCTCTGGAATTCTCAGTCATACCCAAATACGTCACGTAAAAATTGACTTTAATTCTTAGAGAAAACCCGACCGAGGCCATGCTGGGCAGGACGCAAGGTGGAGGTAAGCTCGGCAAAATGAGGACCAGGGATGGACCAGAGAATGGGACAAGAGCAGGAAGACCGTCAATGAGACTGTCAATGACATCAAGACTGGCCTAGCGTTACTGGTACACATTTGAGGAGGTTTTTTTTTGTTGTTGTTGTTGTTTTTCTGGAAAGTTCTAATAGTGCAAAGTCTGTAATCACCCTAAACCTTATCCTGGCCCAGAGATGAGGAGAGGAGCAGGGATGGGACACAGGAGACAGGAGAGGAGAATGAACACAAGGAGAAGTCAAATTAGAGGGGGTGAAGAGAGGGGATCTGAAAGTGGAATCAATGGAAATAGTCAAGATTTATCAATAGCTCTTTTCCTAGGTAGAAATGGATCTATTTACCTTTCTGTCTCTCTTTCTATGTCCATCCACGCATCGAGGCATCCTGCCTTTTTCCAAAAGGATTTATGTTAGTTTCCAAGGATACATTGTAGATGCAGATATAATATAAACCATAATCAGGCAGAATAACAAAGAAATACTAGGATGGGGACAAAATGGAGCCAAGAGGTGGGCTGGCCACACACACTTGCTGGACTGGATCCCGGCCGGTGACAAAGAGAGGCAGTGGTACCCAGAACCGCAGAGAGCTTCTTGCTAAACCCGGGGCTCTGGCCTGTGAGACAGATCTTCTCTTCAGATCCGCCTCTCTGACTGTGTATGGCCCGGACGAAGCACGCCCAGCTGGGCTCTGTGGGGCGGACCCTCTGCACAGTGCGTGGCAGGGAGAGGGCAGAGCTAAGGATCTGCCATTGTGAGGGCCGCAGCTGTTAAAACCCAAATGCAAATATTGCTTCACCTGCATAAGACACATGAGCAGAAGGAACCCGCCCAACTATAGAAAATACACCGTTGGAAGTTACAAAACAACATTAATGTTTTCCAGCTCTCAAAAACTAGCAAATTTTAACATCTTTTTTTGAGTTAAGACCAAAAAAAAAAGGAATTTAAAATCACAGTGACAGGGCCTATAAGATTCTTTTCTTGTCTGACATCTCCCTCTACTGACAGGACCTTCTCTCTCATTTCCCAGGCAACCCAGCAGGGTCGTCTTTTGAAAGTGAGGCGCCCGTGAAATAGTTTTGCAGCCTTGCTCACAGATTGGAGGGGGCGGGGGGGGAGCCGGGAGGGGGGGGGAGATCACAGGTCTCGCTTGGGACTTGGGGAATTGGACCATCCGCGTGCAGTCAGCAACGGGATGTGATGTCCGGACCTCAGAAGGGGGGTCCGGACAATGAGAGGGGTGGCAGAGCGGCTGTGGGGAGAGGATGAAAGATGAGAGGAGGAGAAGGGGATGCCCTCATCTTGACAGTCTCTCGGACATTAAGGCCAGGCAGACAGGTGGGAGCAAAGCAACTCGCTCCTCTGAATATGTTCTCCACAGAGCCATCCGTCTCTGGCTTGTATAATCCCAGTGTTGGGAAACTCATTCCTTCGTTGTCAACAATTTTTTTTTTTTGACATTGTTCATTGTGAGGAAGTTACCCCTTCAGGTGAGCTGGGATCTGCTCCCCCTACGCATCCCTCGTTTTTATCATTCTGCCCTTCCGTGTGATTCGGACGCTCACCCCCCACGTTCACCCGACAAGGGCTTCCCGTGAGCATCCCACGAGGCAAAGGTGGCTACGTGGGTCATTCACCCAACTCGGAGTCCTCGGCTTCTCTCCCCTCCCCTCTGTTCTCCCTTGAGAGCAGAGGCTGCGTCGTATTCCTCTTCCGCCTCAGCCTCCAGCCTGCCAGACCACCCAGGGAGGCATGATCTCTTCAGACGTCCGTCAGCTGAGGGACCTAGACATCACTGTCACCCCACGTGCAGATGAGGGACCTGGGGCTCCAGGAGACACAGAAGTCGCACGAAGCCCCACAGCAAGTGTTCGGAAGAGCCCAGCTCGGAGTCCACATGCACTGTACATGTACCAGCTCCCGGCGTCGTGTTCCGGCTTCCCCCAGAGAGCAGCAGCCTCCTGCCGGCCGCCTTTGGGGTGGGACTGGCTCCCCACTAACCACGCCTTCGCCTTAGGCGAGTCACTTAGCTCCTCGGAGCCTCGCGTCTCTCGTTGTTGAAAAGGCAGTACGCGCCTGGTGGTCTGGCGTAGTTGAGAAGCGAGTCAGACGTCCGGTACGGCGCCCGCCCCACACCACGGCTGCTCACGTTGCTGTCCTCAGCCTGGTGGGAAATGGAAAAATCTGCCGTCGTCGTTTCCACTGGAGGGGATGAGCCATTAGGGGGAAGAGAGGCAGTAAATGGAGAGCGAAGTCTTGGGGGTGAGAACGCGTAAAATGCCGTTTCATGGCAGCCACAGAGTGTTCTTCTCGGTTCCTATTCCCTAGTGGGCGTTCATGAGTCCCTACCTTTCCTGTGACTTCCAAGTCTTGTGTCTGTAGAAGAGTGGAGATAGAGATGGATGCCAGAGAAACCAAGCAAGGTCTTAAGGAGAAAGGCAATTACTGATACCTGGAAGGTTTGGCAAGAGGAGGAGAGGGGCAGCCATCCAAGGGCACCGGGTTTTGTCAAGTAGATGATGCAGAAGAGCTCCCTGAATCCATGGCCGACAGAGCATCTGAGTGAGGGAACGGGCGAGTGATGCTTGGGGTTTCACTAAATGATTTTGATAATGTTGACATTGTTGGGCGGACGCATGGGGTTGCTGAGAGTCCCTGTTTAACAAACTCCCAGGCGATGCCGATTCTTACGCTGCTGGGCACCAGCACAAAGGACCACGCTTTGAGAAGCCAGCTACAGCGTGTCTGATGCCGGTTTGCCCACACCCAGCTTTGTGACGTTTGATGGGTACCTAACGCACTCTTGGTGTCAGTGCAGTTCTGGGACTGGCTTCCTTCCCCTTCCCAACCACCCCACCACCACCACCACCAATCCCTGCTAGAAAAATGCAATAAATAGAAATTCAGTTGCTTAGAATTCAGAGTTCACGGCTTAAGAGGTATTTCTTCTCTGTTTGCTTTGGGAGGAAAATGTTTGTTCTTCCTTTTTGGATCCCAAAATTCTTGATTTTTTTTTTTTCCCTCCCCTCATGGTTTGGCACAAACCTACTTTTGTCGATTTGGTATTTCCTCTGTGGATAAACTTCCTGGCTTTGGAAAAAGCCTCCTTCTTTTATGAGGCACTTTTAACCTGCAGGATTTCCATTTAGCTTAATTGGCATATTTATGTATTGAGATGGGTACCTAGAGGGCTTGGGCCACAGCACTTTTGTATAAATCGAAAAAAATGAAATGAGCTGTTCTCGCAGTTGTGTGCCCTTCAGTCATGGAGTGCGGTAAAAGGCTCATCATTTACAGACTGTGAACGCTCAGGAAGATCAATAGGCATAATGCAATCCGGAGTCATTTAGAAAAGCAAAACTCAGGATTTTCAAAGCCCAATTATTTCAGGAGCTTGGCCATTACTAATTTCCTGTTAAATCCTTCCTGGGCCTCCATTCCCTCGCCATGTTAAGGAATGGCCTTCAAAACTCCTGATGGATTATCCCCTCGAGAGGATGCCGGAGAACCTTCTCCTGATAGTTGGACCGTTTGTAACCTCGAAGGACCTGGCTGTTCCCAGCCAGCCCCTTCTGATCGCAAGCCCCGGCCGCAGACTGTGACTTTTCCAGTCACTTCTGAAGCCTAGCATGCTTTGAAGGCAACTGAGGGGATTGATTCTTATTGGTTTCATAGATCTATGGCTAATGGCTTATAGATTTTTATATAGTCTGGCCCTGCTAGGCATGTCGGTTAAGTCTCTATTAAGGTTGACAGAGAGGAGAGAAGGTCAAAGGAACTAGGACACGTGCATGGCTTTCCTCCAAGGCTGACCAAGAAAGGACTCCTTAACGGAAAAGTCTAGTGACCTGGAAAGTTGATAAAGAGGAACCTGGCCCCCCGAGCGCAAGAATGCACGTTGCACAAGAGGGCCAGGCGAGGTCAGGAGCAGAGATGCCCGGCTTACATAGTTAATGGGAACGGATACGGGGGAACCAGCTGCCCTGGGAGTTTGCAGCTCCTGCCAAGATGCCTACGGGGAGTTGAGTGGTGGCCCCAGAAACTGTGAATGTGAAAGGGGGTCTTTGCTGATGTAATTAAGTTAAGGGTCTGCAGCTGAGACCTTCCTGGATTATCAGAGCGGGCTTAGATCCAATGACAAGTATCCTTATAAGAAGAGGTGAAGACACAGACGGGGAGATGCAATGGGGTTGAGGGCAGAGGTCGAGGGATGCGTTGCAGCCAGTGAGCCCCAGGGATTGCTGAAAGGCACCAGAAACTAGGCGAGGGGTGCCAAATGGAGTGTCCCTCAGAGCCTCCGGAAGGAGCCAATCCTGCCAAGAGCTTAATTTTGGACTTCCGGCCTCTAGAGCTATAAGGGAATACGTTTCTGTTGTTTTAAGCCACCAAGTCTGTGGTGATTCGTTTTCAGCAGCCCTAAGAGACTAATGCAACCACCAGTCCCAGGCGGCTGGCTGCTCCTCCACAAGCAACCCTGGAGAAGCTCAAGAACCAAGAGGAAACGTGGATTCTAGAAACCAGTGACCATAAAATGTGAGGAAGGAGACCGAAGGTCGTCTTGGGTCGTGGTGGGACAGGTGGGCGGCGGCAGTAACAGGCATGAGAGAAGGTGGAGGTAAGCGGATGAAATCCTGCGCTCCCCTCTCCTCCAGGTCACTGGAGAAAGTGCTGACCGACCCTTCCCATTTCCTCTGCCCGGGATAGGGAGACAGATACCAGAGCCTTGCAGGGGTGGGTGGGGAATGAGAGGGGGCTCAGTATTGAGCACTCTCAGGGTGCCCACTCTGCTTCTCCTCCTCGATCCCAGAGCTGTTGCTTATAGCTGGGGGGGGACTCCCTGCCCCCCTGATGCTTCCCCCAAGTTTTTAAAGATGCACTCCTGACCACAGGGGTCACCCTGTAAGGTGACAGCAGATGGCAAACACCCACCATGGTTCCGGGGTGCCCGGGGCTCCCCCATTGGGCTCAGCATCCTCCTCTCCTCCAACTCGTGGGAACTCCCATAGACGAGCCCTTTAGAATCCATCCAAAGCAGGAGTGCTGGAATAGGAACTTAAAATGAACGTGAAAAATTCCTGTCATAGGGGAAAGTAGATACATGAGACAATAAGAAATGCAAAAAGAACCAGGTGAAAACTGGTATTTTAAAGACAGAATATAACAGATAGAATAAATGATGGGGCAGATACAGTTGAAGAATAAAGCAGTGGATTCGATCGGCCTGTAACAAAGACAGAGAGTGGGATGATAACCTCGGTGTACAAAGAACCTGTGGAAATTGAAAATAAAACCCCTTAACACTCCAGTTTTTAAACATGCGAAGGAGAGGAGCAAAAATCCCCAACAGAAATAGAAAAAAAAAAAAAAAAAGGCCAAGAATCATGAACAAAATCCAAGCTTACTAGACATAAAATACATCTAAGATAAAGCAGTAAAATACTGTTTTACTCCCAAATGGTAAAAAAGCGTAAATCCATTTTCAATGTCTTCGATGAGTGTTTAAATGGAATGATCGCTGGCAAGTCACGGGGTTCACCAGAGATACAGAGTTTCTTGTCCTGCCTGAAGCCAGGGCTTGGGGGGAGCTTAGAGAGGAGCATGACCGCACGGTGCGGGGGGGGGATGGGGGAGTGGAGATGAGGCCAAGCATGGAGGCAGGGTGGGCCGGGAGGTAGGCACGCTCTGCTCTTAAGCTGCTGGTTCACAGCTTCCCTGGAGAACAACTTTCACACAGGAATCGAGATCCTTTTGGCTCAGTTTCAATCAGAGATCTAGACAGAGATGCGAGCAAAGACTTGTGACATCTTTTGAGTTCTGACCTCTGCTCTGTTAGGGGAAATTTCCTTCCCTGTTTTTTCTTCTGGCCCTCAAAGGCAAAGCCTCTCCATCCTCCCATTCCGGGACTTCTGGTAACCTGTTCACTGCGCTCGGGCTTCGCTAAACTACCCAATGAGGGGTCGCCTTCTGGCAGCTGCATGATGAAGCAAGCTTGAGGGGACCAGCCATGGCCCAGAGTGGTGAGGTTAAGGAAGGAAGGTGTCTGCGTTCCTGGTGGCAGTGACTTGCCATACCAGCCTTGTCCTGCCTACCTCTGGATCTTTTTTTTTTTTTAACTGCAGTATAATGAGCCGTGTTATTCTAGTTTCAGGTGTACGATATAGTGATTTGACAATTCCATACATGACTCAGCGTTCATCTAGATTAGTGTACTTACATCCCCTTTACTTATTTCACCCATCCTTCCACTTCCCCTCTGGGAACCACTAGTTTGTGCTTTATACTTAAGAGTCTGGTTTTCTGTTTGTATCTTTTTTTCTTTGTGTATTGGTTTTGTTTCTTAAATTCCCCATGTGAGTGAAATCATATGGTATCTTCCCTTCTCTGACTGACTGACTTTTCTTAGCATTATACTCTGTAGATCCATCCATGTTATTGCAGATGGCAAGATTTCATTCTTTTATATGGCTGAGTACTATTCCATTGTGTGTGTGTGTGTGTCTACACCACATCTTCTTTATCCATTCATCTGTCAGTGGACACTTAGGCTGTGTCCATAATTTGGCTATTATAATAAATAATGGTGCAGTAAACAGAGAGATGCATATATCTTTTCAAATTAGTGTTTTTCTGTTCTTTAGGTAACTGCCTAGTAGTGGAATTACTGGATCATAAAGTAATCCTCTTTGTCATTTTTTTGAGGAACCTCCATACTGTTTTCCACAGTGGCTGCACCAGTTTGCATTCCTACCACCACTGTGTGAGGGTTCCTTTTTCTCCACATCCTCGCCCATACTTGTTGTTTCTTATGTTTTTGATTCTAGCCAGTCTGACAGATGTAAGGTGAGGTGATATCTCATGATTTTGATTTGCATTTTCCTGATTGTGAGTGATACTGAGCATCTTTTCATGTGTCTGTTGGCCATCTGGATGGCTTCTTGGAGGAACGTCTGTTCATGTCTTTTGCCCATTTTTAAACTGGGTTCTTCATTTTTTGTTGAGTTGTTCTTTGTTGAGTTGTATCTGTTCTTTATATATTTTGGACACTAACCCTTTTAGATATGTCATTTACAAATATCTTCTCCCATTCAGTAGGTTGTCTTTTAGTTTTGTTGATTTTTTCCCCTTTCCTGTGTAGAAGCTTTTTATTTTGATGTAGCCCCAATAATTTATTTTTGCTTTTATTTCTCTTGCCTTAGGAGACATATCCAGAAAGATGTTCTTACAGCTGATGTCAGGAAATCACTGCCTATGCTCTCTTCCAGGATTTTTATGGCTTCAGGTCTCACATTTAGGTCCTTAATCTTAAATTTTTTTAAAGATTTTATTTATTTGTCAGAGAGAGAGAGCATGTGCACAAACAGGGGGAGTGGCAGGCAGAGGGAGAAGCAGGCTCCCCACTGAGCAAGAAGCCCGATGTGGGACTTGATCCCAGGATTCTGGGATCATAACCTGAGCTGAAGGCAGCTGCTTAAGTGACTGAGCCACCCAGAGGTCCTGGTCCTTAATCTATTTTGAGTTTAATTTTGTGTATAGTATAAGAAAGTGATCTGGTTTCATTCCTTTTTATGTAGCCGTCCAGTTTTCCCACCACCTTTGTTGAAGAGACTTGTCTTTTCCCATTGCATATTCTTGCCTCCCTTGTTGAAGATTAATTGACCATATAATCATGGGTTTATTTCTGGGCTCTCTATTCTGTTCTATTGATCTATGTGTCTGTTGCTGTGCCAGTACCTTACTGTTTTGATTACTACCTTTGTAGTATATCTTTGTAGTATATCTGTAGTATATCAAGTATATATCTTGAAATGATACCTCCAATTTTGTTCTCTTTCAAGATTGCTTTGGCTATTTGGGAACTTTCGTGGTTCCATACAAATTTTAGAATTATTTGTTCCAGTTCCGTGAAAGTTACTGTTGGTATTTTAATAGGGATTACATTAAATCTGTAGATCGCTTTGGATACTATGGACATTTTAGCAATATTTGTTCTTCCAATCCATGAGCCTGGAATATCTTTCCATTTGTTTGTGTCATCTTCAACTTCTTTCATGAATGTTTTCAGAGTATAGTGCAATGTTTTCAGAGTTTCTTTTGTCAATGTTTTCACCTCCTTGGTTAAATTTTTTCCTAGGTATTTTATTATTTTCGATGCACTTGTAAATAGGTTGTTTTCTTAATTTCTCTTTCTGCTACTTCATCATTATGTATAGAAATGCGCCATCAGATACCATTAAAAGTTGAAGGCTTTTAATAAAGTTTTTGAGCTTAGCTCTATTCACGAGCACACTTGCCATAAATTTCTCTTAGGTTGCAGGTATCTGGGTGACATCCATTTCCTGAAATATCGTGAAACTTACATGAATCATCAAGTAGTTTATTTTCTAGATGAATTTTTCACATCCAGTTGTTCCGTGGCAGCTCTGGAGCAGACGGTTGATGATGCGTGGAGAGGTCTTATCCAAGTAATACGCAAGAGTGAGCAGATGTGGGCTCTCACAGTTGAACTGGAAAGAACATCTGTAAAATACATTTCCTCCAGTTTTCCACATGTAACCCAACCTCCCCCTAATGACTCTTAGTGGCCTCCAAACTTATGTGAAGGAACTGGTAAAAGATGAGCCTGACCAACCTCAGTGGCCAAATGTGTGTGGGCTACCTAAACAGAAGAGGGAAGGCAAGTGGCCCCGGGGAGTGAGGCCTGTGTGATGTGGTTTCTGTGACACTAAGAAAATTCTTGCTTCTTCTCAGACATCTCAGGCTGGAGCCTAGACTTCCTTCCATGAATTTTTGTCACTTTACTTAGAACCTTGTTGAGAAAAGACTAGAAGGAAAAGGATCGAATTGCTAAGAATAGGCAGGGAGAATAAGTTCATTATTAGACATATATGTATATATATATATTCCTGGTCACATTCCCCTCCCCCACCCCTTTATTTTCATCACTTCCCTATTTTGCTTCCTCGCTTTTCTTTACTTTGACCAAATAAATGTGAATCCATCAACACTATCTCTTAGTTCTTACCATTCTTGACCATAAAAATGGAATCGTAGGGAATGTCATGGATTGAGTGTTTGTGTCCTCCCTGAATTTCTATGTTGAAACCCTGCCCCTCGGTGTGATGGTATTAGAAGGTGGGGGCTTTTAGGGGGCATTTGGGATTAGATGAGGACACAAAGGTGGGGCCTCCTGAATGGGATCAGCGTCCTTCTTAGAGTCACAAAAGAGCTGGCCTCCTCTCTGTGAGCTCTCTGCCATGTGGCAGACGACAAGAAGTAATTCTGAAGAGGGATCGCACCAGAAGCCTGCTGTGTGGACACCCTGATTTCACGCCTCCAGCTTCCAGACTGGGAGAAATAAACTCCTGTTGCTTCTAAGCCACCTGGTCTGTGGTGTTTTGTTATAACAACCTCAACAGATGAAGACAAGATTCATTCTGTGTCTACTTTCCTTTGCCCAATGTAAAAAAAAAAAAAATTATATATATATATATATATATATATATATATATATATATTCATATTGTTTGTGACTGTTGTTTATTTTTTTAAAGTTTCTATTTAAATTCCAGTTCATTAACACATAGTGTTATATTAGTTTCAGGTGGACAGTATAGTGATTCAACATTTCCATGTGTCACCCAGTGCTCTCCTGTCCTCTCCTGACGGCAAGTATCCTCCTTAGTCCCCATCAGCTATTTCCCCCATCCCTCCCCCAACTCCCCTCTGGTAACCATCAGTTTGTTCTCTCTAGTTAAGAGTCTGTTTCTTGGTTTGTCTCTCTTTTTTTCCCTTTGCTCCTTTGTTTTGTTTCTTGAATTCCACATATGAGTGAAATCATATGGTATTTGTCTTTCTCTGACTTATTTCACTTAGCATAATACTCTCTTAGTTTCATCCATGTCATTGCAAATGGCAAGATTTCATTCTTTTCTAAGGCTGAGTAATATTCCATTATATATAATGGAATATTACGGAGATATCTCACATCTTCTTTATCCATTCATCAGTCAATGGACACTTGGGCTGTTGCTATAATTTGGCTACTGTAGATAATGCTGCCATAAATGTCAGGGTGCATGTATCCCTTTGAGTCAGTATTTTGTATCTTTGGACAAATACCCAGTAGTGCAGTTGCTGGATCATAGGGTAGCTCTATCTTACAATTTTTGAGGAACCTCCATACTGTTTTCCTGAGTGGCCGCACCAGTTTGCATTTCCACCAACAGTGCAAGAGGGTTCCCTTTTCTCCACATCGTCGCCAACACCTGTTGTTTCTTGTGTTGTTGATTTGGTTTTTGTTGCTATATGGAATACCACTGTATAAAAATTCCGTAACTTATTTTGATTTTGATTAAATGACTCTGGTGGTCATTTTTTTCTGGCTTTGCCATTACGACTACTGTGGCTCTGGGTCGTCTCCAGGTCTCCTAATGTGCTTATGCGAAGATTTTCTAGGATATATAGATCTAGAAGTAAGATTGCGAGATCAAGAGGATGTATATCTCAAGTTGTACGGAATAGTGCCAAACTATTTTGAATGTGCAAATGCAAACTTACGTTCCATGTGAAATGTCATGCGCTGCTCCACGCTCTTACCAACATTTGACATTGTTGGACTTTTTAAGTTCAGCCAGTCTTGAGAATGTGCAGTGACACCTCATTGTGCCTTTGATTTATGTGGCCTCTGTAGTGACAAAGGTGAGTCCATTTTTATTTGGATTCCCACATTTGTTAAGCGCTTAAGCCTTCTGCTCATGTTTTCTGCAAAGTTGTCTTAGTGACCATAGGAATTCTTCGTTTATATTCTGAATAATGTGTTGCAAATATCTTTTTCCACTCTGCGGTGTGCATTTTCACTCTTTAATGGTATCCTTTGGTGAACCACAGTGTTAATTTTACTATAGCCCAATTTATTAATATGTTCCTTCAAAAGCACCTTCTGTGTTCGGGTTAGTATTTCATACTCTGTGATTACGAAGATATTCCACTACATGGTCTTGTAAAAGATTCATTGTTTTGCCTCTCACTTTTAGAGCTTTGATCCCCTAGAGCTGATTTTTCCGTACAGTTTGAAGTAAAAGTCAAGACCTTTCCTTCTCTCCCTCCTTCCTTCCTTCTCTCCTTCCTTCCGTCCCTCCTCCTTTTCTCACTTAAGGATATTCCATTGTTACAGCATCATTTATTTAAAATGACATTCTTCCCCTATGACTTTTCAGTGGCTCTTTAGTTATAAATTAAGTGATAATTGATGTATGAATCTGTGTGCGGGTTTTCTATTTTGTACCACTGTCTACTTGTCTATCCCTGCCCCAGGACCTCAGATCTTGTGTCTTTGCTTTTGTGCTGAATCTTCAGTAATGAAAACATAAATGTATTTAGCTTCATTTCTTTCTTTCCTCCCTCGTCCCACTCACTGTCCCTAGGAAATATTTCCATCCAAGTCCATTTCATAACAACACGCTCGCTTATGCAATTCTCGTTGCTTTCTTTTAGATGCAGAAGATTTGAATTAAAAGAGAATTACCCTACAACTAATAGTCCTTTAAGTGGAATAAGTTAAAGTTAATAATGTGTGTTGCCTCTGTCTTTCTAGGGACTTTATAAAAATGTTATACTGGACTCTCATCCACACCTAGACTAGCATACGGTGAACCCTGACCTCATCCACCACTCATCTGATACTCGAGCCTTCTTCCCCCAATCCCTGAGAAGCATTGCTAGAGCCCATCCACACCTGAAGACTTTGAGGCATGAGAACTCACTCCTTCCTAATGACATGTCTTCATCTCTGAACATCCATGATGTTCTTCTGTCTGTTGGGCCTAATTCCAGTTCTTTCTTTTTCCCTTATTGGTCCTAGACCAGCAGCTACACATCTTGTCCAGACTCCATTCTCTCTTATCGTCCTCCTCACGATTTGAACAATTTACTTTATCCCCCTCTGACTCCTGCTCCCCCTCGTCTTTCAGCATCTCCAGGTCTTTTGTCTGTAGTTCATATACATATCCCAAGTCCTCGGCATCCTCGTCATTCTGCTTACAGGGTTCCAATTTGTCCATACCTTTAAAAATGTGGCATTCCAAACTGGGTGCAACTTTCCTGGTAGTCTGCCTCGCCCAGAGCAGAGTAAACCCATCCTCTCTCTTACTCTGGATGTTAGACCTCATTCAGGGTGCCGCCTGAAATCACCCAGATCAACCCTCCGGTTCCTAATAACCCATTGGGTAAAAACAAGTTCCTATGCCAGCGCGAGTCTAGAAACTGGCTGGTAATAAAAAGAAGGGTAGGGTAACCCATCTTAAAATTTGGAAGATAGGAGAATGGCCAGTTATTTATTTTTAAATGCTCTGAACTCATCTCATTTGTGCTTAGCCTACATCTCTCCACTTGTCAGAAAATACGCCACCATGAGTGCGGTCCTCCAGCGTCTTTTAGAGGAGTCCCGCGGGGTCCAGTGTAGTTCCCCCTGCAAAGTGAAGTTACTGAGCGGCCATTTGTCCTGGGTGACTGCGCACTGGCTCCACCTACTGGCACCAGAGTCTATCACAGCTTCTCCCACGGGCTGCCTCTCCTTGGACAGAGACTTGGCTTCCCAGTTTGTGATTTGCAGAACTTACTTTTTCCCCCTCTTAGGAAATTTAAATGACGTGGATTTTTCACGTAGACTCTTGTGTTACTCATGTTATCCATTAGGTTCCAAAAGGAACAGCTATCTCCGCAAACTACACCTGTATTTGCCTGGACAGAGACACACAAATGAAGGTAAGATGATTAAATATCCTTGTTTATCTTGGCATGATGAGAAAGTACGACAATTTGCAAAGAAATCATCAATAATAAAAATGCCAACTTGCATTTGCACTGTTAAAAGATAATATATGTGTTTTATATATATATATCCCAGCCTGTAATATTTCGCAATATGTATTTAACTCTTTATGATATACATATATATTCTATTTCACATTTAAAAGAAATTCACACAATAAAAATTCATAAGCATTTGACGGAGTATGAAATACAGGATTTCTTTCTTCATACTTCAAAAAAGAGGAGAAAAACATTTGTTCTCATTAAGTATTTTCTAGCCTACATTAACAAGACAAAAATGTATTTGCATTACGTAAAATGAAGATATTTATGTTTGTATCACTTATAATTATCAAAGCTCATCCTCTATTTTATTTCCTTAATTCTTCAGAAGTCACCTTCTTTCCAGATCACCATTCCACTCCATTAATATCACCCTGCAAACTCCCTCAGGGTGTTTTTGTACTTCTAGAGTCAATAAAACACAACGACAGGGGAAAGACTGAAGATTTGAAATGCTGCAGTTATTTGCATTCCCATTCCATTCCAAACTGGTTCACTCCTTTAACAAATTATGCATCTGCAGATAGCATCCACTCTACACTTAGCTCTGTTCTAGGCACTCGAGAGATCATCATGAAAAAGACATTCCTTCCCCTGTGTGGCTTGCATTTTCATGTGGGAAACGGAAGATTACGAAGTAAATACACAAATAATTTCAGGTAAGGATCGGAGCTATGAGGAAAATAAAGCAGGGGAGAGGATAGAGACTAATGAGGGGGATTTGAGGTAAAATGATGTAGAAAATCTCCAGCTGCCATACTTTCTGTTACTCTAATGAATGGGCTTTGCTGCCTTTCATCAATTACCATGTCCTCCCTCTTCCTCCTCCACCTCTCCAGAGAGAGAAGAAAGGGAAGGAAAAGCAAAGGACAAATGACTGAGTGTTATTTCTGGGACAGAGGGAGACTAATCTTTTCTTTGGATAAAGAAATTAGGGGAGGAGCAAAGAGGTCCCCAAAAGTGGCTTTGGCTGCAGCTGCCGAAGGAGAGAGAATAAACTCCAGGATGAGAAGATGGTAAAGATATCTTAGGACTTCAGAAGTGTGACAAGAGGGGCGCCTGGGTGGCTCAGTCCGTTAAGTGTCTGACTCTTAGTTTCGGCTCAGGTCAGGATCCCAGGGTCATGATCTCAGGGGTCCTGAGACTGAGCCCCCCATCGGGCTCTGCCCTCAGCAGAGAATCTGCTTGTCCCTCTCCCTCCCCCCTCCCTTTCCCCCCCACTCATGCTCTGTTTCTCTTTCTTTCTCTCAAATAAATTTTAAAATCTTTAAAAAGTATGACAAGAAAGGATGAGGAGAGGAAGAACTGTACGGCAGGGGAGAGCGGGGAGGGAAAAGGAGCATTGGATCCCCATCTGAACCATTCCTTCTTTACCTTGAGCCTGGCTAGCTGGTGCGACATTTTGCTTCCTTCAGTTGGCAAATGTGTGTTAGACGCATTAACGAGACATCGAACCGAGGATTATTAACCTAGGATCTTGCAATCTTCAGGAGGTCCCTGGATAGAATTCAAGAGGTTCGTGGACTAGTTAAGAAGAAGCAGGAGGAGACGGAGAAGAAGGGAAGGAAGGAAGGAAGGAAGGAGGGAGGGAGGGAGGGAGGGAAGGAAGGAAGGAAGGAAGGAAGGAAGGAGGGAGGGAGGGAGGGAGGGAGGGAGGGAGGGAGGGAGAGGGAGGGAGGGAGGGAGGAAAAAAATCTTTGCTTTTGCTAAATTCTAACTAAAATTAAGCAGTTTCATCAAATATGATTGGAGGCCACAAACGTCACATCACACTTGTTGCAGATAGCTTGGGATATCATTTTCGTGCATTACTATTTCAAAAGCACACTGATAGGAGGCCTGCCCCTGTGTCTTATTCTTTGCTGCCTTAAGAAGCACATATATTACTATCTCTCACATTTTCTTAAATATTCTGATAACTGAATTTCAATAGAATTGGCTTCCTTTGTAATCCTGCGCCTTCTGTTTTATGCATTTAAAAGCATGATGCTGAGAAGGAGTTGAGAAGCTGCCAAAGGGGCCAAGAACCCCTGTATTAGTCTCTGTTGAGCTTGACTGGGAAGAACAAAATCTTCCAAGTCACTCATGCCAGGGGAGCCTGCAGAACTGCTGAAGAAGAGACAGGACTACGTTCACCCCTTCGCTCTGGGGCTCCAGGCACTCGACTTTCGGAGAGGTTAATGATCACCCCTTGCTAAGAATCCTGGAGAGGAAGTCATCCCGTGGGGCCCAGCAGTCAGGCAGTTCAGGGGAAGTAGCGCCATCTGGTGGCAAATGTTCGTCCTCAGGCGCGTGCTTCTGTTTGTGTCGCAGTTAGGAACATTCAGGGCAAACGAACCACTTTGGCAGAATGGTCAGTGCACCGCTCTACCCTGTTTCCTTCCGTCGCATCTGTCCAGTCCTGCCAGTTCCCACTCTAACAGGTGCAATGCAATGCATGATAATACTCGAGCAAGGTTCTGCAGAATCATATCTTAGGTCTCCTCTTTCGAAATGTTCAGACAGGAGGCAGTGATTGGCAGTATTTGAATTCCCATTCTCACAAGGCTTCGATAACAGTGAAGGTCTCTCCCCCAGGAAGAAAGCATTTTCATTTTTTCATTTGTGATTGCGCCTGGAGCATTTCAAATGCCAGGTGCACAAGGAGGTCGGAGGGCTGCAGGGGAAGGGATTTCTGTCTGTCCAGAGGCTTCAGGTGGCATTGACCTTAGTGGATGGACTCTGGCTTTCTGACACACGGACACTGGACTGGCTTCTGTGCTTTGGTCAACTTGTCCTTGAATCATCAGTTTTGATGCCGGAGCCTTGCGTGAAGGCTGCTACTTCTCCCCCCTCTCCCAGCACTTCTCCCGACTTCCCCTGCTGCCTCACCGTCGTAGCTCCCATTCTTCCCTCTCTGATTATCAGGACAGCTCTCTCTTCGTCTACCTTTGTCCCCCTGAGTTCATTCTCCACATAGCAGAGCAGATGATCCAGCAAAGGCACAAGTCCCATCATCCACTCCTCTCTTCAAAATCCTTCTCAGAGTAAAAATAAAAGCCTTCACGCTACCCTACAAGACCCTGTAATCAGGCCTGCAGACAACTCTCTGATCCTCTTTCCTACTACACTCAGTCTCATCAACAATACTGGCCTCCTGGTAGTTCCTCAAACAAATGCGGAGTGCCTCTGCCTCAGGACATTTGCACTTGCTTTTCCCTCTGCCTAAAACAGGGTACCTCCAGGTGCCAACAAAGCTCATTCTCTCACTCCTCCCATAGGACCAGAGGTGCCCGTACCCTTTCTTTGTTTCATTTTCCTCTGTAGTATTTATCACTATCTAACATTTTACATCTTTTACTTACTAACTTTTCATTGTCTTCCTCCTGCTAGAACATGATTTCCGTGACAGCAGTGACTGTTTTCTCCTCAGTTTATTGCAGCATCCGCAGTGTCTAAAAAGTGCCAGTCACAGAGCAGAAAATCCAATGTCTGTTGGATTGAAGATCCTGTTTCCTGCCATCAGGGAATGACACTCCACCTGGAAGATGGATCTTCTTTCACTGCCTGCTGTGAGATCGGTCCCCCACCCCTACCCCAGACTCACCAAAAGCAAACCTCCAAATAGCAGAATAACCCAAATCTACTTTTCATGTCACATTTGAACCAAACTGGGACACAAAGGTCGCTCAATGAGAAGTTTTCAAATACTTGGGGAAAGTTACAGTATTCAAATTGACAACGCTCGTCTGGGAGGGCTGTGATTTAGTTTCTCCTTGGGAGCTTTTTAAAAATACCAGTGCTTAGAGCCCCTCCGCTAAGGGATTCTGACGCCATCAGTCTGAGCTGCGGGGGACACGATCAGGCATCGGTAGTTTATAAAGCTACCGGGTGATTGTACTGTACAGGCTGGGTTGAGAGAACTAGTTGAGTGCTTTACGACTGACATAACAGAGCCAGACCTTACTGCTCTTGCTTCTCACCACAGGTCCATGTGACAGCTGGGATGGTGGGTGTTTTTGTTCCCATCTTACAGGAGACCCAAGAGGATGACTGACTGGGCCAGCCCGGAAGTGTCAGAGCTAGGATTTGAACCTGGTTCTGGCCCCAAATCCAGGACTCTTTCCCTTCGGAGGATAGCAAAAGTCGCCTCTACTCAAGGTTGTATATCCATACATAAACAACCTCACCTTCTCCTGGATGACCTTCTTCCAACTGCGTTTCATTGTCTTCTCCTTTTTTGCTCAGCACCCAGCACATTCTAGGCCGTCCGCGAGGTAAGCGAGTGAATAAATGAGCAAATGAACAACTGTAACATTGTGCCCTTGACCCATTGGCTCTCTTGTTCTCGGCAAATTCATTGTCAAGTCTGTGTGTGTCTGTCCTCCTTCCGTGTCTCTACTGCTGCCCAGTAAAGTTAGACCCCAGGCTGGTTTTACTCCAGGCACATCTGAGCTCACATTTTCCCCAAGTCAGAGGACCCCTCTTTCTTTTCTTTCTCTCCGGAGCATTTCTGCAGCTGAAAGATTGACTGAAGCCTCAGCGTGAAGAAATTAAATTTATGTCTGCTCAGAAATCCCAAAGCAGCGGGCTTGTCATAAGTAGGTCTCGGTGGAATAATTCTCTTTCCCAGCAAGTCAGAGTGGGAAGAATGATCCTCATTAAGATGTTGTCACCGATTGCTTTCCAGATGAACCTAAACTGGAAAACTGGAAAACACCCATCACCTTCCAGTCAGCGATGTTAGAATCACGTTACCAGGTACGTGACTGGAGCCTATGATCTGGGGTTTCTCAACCTGGGCACTGTTGACATTTGCAGCTGGATAATTCTTTGTTGTGGGGGCTCTCCTGGGCACTGTGGGATTGTAGCGGCATCCCAAGCTGCCAGTTGCCAGGAACTGAGGCTAATTTCGTGTCAACGTGGCTGGGGCAGCGTGCCCAGCTCTGTCAGAGATTATCCTGTTTCTGTGAGCGTGGTTTGGGATGGGATTGCCGTTGAAACTGGTAGACTTTGAGTAAAAGCAAGTTGCCCTCGATGATGTGGATGGGCCTCCTCCCCTCAGTCAAAAGCCCGAGTAGAACAAAAGACTGACCTCCTGAAGCCAGAGGGATTTCCGCCAGGAGACGGCCCTCGTACTTGAACTGCTGTATCAGCTCTCCCCCAGGTCAGCAGCCTGGTGGCCTTTTGACAGGAACTGCCAATGTTGAACATAGTTGTGTGAGCCAATTCTTTAAAATCCGTCTCTCTGTGTGTACACACAGATCTTCCTGATTCTGTTTCTCTGGAAAACCCTAATACAGCCCCCCTAGTAACAACCCCAAATGTCTTCAGACATCCCCCTGTGACCCCCGGGGGGGGAAAATGAGGCTAACGTTCTCTCAGGGCA
Organism: Potos flavus; assembly: GCA_028534135.1. Lineage (NCBI taxonomy): Eukaryota > Metazoa > Chordata > Mammalia > Carnivora > Procyonidae > Potos > Potos flavus. The sequence goes on along the minus strand of CM052892.1, from coordinate 73,954,276 downwards.
TAGTCTCCAGAGAGGCTGACCTGGATAGAATATTCTAGAACCTAGTGGAAGCTGAAGTAGCTTCAGAGATGTGTTCTCTCTGTATAATTTGGTTGGAGTTTGTCCCAAGCCTGGCCTGACTGCAGAGGTCTCAGAAATCTCTAGACTCTCTTAAGTTCAAACTAATCAGCCGTAGCCTTAAGCCATCACGTTCTCTCTTCTAGAAAAACTGTATCCTGTTTGCCTGAATTTTACTAATAAGAAATGGAAAAGGGAATCGCCTTTGAATACAGTCCTTGCAAACATTCTCATTTATAGGGCTCTCTCTCAATTACTTTCTGTTGGAAAACACAGTATTGCTGGGAGAAGATGAGCCATTATCTAGCTTCATTAATGTGGATTGTGGATGCTGATGGAGGGCACCTGAAAGAATTCATTTACAAGAAGGCAAAAAAAAAAATTATACAGTCATTATTTCTTAAAGTTGTAAACTTTAATATTCTAAGTCCTTTCTGAATACAAGTATTGGGTGACTTCCAAAGTGCCTCTCTTGATGATAAGGATACTGCCCCCAAAAAACGAATATGGAGACTTCATTAAACGAAATGGGAGAGTAAGAGCAAACAACAGTTCCACATTTGCATATGATTTTAAACGTGGCGGTAAATACGTACGTGTCACTAAGTAAATGAAGTATGACCAGGAGACATCTGGCGAATGCACCTGTGTCCATGAACGTTGAACTAGCAAGTTGGCGCAGACGCACTTCAGGGAATTCCCTCCCTGACTGAGGAAGGAGCACTGAGCCCTGAATATTCAGGCGTGTGGAGTGTTTGCTTAGGCAGAAGGATCAGAGGTTCAACAGTCCCCTCTTCCTTCTCCCTCTCCTTCCTCTGCTTTTCTACTTTGCCTTTCTTCTCAGCTTCCTCTTCTGCTTCACTCTCTCGCTCTGTCTCCTTGCTGACCTTGCTTTGTTTCCTTTCCCTCCTTGGTTCTGATTTCCTCTCTGGTCTGTACCTTTCAAAGATCTCCATCCCCTTGGGTATATGTACCCTTCTTGTTCACGTAAAAGTCATGCAGATGATGCTTGCAACCATAAACTTGGCAAACATCACCCACTGCCCCCTCCCTCGCCCGCGTGAATCTCAAAACAGGGCTTCCCGGTGCATAATTCCAACAAAGCAAACAGAAAAAAGAAAAGTAGAGGTTATGTCTCAGTTATTTCTTCTGCTGCAGGTGCGAATTTGCTGCAAAAATCAGCATTTAAAAAAATTTTTTAAATCAGATTGATTTGGCTACACTCCCACTCACCAGAGATAGTGAATACTTTCAATTGTGTTTAGATACCCCTCCCTTGTTCATGGATCATGGAGTGCTCTGGGGCTCTCGCTACCTGTAAAATTGAGGAGCAGGGCTTTTAAAGTTTAGCTCATTACGATCACCAAGGAAATGCCCTTTCCCATGCACTGTGACCTTCAGAGAAAGGTCCTTGTGCTCCACCTCCCTCATATTCCCTCACGTTCCAGGAGCCCCACCTACCCTGACCCCACCTCCACACCCCCTTCCTCCTCCCTGCCTCATTCTCCCCTCCCAACACCTGCAGTGGTTTCCCTCCATTGCCATTGTGTTCTTCCAGAATCCTGGCTGTTTCTCTCTTTTTCTTTTTCCTTTTCCTTTTCCTTTTATTTTTCTTTTTCTTCCCTTCTCTCTCTTTTTTTTTTTTTTAAGTCTTTCTGAACTGCTAAGGAGCATGGGGGTGAGAAAAAGGGGAAATGCCTCTCATTCTTTTCGTTATAGCCATGAGAATGAGGCGGAATTAATGCCCCAGTAAATTATTCTCCAGTGCTCCTATTATCTGATTTTCAGACTTTGGTGAGTTTTCTCAAAAGCTCCTGCTTGAAATAGTTGAGCCCACTATTAGGTTGTACTTAGCTTACTTTTTTTTTTTAATCTCAGTTATTCCTAGGTAGTGCTCCTTGATTCACATTATTTCTTCATCATTTTTTCTTTTGTTCCCATGAAAAAGGCAGAGTGGCTGAAATGAGCAAGTCTGGAATTGGGTCACGTGCTCCCCTGCTGTCCCATGAGTGTGTTTATGAGTGTTAGAACCCCTTTCTCCAGGTCCTGCCCTAATACGTGTCATTTGTAGGTATTTTTAAATTAGTCTTATGAATACTTATTTTCCCAGATGTATGACAAAGAAGGCATGTGGGGCCAGGCCGACTTTTCTCCGAGTTTAATTCCAAAGTCATTAAGTATCTTGAGTTGTCACCTTATGAAGCAAGAGTCTGTATGTAAGACCAAGCTTGCAATTCTTTCTTTATAAAAGCTCTTAAAACGTGTTCCTTCTTTTCGCTCCCTGCTGTCAGCACATTGGTCTGGACCCATGTCACTCTCTGCTCAGGGGACTGAGATAGTCCTTGGTCACTCCTGCCTGTAGCCCACCCTGCCAGGAACCGGTCCATACCTTCCACCCTCACCTGTTCACTGCACACTGTCCATCCCGCCCCCGCCCCTTGCCAGCGGATGCATCTTGGAGGGTTTCTCCTGGGGCTGCCAGATAACATGTTATTGTCCCTGTGGCGGGCTGAGTGCTGGAGGTCTTTAGCCTCCGCCCCCAGGAGCAATCCTCAGCCACTAACTGGTGGGAACTCATGCATAAGCAACCCAGCTCCTACACCCCTTGGGTGGGAAACTACCGAAGTGTTTTTCTACATTGGCTCCTAGAGCTCCCCAACGAGATTATTCTCCAGTTACTCACAGGGGTAAACAGCTTGACAAGGAACACTTGGTTGGCAGCCTTCTTTTCTCTTTCTCCCCTAGCCCCCCCCCGGTTTCTTAAGATTTTATTTATTTATTTGAAAGAGAGCGAGACAGTGAGAGAGGGAACACAGGCAGGGGTAGCGGGAGAAGGAGAAGCAGGCCTCCCTCTGAGCAGGGAGCCCGATGCAGGGCTCGATCCCAGGACCCTGGGCTCATGACCTGAGCTGAAGGCAGATGCTTAACGACTGAGTCACCCAGGCGCCCCTCTCTCCTACTCTCTTATGGGTATCTCCTGGTGTCCCCTCCAAAATCAGTTATTTTCACTTGAATCTTTGTTTTGGGGTTGACTTTGGGAGGAACTCACTCTAAGACACTGTCATGGTTTCCCCCACTAAACCATGTTGTCACACTGCTGTTATATTGAGCTTTCTTAAAAAGTTCAAAGAGATTAAAAAAAAAAACACAAAAACTTTGCAAACATCACCACCTCCCCTCAGAAATTACTGGCCACTTCCCTTGGATCGAGTACAAATTGTCCTTAGTCTATGGCCTGGGACTCTGTAACACAGCCCTTTTTACCTACTGTGATTCTGTTTCCTATGACTCCCACTCAGAATGGAGAGTCCAACTGTTTGGTCTATGCACCCATTCCCAGGGGACACAGTGTTCATCCGACCCCTAGGAATTTGCTGGCACTATTCCCGCCACCTGAACACACACGCATGCCCCGTTTCAGCGGATCTAAAAATACCAACCATTACAACCATCATCCCCTTCATGGGCCTTTTTGCCAAACACACCATGACTTTGGCACCTTGTCTCTACTTCTTTATTCTGATATATACCCCAGTTTTGTTTATTCCCATCTTGGCCTCCCACCTGCACTGTAAGCCCTGCCTAAGGAAGATAAACCATTTTGCATCTTTCAGACCTAGAATGTGGCCCCGTAAACACTAGATAAGGAGGCAGAATTCAGACTCTGCCATTTATTAACTGTGTGACTATGGGGTGTGTGTGTGTGTGTGTATATATGTATGTATGTATGTATATCATATGATATGTATGTATGTATCATATATCATATGATATACATACATACATACGATACATATGTACATATATGTATATAATATATGATGTATATATGACATATATATATCACTTCTCTGAACTCCTGTTTTTCTATTTGAATGTATTTGTGATCTAATGCCTGTCACATATAGTTGTCATGATAATTTTTTTAAAGATTTTATTTATTTACCTGAGAGAGAGACACAGTAAAAGAGGGGGAGTGGGGGAGGGAGAAGCAGGGTTCCCGCCGAGCAGGGACCCGATGTGGGGCTCGATCCCAGGACCCTGGGATCATGACCTGAGCCGAAGGCAGATGCTTAACGACTGAGCCACCCAGGCGCCCCTAGTCTTCTCAGACCCTAGTGATGATTCTGGTTTTTGTCATTGTCTTGCCACTAAACTAATCACATGACTGAGGCCGGCAGAGAGTGTACCGCTCCAGTCTCCTGACAAGAGCGAGCCTGCTGAGAGCGGTAAGAGGCTTGGTTGGCTGAAAGCCTCCAGCTCTCCTACCCCAGGGCCACCATGGTATGCAAATCAAGGCCACTGTCCCCCAGGACTACTGCCAGCCAGACGCAGAGCATGGCCAGGACGCAAGAGCCACACTCCTGCCCAACTGGGATTCTTCCGATGGCATTTAAAACTTTGGGGCTGCCCTCCACCTTGGCCAAAACTTTCTCAGCCTTTCTCTGGGTCTCCTCCCATCGATCCCTCCTTCCCACATTGCAGTTGGAGGTTCTCCCACTTAACCCTGTTCCCACTGTCCTTTATAGTCCCTGCATAACTCTCTTACATGTCTAACTCTGCCTTCGCTTTTGCTTCCCAGAAAACTTGAGATAACACACATGATACCAGGACGACTCCAGAAAGCTGCCGTAAGATGGGGTTTTGAGACTGGAATATTCACCATGGCTGGCAAGGAGGATCACAATCCAAGTGGTATGTGAGGCACAGCTAGTCCTTGGCATGGGATGGTCGCGCGGTTGCTTAAGAAAACAAACAAAAACTCTCCGATGACCAGGGGGACATCTGGTGGAGTGGAACTGCCAATACAGGGGTTGAGGCATTTGAAAGTGAAGGGGGTACAGTGTATTTAAGGAGAGTGGAGTTGGAGCATTCCCTGCACCGTGATAATGAGAAGCCGAGAGCAGTTAGGTGTTAAAGGCTAGTGGGAAAGCCAGAGGCGTCTCTGGTAACTCACAGAGGTGGTCCATGCCTTCTTAAGAGCTAGACTTGTCTTGTGCAGGAAGACACTGCAGACATCTGTCCCCGCAAGGCAACGCCTGCTCCCCTCCCCATTCCCTACGCCCTGGGTCTGCCTTAGCTGCCCCTCCTGGGAGTTAAATCCCAGAGTAACCGACCTGGGGACATGCTGGGCCTGACGACTGAGAAAAGAGAGTATGCCCCAGAAGACCTCCAAGAACCAGCCAGCATATACATCAGGAGCCGAGAAGGCAGGGAGTGGATTCTGAGGGTGCGGGACCAAGGGTTGGAAGGTAAAAGTGAACAAGCAGGGAAACACTGACTTGGAGTCACTTTCTCGGGACATGGGATTTAACACTCTGGCAAGGACCCGGGGAATGGGGCAAACACATTGCCGTGTGGCTTTCCAAAGCCTGGAGAGCAAAGGTGAGATGCCTGAGTTTGCCATAGCAGATGGTGAAATAGCATGGAAAAAAAAATAGATGGAAAAGAGGATCAGAAGCAGTTCACATTCGTTGGAATGAACAACAATATTCATGTACAGTTCCGTACGAGGGCTATGTTAGCTCGCCCACCTCCTGTCTTAATATAGTCCGAAGAGATCTGGACCATCTGGACAACCTGCGGAACATCACATCGATCCATCACGTCAATAAAATAAATCCACGGCTAGTGTGCTAGAGACCTCGGGAAGGAACGCGTGCTCCAGAAGGGAGAAGACAAGCCCTATAAAGATTCAGGGATGAGCTACTTCAGTAAAGCTTTCAGGAATCCTAACAGCTGGGACCAAAAAGAAGGAGGTACACATTTTTAAGGTCAGGGATGTGTCAGGAAGTCCCCTCTACAGTAAAGACACATTGTTGTGTCTTGCATTTCCTACTACAAAATAGAAAGTACAGTGCCTGGTGGGCTTCTTCTGGTTCTGGAAGCCACATATTCCATGTGTAGGAACCCCACTCCGGTGCATACCCCAGAGGACATGCAAGGGTGCCAGCTCTGAGTGAGGCCTGGGTCAGTAAAGGGCTGCACAGCATGTCCAGGCTGTAGTGAAAGCAGGTTTCCCACTTAGATCAGATCATCTGGCAGACCCCGTGGTGTGGGGGTGTCAGTGGTGAGAAAAATGCAGTGCAGAGTTCATGGTAACACGATTAGGAAGGTCATATCACAGGACCCTGGGGTTCTGGCTCAAGGTCATGACATTGCACATGGCATGCATACACATCTCAGAAAAAGAGCTTCTGGCATGTTACTGAGCCCTCGAGGAGATAGGAGACTTGACCTTAGCATACCAATGAGCCTCCATCCGGATCACTCGTTAAGAGCCACTTCTGTCTTGCCTGTCAATTCACAAAGCCAGATGGGCCCAGCAACGTAAGATAGAAATGACAGATCGGGAACTGAGCCCAAGTAAGACCAGAGGGCACGAGTTAGCTGCATGAACAGGGAGCAGGGAGCACAGACCTCCGTGTCACCCGCACGATTTTACAAGCCCCCCCCCACCCCCCCCCGCCCCGGGCTCTCATCCAGGGTCTGACAGTAGGGTGCCATATAAACAGCTGAAGGAGGAGGAGAAAGCCAAAGCATAGTTTACAGATGGGTTTGGACAGCGGCATTCCAGCCTTATACAGGCTGAAAGACGGCAGAGGGGGCAAGTCTTTTTAAAGGGTAGGCAGTACACCTGGTCATCCACTTTATGGAGAAAGAAAAGTGGCCGAAGATGGGAACATATAGAGATCCCTAGTCATTGCCCAGTGGCCCAACCAGCTGGTCAGAGCCTGGAAGGAAAAGGACGGTGGGAAATAAAAAGGTCCAGGGTGAAAGCTTGTGGCTGGACGGATTTATGGGAATAGACACAAAATGTGTACATTTCACACATTAATACCAGCAAAAGGCATCCACCCTGAACACTGAACAACTGAGTTGACAGCATGACTCAGTCGGTTGACATTAGTTTTCAGCATGGAGTACCCTAGAACCGGCATGATGGGTACATGCATGAGGTGCTCATGTCAGAGATGGCGGCTACACACGGCCCCAGCAGCATCGCTTCCACTCACCAACGCCAACCCAGCTACGGCTTCCTCTGAATGTAGAACCTGCCAGCAACAGACCAATGCTGAGCCCCTGATACGACACTATTTCCCAAAGAGACCACCAGGCCAGCTGGTGGTAAACTGATGACATTGGGTTCCTTTCATTCCTCAATGGCCAGCAGATTCACTCATAGAACAGAGTTCTAGTCCAAGTATGGGCTGGCCTTTCCTGCCCACAGAGCTTCTGCCAGCATCACTCTCTAACAGCTTACAAAGTGCCTGGTCCATAGATACAGAACCCTACATAACATAGCATGTGAACAGGGGATGCACTTCAAATCAAAAAAACAAGTGATCCACAAGCCATATCACACACTGTACGAGCCAGAGGCAGTCAGCCTGGTAGTGTATGGCAATGGCCTATTGAGCATACAGGTGAAGCACCGCCATAATCTACAAACCTGGGGAGCTCTCCTCCAGCATGCAGAGTACATGCAAATCCGAGATCTCTCCATGGTGCTGTGAGAAGAATACATGGGTCCGGGAACTAAGGGGCAGAAGGAAGAATGACCCTACTTACCATTGTTCTCAATGACGCTCTGGGGGGAATTGTGTTTCCTGCCCCCAAGACTTTGGGCTCTATGGGATTAGAGGCCCCTGTCCCCAGAGAGAATGCATTCTTGCTCTTCCCACTTACTGCTTTTCCCTCTCTTCTCGTCCCTTGTAGGCTTTTCCGCCAATACATTTCTTGGCCTCCTGATTCTGTCTTGGCTTCGGCTTCCTGGAGAGTTCAAACTGACACAATGGGTTTAGGCTAGTCAGTTGATTTTTTTCTTTATCTCAAAAGGAGGAGGAAATTTGGGTAGGTAGAATTAGATCACCACTGTAATTCCTGACGTAAACTTTCTATAGTTTTAAAAAGTTAAATGGAAGAAACAATTAGGAAATGTATAATTACCAATATGCTTGGTTTTAAGACTTTATTGCTCATAAAGCAAGGAAATCAGAGGCTAAAACCAGTCACTACTGTCCAAAGGAAATACCTCTCATCAAGCCTATAAACAAAATTTAAACAAAAACTCAAAAGCATGTTAATTTTTCTCATTTTCGCTAAAACCCAAAACTGGTACGTGTTGCTTGCGGAGTTTTGTTTTATAAAACCATAGTGCATTGTAAGTGCTCTCTATATAAATGATAATGTGTGGGCTTTACGTGACATTAATTAACCTTGGTTTTTATTTCTCCATCACATGCGGACATGATCTTTCATTAAAAGTGGTGCTTTATACTACGATCAGATAAACTTTCATTTTGGTCATGTTATTTTTCTTCTGCCCCCAAGCATGGAACCAAAGAAAGCAAATTAGGGCCAAGATCAATTTTGTGTTTATGAGATAGCAACCAGGATATTATGAATGCACAATTAATGTTTAGACTATATCAGTACACTTTGTAGCAAATTTATGGTATTGAAAAACATAATCCACCCTACTCAGAAGCAGTTCTTTTTTACTAAAAGAAAATGTGTTGGCAACTGCTCCGTTTCCATGGATTTGTGATTCTAATAGGCCCTGAAAATAAAACTCGATCTTTGCCAAAATCTCACTTATGCTTTATATCAATAACATGCCCTTTATCCCTGCTTACGCATTTGGGAAACAGAGAAACAACACCAATTAGTTTAAAATCCATTAATTAGAACTCTAAAGAACTGATTTTGGGAAAGGGGAGATGTGTGGGAGCTAACACCTAACACTTTATTTTTATGTAAAAGAGAAAAACTGCACAAAATCATGAGGAATTGAAAAAAAAAAGCAAACATTTTCCAGAATACATTTGAAAGTATATATTTCAAATTTAAACCATTTTCAATATACCATAATATGAAATGACTAATGGGGACCTCATGCAGCAAGAAAGATTCAGTTATGTCCAAGACATTCTACCGAAAGAAACAAGTGTATTATACATTTGATTCTTTAATTCTGGTGGTAGGAAAGGAGGGACAAGAGGGTTATAGGGCTTAATCCCCAGTTAAGTAGAAAATCAATCAACACCTAGAAATCTATTCTTTAAACAAGTGGCTCTTAATTTTAGCTACATGGTAGCATGGGGGAACTCTCCAAATCCTCAAAGCCCAGGTCCCACTTCAGACTAATTAAATCAGCATTACTGTTTTGTTTTGTCTTGTTTACAGGTGATTCTGATGTGCGGCCAAGATTGAGATCTGCCACCTTGAATACTACAATTATTTTGTTTTAGCTTATTATCGTTATTTTAAGTTTTAAACCAGATTAGTTTAAATCGCAGATTAAATCCCTACTGTGGAATGGAAGCATATTTGCCAAGTGACCTTTCATTTTACTGGAGTACTGGAAAAATAATTAAATCCAAATGGCATGATTAACATTATGTTTGATGGGCTTCTGATCCTGAGGGTGGCCATGTAACCCAGTTCCAGGCACTGAAATAGAAGGTAAATCCTGCTGGGTCTTTTCTTTCTAGGATCAAAGGACCGAGTACTATTGGGTGGAAAAAGTGAATTTCATCCCTTTCCCCATTCTCCTAGTCCTACACTCTGATATAAATCCTGTAACTGAGTACATCTGGCCTCAGAAAGCAACAGTGAAATAAGTCAGAGAAAAACAATTACTGTATGCTTTCACTTATATGTGAAATCTGAAAAATCGAAACTCAGAGAAAGAACAGATTGGTGGTTGCCAGAGCGAGGGGGACAAGGGAGGATGGGTGAGGGTGATCAACAGGTACAGAGGGGGAAATGGAAAATAAATAAAAGCAACAAGCGTTGACATTGAAAGTCAACACACTGAGGATGATGGAGCCCAGAAACTGTGAAAGCGCTTGGGTCTTTGATGATATCATTGTGTCATTGAACTAGGAAATGAACTACCTTTAGAATTTTTGTGCCGTGAAGAATTACTGCTTAAGCCACTAATAGCTGAAATTTCCATTCCTTGCAGCCAAAAGCATTTCCAACGGATGCAGCTTGGTTCTGTGTCTTTCTCCTCTCTAAAGCTTTGCATCACTCATTTATTACTGGCTAATAACTCTACAGTTACTATTTTTGAGTCATGCAGCAACCCCAAAAGGTAAGTGCTACTGTTCCCATTTTATATATGCAGAAACTGAGGTTCATACAAATTAACTATCTTGTCCATGGTCCTACAGATCTTAGATTCCAAGCCAGATTCATTTGATTCCAATGCCAATCGTCTTAATTACAGTGCTCTAAAACCTCTTAGACGTGTAGAAGTCTAGCTGCTCTGATTAAGTTGTATGCTGTATCATTTAAGAAGAGCATTTTATGCTTCTAGGAATACCCATATTCCTAATGCTCCACATTTAGACCATTAGATATTTGGAGAATTAATGGGCTTAACTTGGTTAACTGCAAAATTACAAGATAAGCTTTTTTTGTTCCTATTCTGCAAAACCAGCAGACACTTTCAACTCATTCCAAACAAAAACACTCAAGTCAATTCATTTTTTGGCAGCACAGAGGACTTGATAAATAGCATTATTAATAATCATCTAGGACTTAGGTATGTGATTTTTTCTCTCCCTAGTAAAAAGACAAATGAACAGTAGGGTTTACGTGGATATGTCTGAGAGGATATGGGGTGCTGGCCTTAAAAAGAAAAACGTATTATTTCCCTGCTGAGCTGGGAGTCAGCTTGTCCCTCTCCCTCTGCTCCTCCCCCTGCTGTGCTGTCTCTCAAATAAATAAAATCTTAAAAAAAGAAAAGAAAAGAAAAAGGAAAATGTATGCGTTCCAGGTATTGTGTGGTAGAGTGTATCTCTGCTCTGGAGAATTTACTAGAGAACTAATGGATTAGGGAAAGCAGTACAGAGGCAGCCATGTTGAGTTTGGAGTCAGGCTCAGGCCAGCAACTCTACAAGTGAGCTGAAATGCAAACATATTTATAATAGTTTGTTATAGGCATACAATAGGCAAACAATAAATACTTAGTAAACATCTATGTGCTGAGTGGACGGACCGGCGCCTGAGAGGTAAGGACGGTAACTGCCTCAATCGGGTGAATTACCAGTCGAATGCCTTAAGGGACAAGAAACGGTGTGGTCTGCAAGACAGTAAAATCTGATGCTTGACACACCTGAGATCATGTCCCAATTCCTCAACTTTTCAGGTGGTCAAAAGACATGTTAGTGTCCCAACCCCCAGAACCTGTGAAAGTGACTTTATTTGGGAAAATATCTTTGCAGATGTCCTTAAGTGAGGACCTTCATATGATACTATCCTGTTATCCCACTGGGCCTTAAATCCAATGACAAGGATCATAACCAAGTTAGGGGTGTTAGTTTCTTCATCTGTGAAGTGGGGATAATATCCTAACTGATCATTTCCTGGGGTGGGAAATGGGATAACTGCAGTCTAGAGAAATAAGCAGACGTTAGAAAGGACATTCACTGAGCGCCTGCCATTATCACGCACTGTGCTGGGCGCTTTCTATGAAAGACTTAGCGATCTGTTTCACTGATCCGGTAACCAAGGTAG